>CAJQZJ010032083.1:10589120-10618085 GCA_907164525.1 Lophiomys imhausi
TTTTTTTTTTGTTGTTGTTGTTCAACCTCTCTCTGTAAAACTCTCCTGGTAAAAACTGCCTCTGAGTTCCACAAACCGAACTGCCACAAACTCAACTCCGCTGCACTGCCTCTCATTGACTCAACTGAACAGAACTGACTAGAACTCAGAGATCTGCATGCCTTTGTCTCCTGAGTGCTGGGATTAAAGGTGGGTACCACCACGCCCGCCTGGACCTAAGCTTTTCTTTACCTGAAACTTGTTCTATTCCAGGCTAACCTTGAGCTCAGAGATCTGCTTGCTTCTGTTTCCTGGGATTAAAGACGGGTCTGTATTCCAACCAGAGTAGCCATGATGATGGATTCAAATTCCTCTACAATATACCCTCAGTTTACTAGCTCTTCTGGCCAGGTGGTGTTGACAGTCCTGGGGCACTGGGAGCATGCTCTGGTACTGTCATGGCAAATCCACTGCATTTAGAAGCTATTTAGATACAAAGGGCCTGCCATGAGGACATGTGACCCCAAAGTCATATAGGGCCACAAGCTTGGGAGGGTTTACTTTTCCCTGACCCAGAAAATTGCATAGCAAATATGATGACCTTAGTGTCATCTGCCTGGCCTGCGGGAGGTCATAAAGGTTAATTGGCACCCATAGTCTTGCTCTGTAAGCCCTTGTCACAAGGTGACATTTTTTGTTGTTGTTGTTTTGTTTTTCGAGACAGGGTTTCTTTGTGTAGCCCTGGCCTGGAACTCGCAAAGATCCGCCTGCCTCTGCCTCCCAAGTGCTGGGATTAAAGGTGTGCGCCACCACCGCCTGGTCCACAAGGTGACATTTGTCTGATGAATCTCACTAAATGCTGCTTAAAGAGGTAGCGGGTAGGAGCTACAATATTTCAGGCTAGTGAGTTGTACACCCAAGATTGGTGAGTTGAAGCTCAGTGGAGTTTCCCTAACAGAGCTCAGGAGTTGATGAGAGGAGAGATAGGTTAGAGAGAAGGGAAGAGAGCCTAAGATTTTCAAGCCAAGAAGGAATGGGGTAGTGACTCATTTCAGCCCCTTGTGATTGGTCAGATGTAACACAGTCAAGCTGCAAAGGGCTCTTCACCTTGAAGCTTAGCTCGGCTTGAGTGGGATGTAACCACCCTGCTTTAAGGTCTCCATTGGCCACCCTGCTTTATAATGTCCTAAATCCATGCTAAAGCGGAACCCTTCCCACAAGTCTTCATGTGTGTGTGTGTGTGTGTGTGTATGGGGGGGTGTTCTGTTGCAGAGACAGCCACCAATCAAATTCCAATTTTAGTGCTGCTGCGTTCCTGAAGGACTGTGGTCCTAAGGGGTTCTCTGAAGGGTACATGGATAAAGGGAAATGATTTCAATGGCTGCTAGGACTTGAGAATTGTAAGGCTTGTGGTCTACCTCAGCCCTGGTCCCATGTACTCCGGAGGCTGATCTCAACCTTGTGTCAGTTTCTCTCTCTCTCTCTAGCAGACTCACTGGCCTGGCAGCATGGAGCCACAGCTTGAAAGGTGTGTTCCCTTTTGACATCACTTCAGGTGTCAGGGAGGTCATTTTCAGATAGTGACTCATCTTCTAATCTGAGCCCGAAAATAAGGGTGGCTCAGGGCAGGGCCTGCGCCTTCCTGCCTTGAGGGCCCTGCTCACACATGTGTTGTTTGTAGCAGCTGTTTTATGAGCAGTCGTGTGTCTTTGCCACCCAGGCTTGGGGCATGGTCAAGCAGGTACTCATGAGCAGGGCGTGACTGCAGAAACTACTATACAGTTTTTCACCTGAGTAGCTGGCAGTGTACCCTGGCTGTTCTCAGTGCTAACTTGAATCACTCCAGTTTCAGGTGTTGCTGGGGCAGATGACTTAGTCCTGCTTTGATTCTTCATCCTATACTGACTGGGAAGGGGTGGGTACAATTAACCTACCTTACACATGGGAAGATAACACTTCCAGAGGGACCAGGACTTAACATGAGGCTCCTGGGTGCAGATATGAATCTGAGGTTTTTAAAAAAAATATTCCATAAAGTCTCCTGGCAAACACATGATCCAAGGCCACAGACACAAAAGACTATTCATTTCTAAAAATAAGGTTGATTTTCCCCTCATCCTAATAAAGAACAACATGCATATTTTTGAGTTAGGCCAGGGTCAGCCCACCTTCCTAACCCAGGGGGAGGGTGGACTGGAGTTCGTGCATGGTGGTGTGGCCTCACGATCTTTTCTCTCCTTCTTCCATTGTGTGGTGTTGTCTGGCTCCCACCCTGGCGAGCTCAGACATTTCCTATTATTGCACATTCCTGAGTGGGGCCACATCCTGGAGACAGCATTTGTTTTGATGGCTGCTGACAGTATTCCAGAAGCGGGCTGGTTTTGCAGTGCACCATGGCCTTCTCACAAGCCACAGGCCTCCCCTTTATCCCCATGATCAGTGGCCAGAAGCCTGTGCTAACTTATAGACATACAGGCAGAGAAGGCCTGATTGGTGGCTCAGCTTTGTCATGGACCCTGCCACTGTCCCCAAGACCATCTTGCTTCATATCCTGACCTGCTGTCGGCACGTGCTTGCCATGAAAGTAGCTTCCTGGAGTCACATTCATGAGGTTGGTTTCAAGGCCATTATTTCCGGAACATGCTGCCTGCAGCTGGTCACCTAATGTATATATATAGCTAACATGTGAATCCACCCTTGAGGTCTTCCAAAGGAGCACTTCATCTTTCCTGGGATAGAATTCACTTGCCCTCTAAAGGTGGAACAGCAATACCTATTGGGTGGCACTTAATATGTGCCAGGCTTCTGTTTCAGTCAGGTGTGTGTGAGGTTTCAGAGGGAGGAGGAGCTTGCATTCTGCCAAGGGAATGTATCAAAAGGCTCAGAAAGTAGAATATGCTTAAAGATGGTGCCAGCTCAGTGGGTAAGGACTTGTGCTCCATCCCAGAACTCCCCCAAACCCATAAATCTGGCTGTGATTATATTCTTATAATCCTAGTGTTGGGGAGACGGAGACAGATTCCTAGGACTTGATGATCAATCAGCCCAGTCTACCTGGCAAGCTCAAGGCTATTATAGGCCTTGTTTCAAAAAACAAGGTAAATGGCATCTGACCTCCACACACATCTGTGTTTGCACGCATGCACACACACACACACACACACACATACACACACACACACACACACACAGAGAGAGAGAGAGAGAGAGAGAGAGAGAAAGAGAAAGAGAAAGAGAGACAGAGAGAGGCTGAGAGATTGGGGTCTTTTGCAACCATTTTATTTTTCCTTTATTTTTTAAAATAAAGACTATACAAAACAATATGAACAATTAGGCAACAATTATGAAAATTATAAGGTATAACATACATTCCCAATGTCCAGTCCATATGTATTTGGGAACTAATAGTACTATTCTATTATCTATCTATCTCGATGAGTTTAAAGTTCTATTACTAACTCAGTTTCCATCCTAACTTGCATTACCAACTTAAAAACATCTTTTTAGACCTAAAACATCTTTTTAATTCCTAAACAACTTAAAACTTAACTGTGAGACTATAGCTATCTTAGTCTTCAACCACATCAGAGACCTGAGAAGGGCAAATATATCTGAATATACAGGAAGTGCAGAGCCAGCAGCTTCCAAAACTAAGAAATGACAGACATCTGGTTGCCTGGACAGTCCCCAGTTTCTATCTATAACATTGGAGCATCTATCTTCAGCCTTTTGGCCCAGTATCTCTGACAGACATTAACTGTAAAGCAGGAATTATGAAGGACTTGCCCACCTTGTCTTGGCAGAGCTAGGCTGTTGACTTATCTGCTTCCAAGTGTTGTCCTTTTTGAACAGGATTCTGTCTACAGTTGAAACAAGGGCTTTCTCTTGTCCAGTGGTTAGCTTGCCACTAATGTAGCCATCTTCAAATAGAGATTCTTCAATGCTCATCATCTACTTGGAGTAGAATGGGGACATAAAGGTTGGGTTTTTGTTTTGTTTTGTTTTCTAGACAGGGATTCTCTGTGTATCCTTGCCTGTCCTGGTCCCTTTGTAGACCAGGCTGGCCTTGAACTCATAGAAATCTACCTGTCTCCGCCTCCTGAGTGCTGGGATTAAAAGCGTGTACCACCACGCCCGGCTTGCACCATTTTCTTATCCTGTGAGTTGTGATTAAATGATGAGGCCACAGCCATCAGTTGCTCTGGAGGGAGGAGTGTGTGTGTCTAGGCCTTGGTACATGGAAACAGCTGACAGCTGTGACAAAGCAGAGGATACTTGTGGGGAGGTCTCAGAAGAGTTGTGAAACCACCAGGCTTTGGGGAAGGCCCCTGTCAATTCCCGCTGCCACAGGAATGTGTAAGACCTCTTCAACCAGAGACCTGTCCATCATTCCTCCCTCCCCTCCCCCCGGCTTCTTCTGTCCCTTTCCATATTTCTCCACTCAGAGGACTTCCTAGGCCTGTCTCACAACAGCAATATAAGGACTGACCAACCTTATGTGACGGCTCATCTTGATTGTCTACTTGACGTACCTGGGAAGAGTGAACTTCAGTTGGGGAACTGGTTCCATCAGATCGGCCTGTGGGCATGTCTATGAAGTCTTTTCCTGATTACCAATTACTGTAGAAAGGTCCAGCCTGCCCTGGGTGGCACCATCCCTAGGAAGGTGGCTTTGTACTGCATAGAAAAGAGGGCTGAACATGAGCCTGAAAGCAAGCTAGACAGCAATGTTCCTTCCTGGTTTCAGTTTCGAGATTCTACCTTGCGTTCCCTTGATGATGGACTACACCCTATGAACTAAAATTGACTTTAGCCGGGTGTGGTGGCGCATGCTTTAATCCCAGCACTTGGGAGGCAGAAGCAGGTAGAGCTCTGTGAGTTCAAGGCCAGCTCTGGTCTATAGAGTGAGTTCCAGGATAGCCAGGGCAGCACAGAGTAACCCTGTCTTGAAAAATCAAATAAATAAATAAAATAAAATTGACTCTTTTCTTCCCAAAATTCTTACTTTGGCTATGGTGTTTATCACTGCAAGAGAAACCAAACTAAGACATCCTGGTTGTCACTTAATCAGGAGAATGGTTAGGGGGACCTGGGAGCTGATGAGGAAGGGGCTAATTTGCATGCCATATGTTGGAGGACTGTTGGCAGTGGATGGAGGGTTGGAGAGAGGTATACAGAAGGGAGAGGGAGCATACTGGGAGCACTCAAAGCTTCCAGAATCTCTGACTGGAATCCCTTTCTCTAGCCTGTTTTCTGACACCTTGGATTAAATCCCTGGCTAGAGGGGTGTCTAAAGGCATGCCAAGCTATTCTGAAGTTGGGGTGAGTGAGTTTCTTTCCCCAAGTTCCCACTTCTGGGTGGCATCAGAGAGAAAGCCTGTGTTCCTGACAGCCTCCCAGTCCTTGGAGGGCAGGATCTTTTCTAAGGTCCCTTGGATAATATTTGTTGGGTAAATCGATCATTTCTGAGACTCATACAGCAGCTCTCAGACAAACTCCGGGCTTGAAGAACTCTATATTTTTGCTTAGTTTTGGCTCCAGGTGCTAACGGCTGTGAGCTTATCTCTGTTCCCACCCCAGATCATTGCGTATCAGCAGTTGCACATCTTGGGAGACAGAGAGGGCAATTGAGAAGGCTCAAGAACCATGCCTTTAGAATCACGACAGCTCAGGGAAGTGTGTGTGTGTGAGCATGTGCATGTGGGTGCACACGCATGAGCATGCAAGTGTGTGTGTGTGTGTGTGTGTGTGTGTGTGTGTGTGTGTGCATGCATATGTGTGTGCATGCATATGTGTGCTCTAATTTCTGTCTGTTAGTCAGAGAAACTTTGGCTCAAGGGGCTGATAAAAATGTATCCAAGAGTTGGCCAGGTTTCTCTATGGCCTGTGTGGGGCTGCAGGCCATATGAGGAGGAGCCTAGCATGGTATGGGGTATGGGCACTTGCAGGTATTTCAGCTCAGGGGAAGAAGATGGAAGGCTCCTTTGCAGAGATAGGAAACCATCCATTTCCAGCCCCTCTCTGCTTGAAGTGACTTTTTCCTCTTGGAACTTTCTTTTCAAGTTAGAGATACTCGAGGATGCAGGGTGCAGGAGAGGGAGCTCAGCTCTTCAGAGGAGCTGCCCACACCCTCTGAGTCACTCATAATGGCCTCTCGGATGTCATTTTCTTGCTAAGACAGTCGGAAAAATTTCTGCTTCTGAATCACAAGCACTGTAATCCAACAATCTTCCCTTGAGTTATTCAAGGAACTTCAGTGCATCCGAAGTGGAGGATGGGGCGGATGAAATCAATGACTGCTGTTGAGCTCTGCATTAGCTTTCATTTGCCAAGTGGGAGTTGGGGAGTTCTGTCTGATCCCTGGGGGCAGCTTGGGGGGGATAAGTCTGCAAGTGGCTGATTGGGGGCTACTGCGTGACACTGCTCTTCTCTTATCTTCTTAGTTCCCATAATAGACCTCAGAGTCATCCCGGAAAAGGCTTGCTATAACCATCTTCTTATGGCCTGCTAACTGTGAGAGCCTGCAGGGGAAGGTATTGCTGTGGGAGGGCTGCCTGTCTCTGTTTAGGAATCTCAGTGTCTTTGCTTGGTGTCCCACTTTGCATGCTAAAAAGAGCCCCCTCTCCTGCCCTCCATGCCCCCGAAGCAGCATCAGGTGAAACTTTGCATCTGAACTCAGTCACTGTTAACCTGCCCTTGCCATGTTCCTTCCCAGGGGCCAGAGAATGATTTTGTCATTCGTCATGGAGAGGCACCCTCATCACTCGGCACAGTTCAAGGCTGAGGGGTCACTTTCAGACTGTCAGATCAGACCTGAAGGCAACACTGTCCTCTCTGGGGACACTGCTCACCTGCATCTTAATCAGGGTTCTTCCGTTGGTCTGAGAAGTTGCCATACATTCGCCACTTGACTGGCATATAAGAAACTGGCAAATGAACACACGTTCCCCAGACCAGGTACTGAGATATGATGCTCTGCTTTTCACAAGTTCTATGTTTGTATTCTTATCCCTGGCAGAATAACTCAATGCTCTGTTCTCCTGAATATCAGGGATGACCAGGAGGCTGTGTCCACAAGTGGTATCCATTCAGACAGCTGCATCCTGCCCTCCACGGAAGCTTGAAACACCTCTCAGGTGCTGGGGTCCATCATATTGCTAACTTCTCTGAAGAGACACATGACTTCAAGACTGTTGAAATCATGATCCATTTTTGCCGATGAAGAAACTCTCAGCCGGGGAGAAGATGGGCCTCTCTCAGGGGTAGCCCTGGGTGCCTTGCCAGCCCTCTCCTGCCCAGAATCCAAAGCTGAGCACTGGGCCGAGACTGAATAAACACTGCCGATGATACAGGAATCAAAGCAAACAAGGCCTCTCTTTTTGCCAACTGCACCATTAACAGAAAAGCCTTTTAAGGGCCCATCTGGAAGCCAGGCTTTCCCTCCCTAAGCAAACTGTGATGACCAAGAGGAATGTACCCAAGTGAGGGCCTCTCTGGGGGAGCCCAGGCACACTGGGTCCTGGTCACACAGTAAAGAATGAACACAGGAGATCAAAAAGGGTCGTCGGAGCCAGGCCTGAGGTCCTCACAGCAAGGCAGCATGCAGCCACATGGGCCTTTTCAAGACTGCACAGAAGCCTGGGCCACCACAGACATGGCTTTCCACAATAGCTCACTGTGGCTGCTCCCAGCTCAGCTGAGCCTGATGGCCAAGTTTCTTGGAACACT
This sequence comes from Lophiomys imhausi, assembly GCA_907164525.1. Classification (NCBI taxonomy): domain Eukaryota; kingdom Metazoa; phylum Chordata; class Mammalia; order Rodentia; family Muridae; genus Lophiomys; species Lophiomys imhausi. The sequence goes on from CAJQZJ010032083.1 coordinate 10,596,828, forward strand.
TTCTCCTTTTAACTTAGACCACCTCTGGGGGGGGGGGGGGAGTGGCGGAGGAAAGCGTCACTGAGCGCTGTGCCCCTACCGACCATTACAAGGGCGCAGTCCTGAAAGAGCACCTCATGGGCTTTAAGGAGACCTGCTGTTCTGAGCCTGGCTACACAAACTCTCCCATCTGTTGGTGAGCACTCAACAGACACTGTGGAGGCACCCTTGTGTATCAGGCACTTTAGGGTCTCAAAGTTGACCTGAGGACCGGCAGCCCCTTTGCTGGCCTGGAGAGGAGGCCTGCTTCTGAGTAATTAGCAAACAGCTGCCCGTGGCCACTGCATACTTCTGAGCTCTAATCCTAAAGATGTGAGGGGCTTTGAGGGTGAGGCACCTGCCTCTGAGCCACCAGGATCCTAAATGCAAGGGAGCCATCAAGACTAAAGTCAGAGGGAGCCCAGAGAAGGTGCTGGCTTCTGAACTGACCCTCTGTGTGCACTTATTTAATTAGTTATATTTTGTAGACTGGTTTTGTGTTGGGGGGCACATGCCTCAGTGCACGTAGAAGTCAGAGGACAATGTGTGACTCTCTCCCTCTTCCTCTACCACATGAGGCCCTCAGGATTGAGTCCCCTTGTCAATCTTGGTAGAAGACACGTTTTCCTGTTCACCCATCTCCCTAGCTCTTATTTATTACTTTCGAGACAGAACCTCATTATGTAGCCCAGGCTGGCCAGCCTCTAGCTTGTGGTAATCTTCCTGTCTTACCTTCACTAAATGATGGGATAATAGATGTATGCCAATACATCATACTTGAGTGTGTATCTTTTTCTTCTTCCTCTTTTTTTTTCTTCCTTTTCATGTATATGCATATGGACGTGCATTTGCCTGTGTGGTATATGCATGTTTTCCTGTGTGTGGGTGTACATGTGTATATGTGCACATGGAAGGCTGATCAGGACTCTTTCACCATTCTTAGTCCACCTTATTCTTTGAGGCAGGGTCTCTCAACAAACTCAGAGCTTGCCATTCTAACTAGTCTTGCTAACTAGCTTGCTCTGGGAATCCCCTATCTCTTTCTCCCAAGGCAGGAATTACAAGTGTGTTTCCACACCCACCTAGCACTTTCCATGAGTTCTTAGGATCTGAACGCTGATCCTCTGTGTACACAGCAAGCTCTGCAAGTTTACACATTCTTCTTATCTTTGGGGATCAGTGGTTGAGACAGGAACCTCTGAGAATCATGGGGTCATTCAGACATCTTCCAAAGCTACACACGTGAAGCTTACATTGACTTTGCAGAGAGACCCCTTGTCAGTGGCATCTTGACGAATTTGCTCAGTGCCCCCTGCACATTGTCACTTCTGTGTTTGCATTAAACAGCCAGTGGTCAGCCTCGTAATGCTCCCAGTAGAGGGTCTCCTGCCACTCATGGGCCATTGTACCACAGAAAAAGCCAAGATACAGAATGTGGGTATGATATTCCATCCAATATTCATAGTCTACATTTGGATTTGTTCGCAACCCCAAGTTTTCCCATGGCAGCAGCTCTGCCTCCTGCTGTGGAATCCTGTTGGGACTGGGGTCAGGGAATGGGCACCTTGGTCAGAATGAAAAAGTATGCACTTAACCTGGCCCTCTGGAGACAAGGTCTTTCCCAGAGTTTCTCTTTGATTTGGACCCTAGGCCTTTCCACAGGCTGATTCAACTCCTGTGGAGAGAGGCTATTCTCCTGTCTCTGCCTCAATAGTTACCTCCTTGTGGGTTGGGGGCCCCACTGAGCCTAAAGAAAGTTCTTTGGAGACAGCCCCTGCATGGGCCCTGAGGAAATATAGTGTCAGTCAGGGTTTGTTCCCATCAATGTCACTAATAGGCAGGCAGCAGAGGCATCGTACCCCCTTAGGTTCATTATCCCATGGGATGGCTTCTCTGGTCTGTCACAACATCAGGTTTCTGAGGATTAGTCTCTGGAAAAGGGGCTGGCAGAGAGTTTGTGAGCAGGTAGTCTAGATTGGCCTTGAACTCACTATGTAGCTAAGGATGCTCGTGAACTTGTGGTCATATCGCTTCCACCTCTGTGTGCTGGGGTGATGGATGGGCACCACAATGCCTATGCTACCCAGCGCTGGGAATCCCACCCAGGGCTTTATGCACACCAGGCAAGCACTCTAGCAAACTGAGACACACACACCCCCAGCCTGTATTTTCCCTTTTCACAGTGGTTTATTTCTGTTTAAAAGATTTATTCTACTTTTAATTATGAATATGTGTGTGTGTGTGTGTGTGTGTGTGTGTGTGTGTGTGTGTGTCTGAGGGAGAGTATGTGCACCTGGGAGTTCAGGTGCCATCAGAGGCTGAGGGTGTTAGACTCCCTGGATCTGGGGTTGTAGGTGGTTGTGAGCCACCTGTGCTGGATTCTGGGAACCTAGCTCTGGTCCTCAACAAGAACAGTGCTCATCCGATGAGCCAGCCTTCTCCTAGCCATGAAATACCACTAAATTTCTTGAGCATTCAAGAAGTTTGTTTCACCTTTTCAGCTTTAGGCAGGTTTAAAAGAAAGCTTTATTTTATAACCATTTTACTGTTTTAAGTCCTAGCCATTTTTCCATTTATTATTTTATTTCTTATGTGTATCTGTGTGTGTATGTGTGTGTATCTTTGTCCATGTATGCGTATGTGTGTATATGTGTGTCTGTATGTGTTTGTGTGTGTGTCTATGTGTGTGTGTGTGTGTGTGTGTGTGTGTGTGTGTGTCTGACCCACAGCACATGTATGGAGATCAGAAGACAGCTTGGAGTTGTCAGTTCTCTTCACTATGTGGGTTTCAGGGATTGAACACAGATTGCTGGGCTTGGTGGCAACTGCTTTTACCTGAAGAACTACCTGGCCAGGCTGGTGCTTGTTTTTTTCTATTAAAGTTTGAAATTTAATAAGGAAACTGTCCAGCCACATTCGCAACACTTGAGGTTGGCTCCCAAATCATCTGTAGGCAACATGGCTGAAGATAGTAAGCCAAGCCATGGGTAGGCAGAATAGTGACTAGGACAGGGAAAGCCCTTTCAGGGTGGGTCCCAGCTGCCCCATTCAGCCATAACCCATGGATGTCACCCAAAACTCATGGATGTCACACCACCATAGCCCAAAGGCTGTTGAGATGTGGTTGGTCGGTGAGAGGGGCCAGCTCTGGGTTCCTTCCATACAGAGGAAGCCTCTGTTTGACTCATATCTAGGAAATGACTGAGCACAGCTCAGGAGAGGAAAGCACCCCCTCTTGCCCTGACTATAGAAAGCAAGGAAGGCCTGGGGTGGGGCCTTCACCCAGATAGGCCCTTGGGCCAATAGGGAGAGCAGCTGAGTGGGCTGGACCCACCAGGACCACAAAAGAAACTGCACCTAACTCACACTGGTGATCCATCCAGTCTCTCCCAGACTCTGAGACCTAACTGACTCTTGGGTTCAAGGCTAGGATGCGGGAGATCGTGCACATTCAGATTGGCCAGTGTGGCAACCAGATCGGAGCCAAGGTAGGTAAAAGGAGAACAGTTTGGCACAGCTTGCAGTCAAACTGACAGATGGGCAGGTTCCTGGGAAGAGGCTGGGCCTCGCAGGTTTGCAAACACTTCCTAAATGGAAGGCTTATTAAAGAAGGTCTTTTTAGCAAAACTGTTAGAGTGTTAATTAATGTTAATTTTGCATGTAATTACACATGTAAATGGGTACAGGAGCCATTTTGCTTTTAGCAATTTTTTTTGTTTTTTTTTTTTTTTTGGAAATGAGCTTTCCACATCTAAAACCAGCAATTTGTTTCAAGAGTTTTCTGGAATTTTTTAGGAATTTTAAAAAATTTAAATTGTATTTATTATAATTATGTATGACTATGTATGTTTGTGGTGTGTGTGTGTGTGTGTGTGTGTGTGTGTGTGTGTGTGTGTGTTCAGGCATGGTGCCCCAGTATGCATTTGGAAGTCAGAGGACAATTTTCCCAGTTGGTCCTCTCTTTCCATTGTGGGCCTTCAGGTCATTTGGTTTGACAGCAGCCCTTTACCTGGTGAGCCATCTAGAAAGCAGGGCTTTAAAATAGTTTTACAATTTGAATTATTTATTTGAGAGGATGGCACATGCTATGGCACAATTGTGATGATCAGGGCACAGCCTGCCGGAGCTATTTTTCTCTTTCCATAATCAGGGATTGAACTCAGGTCATTAAGCTTGGTGGCAAGCTCCTTTACCCTGCTGAGCCATCTTACCAGCCTTACTTTGTTATGATTGTTTTATTTTATTTTTTTTTGTTTTGTTTTTTGTTTTCCTTGCTTGTTTTTTAATACTCTAACACTGTAATGTCTTCCACCTCCCAAATGTTCTTTTAAAAATCTATTCTTTGGCAATTTTATACATGTATACATTGATCAGATCAACCCATTCTTCCTACCTTCTACCACTTATCCTGGACAGTCTCTAATACATCCATCTCCTCTCTCTGTGTCTCTCTGTCTCTGTCTGTTTCTCTGTCTCTCTCTCTCTTTCTCACGCTTGTTTTTTTTTTTTTTCTGTAACCCAATGAGTTCAGTCAGTGTTGCCTGCTGGACTAATGGTGACTCTTGACTTGATTTAGTATAAGTAGCCACAGGTTCTGTGGATTTGTGAGTGCAACGGTCACCACCATGTCTGGAAGGCACTCCTCAGCAGTCCTCTCTACCTGCTGCCTCTTAGGTTCTTTCTGCCCCCTCTTCCTCAATGTTTTCCGAGTCATGGTGGGTAGGGTGGGGCCCATGCTTATGACACAAAGAACACTCAGTATGCAATAGAAAATGAAAAAGGCAAATACAGATATAAATAATCAAACCATTCTGGTATATATATGAGTTTTCTTGTGTACCCCACCTCTCTCCTGCTACAATTCTGAGAAAGGCTCTTGACTCCTTTTCCTGGGAAGACAGGATTGCCACTCCTAATTTTAAGAGCAACAATGGACCTGTAGCACCTATGGAGACAGCTCCCTTTGTTAATTTGAAATTACTTGCATATGTATGAATTATATGTTTTAAAACACCACCATTAAAGATCTTTGTTTCTTCACAGCAGTATCGCTAACAATAGTCAAAAGGTGGGACCAGGGGCCAGCAAGATGGCTCAGTGGGTAAAAACATTTGCTGCTAAGCCTAATGACCTGAGTCTGATCCTGAAGACCCATAAGATAAAAAGAGTGAACTGATTCCAACAAACTACACTCTGACCTCCCTCCACTTGTATGCTATGGCACATGTGTGCCCCCTACCCACAAAATAAATAGATAGATAGATAGATAGATAGATAGATAGATAGATAGATAGATACATAGATAGATAGATAGATAGACAAATAAATGTAAAAAACACATTTTAAAGGTGGGGAAACCCACAAATATCTTCAGGTGTTCACCTGATGTACAAATAAATGGATATAATGTATTCTATTAATCATGAATGATATAAGGAAATATGCAATTCTAAAAAGAAAGACAAATTCAAAAGCTTTTGGGTGTAGTCAAATGTATGTTGTATAAACATTTCCTTGTCATATTTTTTGCATGCAAATTCAGTAGTCTTGAGTATATTGTGTAACTCACCATCAAAACACCTTTCAGCTTATAAGATGGAAGCTCTGTCCTGTGGAAAGGACTGAGTTTTTCCTCTCCCTTCCTCCCCTGACAGCTGCTATTCTGCCTCAGGTCTCTTGCATGGCCACCCTTCTAGACACCTTGAGTGAATCCATGTGGTAGCAGGGTCAGGGTCCCTCTCATGTTGAGTTGAGTTGAGCAATACCCCACTGTGTATATGGACCACGTAGTGTTTGACTCAAGGATTGACACTGGAAGCTGTGGAAAACTGAGGCTCTTTTCAATTTTTCTGATTTTATTTGTCTATTTTTCCATTTTTATTCAGATCTATGTTGTATCTTGACTATGTTTCTCCACACCAAGTCCCCATTACCCTTTTATTCCCCTGACCAGTTCCACATCTATTTTTATCTTATATATGCATGTATGATTTTATATGACTATACAAACTCCAGGACACACAAATGGGATAAAACATGTAATATTTGTCTTTCGGAGACTGGCTTAGTCCTCTTAATACAACAATCTCCAGTTTCTACCATTTTCCAGAAAATAACAAAACTTGATTCTTCTTTGTGGGTGAAAAAAAAATCCCACTTTTTTTGCATTTATTTTGTCCAGCACTTTACCTAGACTGTCAGGTTAGTTCCATTTCTTAGCTGTTGTGAACAATTCGAATTGCTTACAATTTGATGTAGATATCTACATGGATGTGCAGGTATCTCTGTGCTGTGTTGACTTGGAGGCCTTTGGGTGAATGAACACTCAGGAGAACTAGAGTTGGGTTCTCCTGAACTGTAGGTTTTTAACCCTGGGGCAAACACTGCCTGAAAAACATCAGTCACCCTTACATGGCACAGGAATGGGACCTTTAAACAGAGAAGTGTGGTGGGGAGGGGTCCGAGAGACTGCTCTGAGCTTAGATGATAAGGTGGAGAGAGGCCCTGGGGAGGAAGTGAAGGGAAAGATAGAGGGATCATCAGCTCTTGCCACCTTCAGGATTGTGCCATCTGGTGGCTGGAGTCCCAGCTCTGACATCTTGTCTAGGCTATGGGAATGTTAAGAAATATTCTAGGCTGACGAGATGACTAACTGGTAAAGCTCTCGCCATGGCAGCATGGGACCTGAATTTAGAACCCAAACATCCACATGGAGCCCAGAGTGTGCAGTCACAGGTGTGTAATCCTGGGCTCCGGGGAGGCAGAGCTAGTCAGATCCTTGGATCAAAATCCATTGTCCATTGGAAAAACCCTGTCTTTCAAAGTAAGGTGAAAAGTGACTGAGGAAACTGCTGGACCTCAACCTCTGGCATCCACATGCATGTCCAAGCAAGTGTATGTGTACCTACAGGTACGTGTGCATACAATTGTGAACACACACACACACAACGCTAAGACACAGTTCATTGGCACCATCTCAGAACTTCCTTGTACTTAGTCTTCTGCTCTTCAGAGCGCATTATGGCACAGCGCCTTCTTATTAAGAGTGTGGCTGGGGCAGAGGGGCCACTTACAAAGCAGGCTTGGGAAAACACCCTTGGAGATTTTGACTCAAGGGAGTGTATTTTTATTGCACTTTAATATGGGAGATTTTCTGAATGGCCTAATGAGACCAACCCAGTAGCTTCCTCTGTGTTAATGAATGCTGTAGGCTGACAAAATGGTTCAGGGTGCTCGCCATCAAGCCTGATGACCTGAATTTCATCCCTGGGACCTACATGGTAGAGAGAACTGACTACCACTGGTTGGTTTTGCACACATTAGCAAACACACATGCATACATGATGAATAAGAAAGTGTTTTACTCAGCAGGGTATGGTGGTACACTCTTTTAATCCAAGCACCCAGGAGGCAGAGACAGGCAGATCTCTGTGAGTTTGTGGCCAGTGAGGTCTATATGGAAAGTTCCAGTCCAGCTAGAACTACACATAAGATCCTGTCTCAAAATAAAACTAAACAAAACAAACAAAAACTGTATGTATAATTGGCAGCATAGAATGTTCCAAACAGTTCCAAGATAACAGCTATACATAATTCTGAATTGGGAGTATGTCAGATGGTCAAAACACACATTATGTCAAATTGTGCAGAAGGGTTTTAGTTGTGGACTTTTGAGGTGAATTTCATGAAGAAAAATTCCCAAAGTGAAAAGAGATACCATTGTAAAAATCAAACAAGAATTCAGCTTGTTTTCATTCCCTTAGATGGGCACTTCTCCAGCTCAGACAGAGGCAAGATGAAATTTGAGCTCCCTCATCTGAAGTGAGATTCTAAACCAACCAGCTGTAATGCACCAGGGCTAATAGCAAAATCCAATTTAATGTTTTATATGTTTGACATTTCGCTTCAGGAGTTCAGATGGATCTAGCACAGCCTTCATAGTCACAGTTAGTGGAGGCAAGAAGAGAAGACTTGAGGAGGAAGTATTGGGCAGTGTCAGGCAGCCCCCAGGGCACCAATGCCCCCACAGGTGCCATCTTGGCCTTTCCATTAATTTTTTCTTACTACTTCTACTTATTCATGTGTGTGTGCATGTGCGTGTTCATACACATGCAAGAGAGAGTGCATATGCTGTGGTGTTCCTGTGGAGGTTAGCAGACAATTTGGGGTAGTTAGTTCTCCCCTTCCACCATGTGGGGTCCCAGGGGTCGAACTCAGATGAGCAAGTTTGGTGGCCACGCGCCTTTCCAGGCTGAGCTGCTGAGCCACCCCGACAGCTCTTCCTCCCCAGGTCTCTGAACTGATTTCCTTCTTTCTACCCACAGTTCTGGGAGGTGATTGGGGAAGAACATGGGATTGACTGCACTGGGAGCGACCATGGGGCTTCTGCTCTTCAACTTGAGAGGATCAATGTTTACTACAACGAAGCCTACGGTAGGGCTGGCTCCAGGGTTAGCACTGGACTACCACCTGAGCAGGATGGGCAGACAAAATGACCCAAGTGTGAAATGAAGTCCCAACATGGAATTGGGAGGCAGGCAGGGTTCAAAGTATGGGCAGTGAGTGGCCCATACCAGTGCAAGGGGCAGAATGGGATTCAATCACCCATGCTAGCCAGTCATTCCCCACAGGAAGGGTGAGGATGCATGCTTTTGGAGTTCTTGGTGAGACAATGAACCAAGCACACAGTAACGACAAAAGTGGAAGGGTTTTGTTGTTGTTTTTGGTTTTGATTTTGGTTTTTCGAGATAGGGTTTCTCTGTGTAACAGAGCCCTGGCTGTCCTGGATTCAATTTGTAGACCAGGCTGGCCTTAAACTCAGAGATTCTCCTGTTTCTGCCTCTCCAGTGCTGGGATTAAAGTCATGCACCATCACACCTGGCAAGAAGTAGAATTTTTAAAAGGTATTTTTACAAATACATGTCATGGTGGGTTGGGTCAGATATGATCATAGATATTAAAATGTCTATCTATCAAAGGCATCCTTCTAGAATATTCATGGTTTTTGGACCGGCGTCCTAAGGATCCATTCTGATGAAACATTAGCTTTTGGAAAAACAACCAAATGCTGACTTGTTCCTGTTACTCTGCACAGGTAAGAAGTACGTGCCCCGAGCCGTCCTTGTGGACCTGGAACCCGGGACGATGGACAGCATCAGATCCAGTAGATTAGGAACCCTCTTTCAGCCTGACAGTTTTGTTCATGGTAGGTTTTTTTTCCAGAACCTTCTACCAGGAAGAGCTGAGGATGCCTTCTGGTGGTGTTCTGCTCACCTTACCTCGCCCGCACCCTAACCCTTCTCCTGGTCATAGGTAACTCCGGTGCTGGTAACAACTGGGCCAAGGGCCACTATACAGAGGGAGCGGAGCTGATTGAAAATGTCATGGATGTGGTGAGAAGAGAGAGCGAGAGCTGCGACTGCCTGCAAGGTTTCCAGATTGTGCATTCTCTGGGTGGGGGCACAGGCTCAGGCATGGGCACCTTGCTCATGAACAAGATCAGGGAGGAGTACCCAGATCGGATTCTAAACTCCTTTAGCATCATGCCGTCCCCCAAGGTGTCCGACACGGTGGTAGAGCCGTACAACGCCGTGCTGTCCATCCATCAGCTGATTGAGAACACGGATGCCTGTTTCTGCATCGACAATGAGGCGCTCTATGACATTTGTTTCCGCACCCTGAGGCTGAGCACACCGACCTATGGGGATCTCAACCACCTGGTGTCCTTGACCATGAGCGGGATCACGACCTCACTGCGCTTTCCAGGCCAGCTCAATGCAGACCTGCGTAAGCTGGCAGTGAATATGGTGCCCTTTCCTCGTCTTCACTTCTTCATGCCTGGCTTCGCTCCACTCATGGCCCAAGGTAGCCAGCAGTACAGAGCACTCTCTGTGGCTGAGCTCACCCAACAGATGTTTGATGCTCGCAACATCATGGCTGCCTGTGACCCTCGCCGTGGCCGCTACCTGACTGCGGCTTGCATCTTCCGGGGTAAGATGTCCACTAAGGAAGTGGACCAACAGCTGCTGTCCGTTCAGACAAGGAACAGCAACTGCTTTGTGGAATGGATTCCCAACAATGTTAAGGTGGCTGTGTGTGACATCCCGCCCCGTGGGCTGAACATGGCAGCTACCTTCCTGGGTAACAATACAGCTATCCAAGAGCTCTTCACCAGGGTCTCTGAGCACTTCTCAGCCATGTTCAGAAGGAGAGCTTTTGTGCACTGGTACACCAGCGAAGGCATGGACATAAGTGAATTTGGGGAAGCTGAGAGTGACATCCATGATCTGGTGTCTGAGTACCAACAATTTCAAGATGTCAAAGCAGGGCTGGAGGACAGCGAAGAGGGTGGAGAGGAGGAGGCAGAAATGGAGGCAGAAGATAAAGCCCATTAGCTAGGAGAGTAGCTATAGGGTGCCACTTCCAGAAATTTCTCCTAAGATTTGTGGCTGTCCTAAAGCCCTTGGAGTCTATCCTCACCTCAGCACAGCAAATGGGTGGGACTATGGGTGTGTGTGGTGGTGATGGTGAGGAGCAGGAAGGAAGGTTTTTGCCCACAGTTACTAACCAGGGCTTGATAGTCAATGCATGCTGTTCCTTCTTCTTTTTTAAATAGCAAGTGAATTTACTGTAGTGAGCCCCATTTATTTTTACTAACTGTAGGCTAGACATCCAGACAAAGTGTGAGAGTTTGCCAGGAGCCCGTTGCAGCTGATGGTCCCTCTTCAACCCTTTAGCTTCATTGCTGGGTACCTAATACCTACAGTAGCTAGGATGCTTCAAAGCCCTCTTTTACAAAGCCATCAAAGCTGGGTGTCTGAAAAATGTGAGGGAGGTTCAGGGCCAACGGAATTGTGAGTCCGCCTCCATGATCTCCCTGTGTAGACCTTATGTGCTATTCGACAGGCTGACTGGAAAAAGACAAAGGAAGGCAAGAAAAGCCATGTCTCTCCCATCCAAAAGACCAGTGAAAGCAAAGCATTCCAGTCTTCAGACCTTTGTTTCCCAATAACTGACTTCCAACATATTTCTCTGTGTTTTAAGTTTCTTATTAGAACTAGAAGCTAGTGGATCACTAATGATTGTCCTTGGTTTTCCTATTAAAGGCAGTTTGCAGCTGCCCTTTTCATTTTCACTCAGTAATCACCCCTGAAGCTGCTTTACAGTCTCTGGTTCTTTGAAAAGGGCACTCAGCAACCATTTGAATGCAGGAATGCAACCACAGTGCCGCAGTGTCCTCCTTGGTGACAGGGGACATGGTTTCATTAGGGAACTTTTATAGTTCAGATTAATTTGCAGACATTGCCATAGCCATTTGCAGGATGACACAGCTTTAAGCATTGCGGGGTTGTAATCTCACATCACAACAGGGGTGAGCTCAGGAATCTCTTACAGCTTACCTAGGTCTGAGGTGAATGGGGTCTTCATGGGCTGGTGCAATTAGGAGCTCTCCTGTTTGAACTCTCCAAAGAGAGTTTACATGAAACTGGATTCTCATGTGTCTTGGTTTGTCCCCATGGTGCTGGGGATGGAACCCAGGGCCTTGGGGTATGCAAGACACATGCTCTGTTATCAGCTACTCCTTTAGACCTCAGTTTATAATCACCAATAATAAATTGGCAGGTGGATGGCACTCTCTTCATATATGCACTGTGAGGAAATAATTAAAATTCATATCTAGAGAAAATCAGGCCCTATTGTTGATATGACTTTCCAGGTTCCTGTTTACATAATTGAAAAAAAAAAGCACAAACTATTTTAAATACTTTGCACTTTGGTGTGGATTAAGAAGCACTGGCTTGGTGAGATATGTAGCTCTCCACTGTTAGCTGGAAAAGCTTCCTTAGATGTTACCAAGGCTCACAGCCCATACTGTAGGAGTCAGCTGCATGCTTACCTGGACACTTCATTGTAAACCTTAGAAGGCAATTATGTACGTGCAAGAAACAGACTTAAATTCTTCTGAAAAAATATTTTTGCTTTATAAGACTGTGAAGACTTCTGTTTGTTCAGTAATAATCACTAAAATGCAAATAAAATTCTACTTTAAATGATGAAGTCACAGACTGGCTCTACCACAGACTCAACAAACTTTTCTTGGAGCCTGACCTCTCAGACTGTTGCAAATCACCTCTAACTGTTCTATAGGCACAGGTGGATTAAATCACTGACTAAGCCCAGGTGGTTCCGTCAGTAGTCTGGTTGTCATGGTGATGTCGGTGTAGCTGAAATCAACAGAAGTCATAAAACTTCAAAGCTCTCTGGGTTCCTTTGTTTTGTACCTAAGAACACATTTTTGTCTCTGTTACCACTAGTTAGGAACAGGCGGGTTTAAGTGGCTGGGTTACCTCATCACTCGGCAAGTGGTCCTGTGTCACCCTGAGGTGAGTTTGATTGTGGTCTTGATTCAGTATTTAATTTTGCTAGATCAGAGAAGAGCCTCAGAATTTTTGATGGACAGTTAATTTTGCTTTTATGTAGTTACTTTAATCCGTGTCCCCAAGTCTCACCAAGTCACCAGTGGTTCCCCTTATAAATGACTTCCTAAGCTGGAAATCATTTAGCCCTTCTGTTATTAGTTACCCTGGTGTTAAGAAGGCCTATGGCCTTGAGTGAGCCGCTCTCATTCCTGGTCATGGGAGATGCTTCCTGACCTTAACCTGGGGGAAGGTGGTGTGGAGTTAAGTGTTAGAGCTTCCTGTGAGGACTTCAGCCTCAGAGAGAACACAGGGCTCCTAATCTTTCAGAGTCACCAGTGTCCCATTCCATCTGCTGACCTTCCTTGTGCTGAGAATCCAAGAAAACCCAGATGTGAAATATGTTGAGGCTAGGAAGCTGTCCCCAGGAGCTAAAGCAACATGGTGAGCAGGGGTTCTACTCATTTCTCTGCTCTCTACAAAGTTACAATGTGTGGTCAACTCTGAGTAGTTTCACTCAGTGAAGAGATGCCGTGTTTCAAATAAAGCCAAAATCAAAACACTTAGTTTCTAAACATTTAGTGAATGGCCACTCAAACATTATCAGGTTGTCCTAATCATTGTGTCGAGACTGGTCATTAAGAGTCACAGGTTTTAATTGCAGTTCAGACATCAACAGGAGACACAGGTATTGACCGGCTCTGCCTCATTTCCAGTGAAAAATGTGCCCAGAAAACACAGATTAATGCAAGGTGAGAAGCATTTTGTTTAGATCAATTCTAATGTTAATGGCACTTCCCTACAAGTTTGTGTGAAGCAGGACGATGTGTGCTCTGTTTTCATTTGGGTTTCCCACTAATCAGAACCACCTACAGCCACTGCTTCAGTGTGAGTGCCATTCAGAGACTAGGGACAACACGACCTCCACAACACTGTCAAATTTTCATCAATTACTGCCATGACAAACACTACATTCACATTGATCTATTTAAGCAGTGGTCCCTGTAGTCCACTGGTTTAGATATTAAGCCCCTTTTCCCTTCTGTTAAGAAATTCTGCCTTCATATGACTGATGAACTGAGGTGGGCTGAGATGTGGGGGCACCCCACACCAGAGGAGTAGGATAGGTGGGAGAGGGAGTAGAGGGTGGTAGGGTGGGAGTGAGAAGGGTGGAGGGAGGGGGCTGTGATGGAGATGTAACTTGAAGTAGTAAATAAACGTAATTAAAAAAAGAAAAATCCTGGTTCATATGGTCACACTCACATTGCTATGTGGAAAATTCCTATTTTCAAAAACAGTAGAGCAGAAACAAAACCCAGCAGAGAGTGAACCATGTTAATTTATTGGCATAGTCAATTTATCAACAAGATGAGTAGTTTTGTCCCCAGGAGTTGAGGTTGACTGCAATCTGCCATAACAGGTACGCACATGCCTTCACCTTGAAGAATCAGCACTTCATGCTTCTGTCAGATCCCAGGAAGAAAAAAGAAAATGCAACAGTTGTTAGCTTGCTGTGTCTTCTTCACATCCACCATGAACAAGAGAACCTATTTGCGTCTGCCTGCAGCACAAGTGTGGCAGCAACCGGAAGGGGAGCGAAGAGCTTAGGGTGCCCATGGACACACAGCCTGCAACAGGCACATCCCTGAGTAAATCACTTCCACTGTGACAGAAAAAGCTTTGTTCTCAAGACACTATAACCCCCTGCCCCCATGTCAACAGGCTGGGGCTCTCCCTGTTGCAGACATGCCTTGCCAACCCCAAAGCACTGACGGACAAAGCCACAGGAGTCGGCTGACTGGCACAGTGTGACTGCAGGCAGGTGAAGAGATGGCCCTCCTTACTCAGCTCACTGTGGAGAGCAAACAGGCCAACATGAAATCAGGTTTTACAGTCCAAATTCTGAAATTAGACAGGCAGACCCCAGAAACAGGGCTCAATTCAAAACACTGCATCTCCTGGTTCACCAGATATTTGTTAATTCAAAATGAAAAATGCATAGGGGAGAGTTTCAGTCAGGCAGGCAGGCTGCTCATGAGCACAGGCTTTGGAGCATGGACGTCATGGGCTGAGCTACTGCAAGGCAGATGCTTTTGCTTTTCAAAAGGAAAACCAAATGAAATCTGAGGAACGTCTCTCTGCAAGCAAGATAACTCGCCTTGCCTATCTCTGAAACAACAATGTAAATAAAGTAGCTGGGAGATGAACCAGTTAGCAGAGAGGCAGCCTAGCGTTCACGGGACCACTTCGCCATGGCAGATTGCAGTTTTTTACCAGCACCTCTGCACAGGTAAAAGGAAGCAGACTGTCTGAACTCAGCAAAACAGGATTAGTCCAGGGTCAGCAGCCCTTCCTGCTTAAAAAAAACATCAACACCCTGCCTGAATATGGGCCCGGATGTCCACAAGAAGTGATGTGTGAGGACATCTTCACAGGAAGGAACATGCAGAATTACCACCATTTCTCACGCTCCAACAGCAATTATAACAGGGGGACTCATCCTCCCAATTATTTGATTTTGTGCAGATAAATGAACCAGGTTTAATTAAAATAAGATGGCTTTCTATCTCAGGATTGCTAACTGCACAGAAAATCAATGTGCCAATTATCCCGCTTGTCAGGGCTGTACAGGGCCCTCTTTCATCATGCCAGGGGATGTCTGAAACCTGCACACTCTAAATCATCACCACAGTAAGCATCATCCAAATCCACCCAGAGGCAGGGTCTCAAACTCAAGTTTTTGAGGTTTGGTTTCATGGCACTCTGAACACTTGAAGAGCAACTCCTCAGCAAACACGTGGCTCACCAGCTACTCCTTCTTCACTTTCACAGTTCTGATGCTGGTGCCGGAAGTCTTTTCAGCGGTTGCTTTGAACTCAGTCTTCAGGGCATCTCTCACTGCTTTTGCACAGATCTGGGAGAACCGGATGTAGCTAGCAAAGTGAGAGAAGACATGAGGCTCGTTACCAACAGCTAGATGTTGTTGTCATTATGTGTGATACTTTGGTTTCCTTTTCATACTCTTAATTTTGTTTGGTTACTCACTATGGTAAAATTGGATTGAAAACTGGGCAATACCAAAAAGAACCTATACAAAGGAAATAATTAGAAACGTGTCCCCAGATTACCTGGTGCTCAGCAGGAGATGGTAATTATGTTTAGGTTAATATGCCCTGAAAGTATACACTTCTTGGTAGTGTATATTTTCAGGGCATATTAACCTAAAATGAAGGTTTTTGTTTTTTAAATTCCACAATGTAGGAAACAGAGAAAAATGCAAAAAGAGTTCTCACATGAATGATTCTCCAGCTCATTTCTGTATTTTAAGTTGTTTCAATTACACTACTCCTACAACTATATATATATATATATATATATATATATATAATTAAAACAGTGCTTTTAATGGTCAATTATTTAAAGGCATTCCTGAAAAATATTAGATTTTGTGCCCTGTGTATCACTGAAAATACGTCCTAACCAAGGTTTCCCAACTTAATGAACAGGTCTCAGAGAACATTAAGTGTAGCAAAGGGGGTTCACAGGCAGCTTCCTGTTTGGCAGACCAATTCATGTGTCAACACCTTACTCCAAAAGAGGTCACTTTTCACACTTTTTGAAACCAGGGATAGGGTGGTGATTGTTTGTTTCTCCTGCTCTTGAATTTGTTTGCGGGTGTCTCAGGAGCAAAGGGTTTAACCTTTCTGTTCTTTATGCACCTGCAAAACAAGAGAATAATATCCTGACTTGCAAGGGGCCGGGAGGAGGAAAATGAGGTGCGCAGGTGTTCCGATGACATGGGACACAGCTTCATATGTGGTATCTATTATGGGCATACCATCCTTTTGTCATATAAAACTTTGCTTGAACTCTGTCAGGGCACTGGGCCATTCCCTTGTATCAGGGCCTTCAGCATGCTATTCAGGAAGGTGTTCCGCCACCCAGTAGGCTCACAAGATGCACTAACTGGAGCAGGGAAACCATGCATCACACCTGGGCCCATGGCTCCCTTCACAGCGCGGGGGCTCACATGGGCTCCTGCCGAGCTCTCCACAGTTCAGAGGGCTTTCACCTATCTTCACGATTGAGAAAGGTCACTGGGGTCACACTTGAAAATGCGCTTGTGCACCCCTCCCTCTGTGCAGATTAGGAAGACCAGGGTCAGCGTGGCCAGCCCAAGGGCGCTGTGCATTTGGACCTCACAGCGACCATGCAGGTACTGCAGGCTTCCTCCCGCAAGGGGCGACCGCTTCTGTTTGGGGTCCGTGACCTGACCCCATGACCCCGCGGCGTGCCTTGTCCACGGCGACGCCATCTTGGCGGGTTGGCCGCGTGGCTTGGCCGGCGCGCGCGGCCTGCTGACGGCGGGCCGGGCCTCCCCAATGCTTCCCGGGTGTACCTGAGTCCAGCCTGTCGCCAGTACGCCACCATGGTGTCTCGAGCAGAGAGTGTCAGGTAAAACTGCCGGGTCGCTTCAGAGTCGCCTCAAACCGGACCGGCTTCAAGAAAGTCAGGCCTGAGTAACGGAAGGGGTAGGGCACGCGGACCTGCCAGTCACTGCCTCAGCCCGCCCTTGCCACAGCCAGGAGCCAATGGGATCGCCGGTGGCGCCTGTCCATTGGCCGAGCGGCTTCCGGAAACTGCGGTCGTGTGGACACCTGGGAAAGTGAGGCAGCCGCGTCCTGGTCACCTTCCCAGGTGCTGTGGGCAGAGGGCGGGGCCTCCTGGAACCCGCGTCAGAGTGAGTCGACGTTCCAATTGGCAGGTATCCTTGTTCAGGGCTCCACTGGGCAGGACAGAGACCTCCTCTACTTTGCTGGCTGTGCATTTCTACTTAAGCAGTCATTTAAGATGGAACCACATTGCAAAGTGAAATACTTTTAAAGTTTAGATAAAATAATCATTAAGGCAACAGACCCTTTCCTGAGCAGGTGTGATTTCTAGAAACCAGCACACACTTTGCCCATCAATAGTATTTAGTAGTGTTCTGTTTAGCTGGAAAGTTATTCCACTTGTCAAAACTATCTCTATTAAAAAAACCCGAGGGAAATAAAAACCCTGGTTTTATAAATGTCGAAAGGTTTTTTGTTTTTTGTTTTTTTTTTTTCCTGAAACAGGGTTTCTCTGTGTATTTTTGGCTGTCTTGGATTCACTTTGTAGACCAGGCTAGCCTTGAACTCGGAGATCCACCTGCCTCTGCCTCCTGAGTGCTGGGATTAAAGGCGTGCACCACCACGCACAGTGGCCAAAGAATTCTTAAACTGAGCAACCTTTTAAAGTAGGGAGCCAGGAATTTTAAATTGTGATTTTGTATGCATGTTAATTGGTCTCTCCAGGAAAACCCAACTAGAAGCCCATCCCATAAAAGGCAATCACCAGTCATCCTACAATACTGTGTATGCATCAAAGCAAACTCCATTTAGTGATTGACAAATCTGCAGTTTTGCGGCCATCAAAATCTCCTAGGAGTTCCTTCAGGCCACTGTGTTCCTCCCACCCATTATGTTCTTCTCAACACCCTGGTGTTGAGTGACAATGCTAGGTGACATTTGAGTTGTCTCAAATGTCTTCATGTAAAAAAAGATGTTTTGTGGTCATAATTACCTCAAAAAGTAATTATATTCAAATAACCTGACATATCATGCCTTAGCAACTATAAAACCACAATTCTGACACATGGCAGTTTGTATGTTAATGTGAAACGCAAAGAGATGTCTCAGTGTTCTGTTCAAGAGTGACGCCACACTCAGGCAATGACTTTATTCTTTTCAGTTAATATAATCAGCCCACAGTACAGCACGCGAAATCACAAAGTACAAATTCAAGGAAGGGAATGCTTTTACTAAGTCACAAAATTTGGCAAATCAACACAGTACCCGTTAATACAATAAAATACTATTTTTGCTGGAGTCATTCATATATTACCTTAGTGCTAATTCTCACTCCAAAAATACCATTTAAGTACCAAATTCAAACACTGGTTTCCAGCAGGGCAAGTTATTTTATATACATTAATGTCGTCTGAAATTATACAATTTCTCTTTGTAAAGTGAGTTCCTCACGCAGGCCGTAGGGAGGCTGGGCTTTGTTCTGGTTGGTCCACAGCCAGGTAGTGTTCCAGTATCTGGAGCTTTAAGACTATCTAAGGAGACTCCAGAGCAACATCAATTTCTTGTAAGTATTTAAAAAACAACCACCACCAAACCCGTTAATATTCACATGAACACAAGGCTCTCCCCGTCAGTCCTCTCAAGCCCTTCTAACCTCAGATGATCCCTCTGGTTTAGAAGCTCTGGATCTTTTGTATTGACCAAAAGTCACAGCCTTTCCTCAGCTCATTACAAAAAATAATAAAATCTACCTAAAATAGTTGTATCTTTTAAATAACAAATAAATTATGATGTCAGCTTCAAGAGTCCTGGGGCCTTGTCGCTGCACACCAATCTCCATCGTCATTTCTCCACCAACGCTGCCGCCGCTGCCATTGGTGTCCTCATGCTTCCCCGTGCTGAGGCGGTCAGTTCTTCAATCTCAGCGTTCAGCTTGTGAATCACCCATTCCATTGCTTCTCGGCCCTTACAAAGGACAACGTGTTTATTGTCACCAAGAGCAAAAGTGTATATAAAGTATCCGTAACCAGGATAAGAGGGGTGCTTCAGGCTAACTAAACCCCCAGGATAGCTCTCTTGTCCTTGCTTTCTCTTTTCATTTATTATTTACTAAATACCAAATGCCTTGAGCAACTGGCTTGATCCAGAAACCAATTTTTATTTTGTATGCAGATGTTCTCAGAAGAATGTACAAATGAATGGCAGGATGTCTCCTTGACTGAATGTTTAGAGTGGTCAACCCCCTTTTCTTTCTATATCAGCACTGTAAATCAATTGGGCACACATCTCAGGATTTGGACCTTGACCCCTCCTCTCACTCGCTCTCTTCCTTCCTGAGGGTCTACAGTTTCTTGAGGAATGATAAAGAAGCAGCTCATGGTTCCTGTTGGAGGGCCTTTACACGTGCAGCTCTCCACCCAAATGTTCTTCTTGGACATAGCTTGCACCAACTCCTTCCCTCTTAGCATTTGGCAGAAATATCAATTACCAAACCCTCATTAAACACTCACGCCTGCCTTTCCTTTTTCTTCCCTAGCAGAACATGATTAACGGTGCCTTCCTGAGCCCTGTGAGGGCAGAGAACATTTGTTTTGCTGACTTCATATCTTGAGTAATCCTTGACAGAACAACGTGATTAAACGTGTTAAGGAAAGAATGTGCCAGGCATCTTTCCCCTAATGTTATTGTTTTAACATAGGGGTGTTTCTCAATGGAGTAACAGGTTGGGGAGTATGGGAAAATTCACTCTTTTACATACAAGATACACATGTGGCTTGTGAATCAAATAATTTCATGGTGGTAATTGGAAGTAAAAATGTCTGAAACTGATGGGCATAGCAAAATATTGCCAAGGAACAGCACTTTCCAGAGACACACAGCTGTTCTTCATCCATGCATATCTGCAATGGGTCCTGGGCTGCACATCTCATGTTCTCTCACTTCATGGAGGAAGCTGAGGAGGAGTAGAAAGGCTGTAAGGCTGCTAGTGAAGCAGGAGCTTCCACAAGCCACTGCAATACTCTGCCTTTGCCTACGGAGCAACCCATCAGCTTAGGAGACAGCTGCACTCAGCACAAGCCTTTACAGGCGCTGGCCCTGGGCTGGGGAGTATTGGCATGGTGACAGGCCCACTTACTTTGTTAGCATTGGAAGATATGGTGCTTGCCATGAGTCCTTCAAGGTAGCTGCTGAGGCTGACCCCCTTCACAGTGATGATGGCTTCCTGGGTCAGGACAGTTCTGTCAAAACAACCCACAGCTTCAGATGACTCATGTTTGATTTGCAAAGAGCAACCCAACAAGAAACGCAAGTGCCTCACTGAGTCAGGTGGCTTTACTTACTTCTCTGGGTCCTGGGGGTGCGGCTTGTATGTGAGCCTCTCGTCTACGGAGACCATATTTGTAAATGAGATCTACAGGGTGGGGGAAAAGCCAACCCATTTTGGAAAACAAGATTAGAAAGAGCTAAAAACCCAACACATAACTTATTTGCTAAATACACAAAACAAAACAAAAATCTCAAAAATACACCATCCTGGAATTACTAGATAACTATAAATTTCACTATTTAACCTTAAACCTCACTAAACTCCCCCCTCCCCCACAAGACAGGGTTTCTCTGTGTATACCTGGCTGTCCTGGACTTAATTTGTAGACTTGGCTAGCCCTGAACTCAGAGACCACCTGTTTCTGCTTCCTGAGTGCTGGGATTAAAGGTGTGCACCACCATGCCCAGCAATTGCGAATTGCCATGTGGGTTCTGAGATTTGAACTCAGGTCCTCAGGAAGAGCAGCCAGTGGTCTTAACCGATGAACCATCTCTCCAACCCCTCACCAAACTTTTGTTTGGGCAGAGAGGCAGCTCTTCAGGTAAAGAAAGGTGTTTCCTCTAAGCCTGCTGACAACCCCTGGGGGAAGAAGAGAACTGACTCCCACAGCAAGCTGTCTTCTGATCCTGTTCACAGGGTTTCCCAAGTGTGCACCTCCCCTATAGTCTAAATGTAAAAAGTATTTAGGAAATGTTTACTGTCATTATGAAGGGTGCTGAGCTCACTGTACTGACTGGTGATGCCTAAAGAGGTCACGCATCAAGGAGGCCGCACAGGTGAGCAGGCTGACCCTGAGGCATGCAGCACCTTTTCTTTCTTTCTTTCTCTCTCTCTTTCCTTCTCTCTCTCTCTCTCTCTCTCTCTCTCTCTCTCTCTCTCTCTCTCT
>CAJQZJ010032083.1:10631292-10657071 GCA_907164525.1 Lophiomys imhausi
CTATCTATTCTTCAACCACCTCAGAGACCTGAGAGGGATAAATATATCTGATTACATAGGAAGTGCAGGGCCTGCAGCTTCCAAAACTAAGAAATGACATACCAGTGGCTGCCTGGACAGTTCCCATTTTCTCTCCATACATTACAGCATCAATCTTCAGCCATTTGGCTCCATTTCTCTGACAGACATTGATTGTAGAGCAGGAATTATGAAGGACTTTCCTACCCTGTCTTGGTAGAACTAGGCTGTCGACTTATCTGCTTCCAAGTTTTGTCCTTTTTGGACAGAAGTTGAGACAAAGTCTTACTATGTAGACCAGGCTGGCCTTGAATTCATAAGGATCTGCTTGTCTCAGCCTTCCAATTGTTGGGATTAAGGTATGTACCACCATGCCTGGCAACAAAAATTACATTTAAAATCAGTATATAAATGAACAAATCTTCATTATGACATTTTTATACATACACATCTCTGTGCCTGGGTCCTACTCATCCTCCACTCTCTTCCTCTGTTGTGCCTCCCTTAGAATAGTCTATATTCTGCTTTCAAGCTATGTTTATGTATCTACATAGTTAGATCTGGGATATAGTCAGGGTTCTCTAGAGCAGTGGTTCTCAATCTTCCTAATGCTATGACCCTTTAACACAGTTCCTCATGTTGTGGTGATCCCTACCCCCACCCATAAATTATTTTTGTTGTTACTTCATAACTGTAATTTTGATACTCTTAGGAATCATAATTTAAACGTCTGTGTTTTCCAGTGGTCTTAGGTGACCCCTGTGGAAGGGTCATTCGACAAAAGGTCATGACTCACAGGTCGAGAACTGGTGCCCTAGGGGAACAGAGCGTATGGATAAATCTATCCACACATAGAAAGGAGATTTATTAGAATGACTTCTGACTGTGGTGTGCTCATCCAACAAGACTGTCTATCTACAGAAGGTCCACGAACCCAGTTGTCGTTCAGTCCATGTGGCTGGATATCTCAGCTGGTCTTCAGTATACATCAGAATGCCGAACAAGTAGGGTCTAATGCCAGTGAAGAAATGGACTTGCTAGCAAGTGTGAAAGCAAACAGGCGAAGTTCAGATCACTTGAACCTCCTCCTTCCGTGTCCTTTGTACAGGCTGCTTGTCGAAGGTGTGGTCCACATTAGAAGGTGTACTTTTCCCACCTCAAGAGATCTGGATTAAAACCGACTCTTCCCACTTCGAATGATTTAACTAAGAAGAAAATAAGTCCCCCCCACACCTACCCAGCTGCTTGGGATTTAATTAATTCCAGATGTAGTCAAGTTGACGACCAAGAGTAGATATTGAATCTGAATTCTGTGTGTGGCAGAAAATGTGATGTTTACCTCTGTGGTGGGTGATCTTGGGTTGTCAATTTGATCACATCTGGATCAACTAAAACCCAAGCAGCTGGGCACACCTGTGAGGGATTTTCTTGATTGGATCATGTGAGGTGAGAGGACCCACCCTAAATCCGGGCCACACCTTCTGGCGGCAGCCCACATAAAAGATCAAGGAAGAAGGAAGCGTCTGCTCTTTGCCTGGTTGCCCTCACTCTCCCTGGCAAGTTCATCTACCTGTTGCTGAGGAACTCCTTCGCTGGTAGTAGAGCCTACTTCTTCAGGATTCCAATACAGACTGAAGAGCAGCTGAGACATCCAGCCTTATGGAATGAACTAAAACAAAACAAAACCAACCCCCCCCCTCCAGATTCTTGGCCTTTCTGTCAGGAGGCAGCCATTGTTGGACTGCTGGACCACAGTCTGTGAGCCGCTGTAGTAATTCCCACATGTATTCTTCCTATGAGTTCTGTCCCTCCTTCCCATCATCTTCTTTTGTTCCCTCATTTAGGACCATTCTTCTGCTTCATGATTCCTTATCTACTTCCATGTCGTATATATGTATATAATATACATGCTATGTATTTCTATGTATTTAAATCTAGGGTACAGGCATGAAAGAAAACATGTCTTCCTGAATCTGGCTTGTTTCTCTGGCCATGGTGCTCTCCGGTTCCACAAATTTTCCTAGATGATATAACTTCACTTTTCATAAATAAAATAAATAAAACTCCACTGCCAGCTATTCTTTTAATACACTGACTTATATGTCTTATAGATACCTTTAGGGAGTTAATAGTATTCTTCATTATGATTTTTCAAGACATCCTTTCTGCTATTTTGCACTCCTTCTGTTTTAATCTCCCTCTCTAACTATAGCCCTGCCTTGTTTTCCTGTTTCCCTCATCAGATCACTTGAACTCTGATGTTCTCCTCTCTATTGCTCCTCTTCCCCACCTCCCGACAAATTGGTTCCTTTTTACCTTTTTGGATTCTGCAATTACTCCAGGATATATAATCACATCTGAAGATTTGAAGCTTGGAGTCTCATATGAGAGAAAACATTTGACATTGGTCTTTTTGTGTCTGGGTTACCTCACTCAATACAATCTTTTCTGGTTACATCCATTTACCTGAAAATTTTATTTTTCTTTACAGCAGAATAGTGTCTCATTGTGCATATGTACCACACTTTCATTATCCATTTGTCAGTGGAAGAGCATACCAATTGTGTTAATTTTAACTTATATGATTGTATTTGTTTTGCATTTTCTTTCTTAGCCTGGCTATCACCCAAATAATTGAGACTATATTATATTATCTGTTTAACATGCTCTACAGCATAATCTTGAGCAGTTTTATCCTGTTCTTAACCCTCTAAACTAGTCTGACTCCCTCTTTACCAAAATCCCTGAGTTACTTGATTTTTGTGCTCTCTTTGTTCCAGCTGAATCTTCCTTATGTCTCCTGGACTTCTGCCCACAGCTGAATCTCCTACTTCTCCTCTAACTCCTCTTTCCCTGGAGGCAGAAAATCCAGCCCTATTCTCTTCCCTGCTCAGCAATTGTCTATAAGCTGCTTTAATGCCATATCAGAGGACAGTTGGGAAGTAGTGTTTATACAACACTGAGACAGAAGATTCTCAGAACAAAGGCTGCAACTAGATATGGGGCATACAGAAGTCAACATTTGAATTACACAATAACCTTATACCTACACAATTGGTTATCCAATACCAAATGTTCAGTCCTGAAAACATACATATACAAGTAACATTGTACAGACTGAGCAGGTTGTATTTATGTATTTGGAGCACACACACATTATGTGATGGCAATTAAAGAAAAAGTCATGAATTTAAAAGCAAGTAAAGCGAGGTACATGGGAGGATCTGGAGGGAGAAGAGTGTGTTGGGGTGGGGTGGTTGGTGGTGGTGATGTCATTGTACTACAATCTCAAAAAATGTTTAAGGAAAGATCTGTGTAGGTTAGTTTTATGTCAACTTGACACAAGCTAGAGTCATCTGAAAGGAGGGAGCCTCAATTGAGAAAATGCCCCTATAAGATCTGGCTGTAGGGGCTAGAGAGATGGCTCTGTGGTCAAGAGCACTAGGACTGTTCTTCCAAAGGATCCAGGTTCAAATCTCAGCATCCACATGGCAGTTCACAGCTGTCGGTAGTTGCCGGGCGTAGTGATGCCGCCCAGGGCTACACAGAGAAACCCTGTTTCAAAAAAACAAAAAATAAACAAAACAAACAAAAAAAAACCCCAAAACCAAAACAAAACCCCCCCAAAAAAACAAAACAAAACAAAAATCTGGCTGTGATTGAGATGTAACTTGAAGAAATAAAAAATAAATTAATAAAAAAAAAGAAATTTTCTTAATTGGTGATCAATGGGGGAGGGCCCAGCCTATTGTAGGTGGAACTATCCCTGGGCTGGTTGTCCTGGGTTCTGTAAGAAAGCAGACCAAGGCCGGCATGGTAGCATATGCCTTTAATCCCAGCACTTGGGAGGCAGGGGCAAGCAGATCTCTGTGAGTTCAAGGCCAGCCTGGTCTACAAAGTGAGTCCAGGACAGTCAGGGCTGATACACAGAGAAACTCTGTCTCAAAAAAAAGGAGGGGGGGGGCTGGAGAGATGGCTCAGAGGTTAAGAGCTCTGGGTGTTCTTCTAAAGGACTCAGATTCAAATCCTAGAACCCACATGGTAGTTCAGCTGTCTGTAATTGTCAGGAGTGGTGGTGCACACCTTTAATCCCAGCACTCAGGAAGCAGAGGCAGGTGGATTTCTGTGAGTTTGAGGACAGCTGGTCTACAAAGTGAGTTCCAGGTTAGCCAGGGCTACAGAGAGAAACCCTGTCTTGAAAAAACAAAAACATAAACCAACCAAAGAAACAAGAAAACAAAAAAGAAAAAAAAAGAAAGGAAGAAAGAAAGAAAGAAAGAAAAAGAAAGAAAGAGAGAAAAAGAAAGAAAGAAAGCAGGCTGAGGAAGTCATGAAGAGCAAGCCAGTAAGCAGCACCCTCCATGGCCTCTGCATCAGCTCCTGCCTCCAGGTTCCTGCTCTGCCTGAGTTCCTGCTCTTACTGCTTTCGGTGATGAACTGTTATATAGAACTGTAAGTGAAATGAACCCTTCCCTCCCCAAGTGTTTCATCACTGGCGCTAGTAACCCTAACTAAGACAAACCACAACAGGTAGGGCACTGGGAAGAGCAGTCAGAAGAAACATGCAATGAGCATTTAGTGTGAGGAACTTGGAGTGCTGAGCCAGAAGAAAGGGGAGGGGAGGCAATTATGTTAGGAAGCTTTCCTGGCAAAAATCCTGGGTCACTCTCTCCCTTTCACTTCTTGGCCCAGGTGGCCTTTATGCAATGCTGCCAGAGTCTCTGGCTACAGAATGCAGGCAGCAAGCACAGCAACCCTCTGGTCTTGCTTGAAGTGTTCAAGTACTGGAAGGAATGAACTAGGCAGGAAGCTCGGACAGGAGCCCAAGTCCTTCCAGCCCTCTGCCAAAGAGGCCTGTCTTCCGCAGGACTCTCATGTGGCTTTTGGTTTAATAAGACTGTAGTTAGGGGGTTTGAGAGATGGCTCCACAGGTAAAGGACTTGCTGCCAAGCCTGATGACCTGAGTCTGATCCCCAAGACCCACACGTTCCCTCTCAATCCCCAACCAACCAACCAACCAATCAATCAATCAATCAATATATAGATAACTAATTTGTTTAATAAAAAAAGAAACTCTAGTCAAAGTCAGCCTCATTCCCACCAGTGGCCCCACATCACAGTCTAAGTGACTATCCAGAACTTTCTGTCTAGATGAGATTTTCTCTCTGTTTCTCCATTCCTACGCCTCTAACCAAGTTATTCCTAAATTCCCACCTCTTGGCCATTGCAGTAATTCCTCATCCTGAGAAACACAGCATAACTTCTTTTGTGTGTGTGGTCTGTGTATACACAGGCGTGTGTACACTGTGTGCAGTGTGCAGGCCTGATGACAACCTAGGTTATTATTTCCCAAGTACTAGTCACTGTTTTTTGAGACAGGTCTCTTTCTGGCCTGTGGTTCCTCAAGTAGACTCAGTGAGCCTCACAGGCAGTCCTGCTTTCATCTCCCTAGTACGCGGACCGTTAGGGATGGTCCCATATTGTTCTCAGGACTAAGCTCTGGTTCTCATGTTTGTGAGGTAAACAAGTTGCCTGCCCATTGAGCTATCTGCCTCACTCACAAAGGGTAATTTTTAAAAAGCTAAGCCAGCTTGGCTTATTAACAATCTTCCAGCATCTTGTGGTGGTCTGTACCAAGATTACTTCCCTCTCTTTCTATGCTAAAATCATTTCCATGAAAAGACTCTTTCACACAGGAGCATGTAATTTGGCTAAAAATCCTTACCGAATGCTAAAATATCATAGTGTATGTGTACCCTGAAGGGAGTGTGCCCACACCCTCTCTAATCATGTAATTGATGTTGTTTGTTCCTTATCTCATCAAGAATACAGGGATAGGAGGAGGTTCAAAGCCTGAGTCAGCCTCTGGAACACCTGAGGAGGTGCAGGGCAGCCCGGGGAGGGGCATGCTCAGAGCCCTGACTTTTCATTTTTCCTTTCTCTTGTTTGAATGGTTGGAAATCATTCAACTGCTGTTTGGTGGCCATGGCCCACATGGCTGCAGGTCTTTCATGGCCTCAAGGGGGAGAGTGTGGCAGTCTGTGAGCCAGGAGTCATTCTCTTTGTGAGAACATAATTAGGTTTTGCTAAAGGGGACAGAGCCTCACTCCTCTGTGTAACTTGTCAGTTCTCCCCATCTGAGTGGAGACAAGTTAGTCTCCTAAAGCTGGAGGAGAATGGACCAATCCAGAAACAGACTTGGGCCTGGAGAGGCTCCTCTTCTGGCTTCCACAGGGGACTTTGGAAATAGGGGCATTTTAAGATGTATATTGACTGGGGACAGGCTCAGATGGCTTCTTTTTGTGGGGCACATTCTTGCTGATATTTTTCTTGATGATGCATGAGATGGAACATATCAGTGTCCAGTGGGAGGATTGGGACAGTCAGAACAACTACAGCCACTTGCTGAGAGGGAAGGGCTCAGCTGCCCACAGTTTCAAAGGATCAAAATGTCCCCTATTTCATACCTACTGGCCAACTCCTTTCACTAGTGAGTGCCTGGGAACCTTCTGGGGTAGTCAGTGTCCTGTCTTTCTCTACAGTGACTCCAAACTTACCTCTTCACTCATTGGACAGCATGGGAGCTCATAAAGAATGGAATAGGGACTATTATTCTCACATCAGAGCTAGGAAATAGAGACAAAGAGATGCAAGGTGACGTCTGTTTAATTTCTGGGCAGATCCTCATATCACTGGTTACTGATGAGGCCAAGGTATGATGTAATTACAACACAAATAACTTGGGTGATGTACCACCCCTCCACGTTCTGAAGGTCAGGCCAGCAACAGTCAAGTATAGCTGCAGACAGTCAGAGTGTGACCTACTGAGTAGCCCTTATTCATTACTTGGTAACATGGTTCCTGGCATACAATGTTCTGAGCACAAGTGGAAGTGTGGCAAATACTGGGTGGGTTCTATTTAGAGAATTTGAGGCAGAGGGCCTGAGAGATGGCTCAGTAGGTAAAGGTACCAGCTTTTACCTACTTTACACATCAGGACACCATGCCTGGTGACCTCAGTTAGATCCACAGATCTCACATGATGGGAGGAGAGGACTGCCCTCTTATCTCCGTACACATGGTATGGCATGCACACGTCCTTCCCCCAATAAATAAATAGAAATGTAAAAACCAAACAAAGAACTTAGGGTACTTCTTTATTGTGGGTTTCCTGAGATCCTTTGGAAGAAACATTCTGTGTATGTTTCAGAGATTTTATTTCAAGGGCTTGAGGGTAGAGCTTATTGTTAGAATCCTGCCTCATATGCAACTAGGCTATGGGTCTGGTCCCCAGCACCACATAAAGTGGGCATGCTGGCATAAGCCAGTTATTCTAGTACATGGGAGGTGGATGCAGGAAAATCAGCAGTTCCAATGTCATCTTTATCTATGTAGCAAGTGTCAGTTACATGAGACCTTGACTAAAACAAATCCTAGTAACAACAACAACAACAATAATAACAATAATAAATCAACAAAGATTGAAACAAAGAAGCAGCATAAAAAGGAGATAAAGTGGAAAGAAAGTCAGTTGTCTGCCATGAATCACCTTGTAAAGGCTGGCCTGGCACCTTAAAACATAACTTAGTATTCTACAGACAGAGCACTGGAGAAGAAGGGCATCCTGACATGAGCTACCATGTAGAAGGTTCTTAAATGAGGCCCACAGAGGTTCTTTCCTAAGGCCCTGGGAATCAACATGCCCTTGAGGGCAGTTGCCTGCAAGCTCAGCGGGATACCAAGTGCTCCACTGAGTCTATCTAGGCAAGTAAAGAAAAGGAAGAAAGCACAGGCTACATGTCTCACTGTTATGATGAAGAAAAAAAAGATAGCACAGGATCTATGTCTCAGTGCTGTGCTGAAATGCTTGATAGAAGCACCCGGAGGAGGAGGAAATTTATTTTACCTTGGTTCATGTTTACAGATCATCATGAAGGGGAAAGTATGGAGGTAGGAGCGTGGGGTGCTGGGCATGTGTCCACAGTCAGGTCAAGAAGCAGGGGGTGGGGAGGGAAGGGAGAAGAGGAATAGAGAGGGGGAGAGAAGAGAGAGGGAAAGGCTCAGCTCACTTTTTCCTTTTCATTCTGTCCAGGACACCAGCCCTTGGGATTGTGATCTTCACATTATAGATTTATCTTCTCAGTTAAACCTCTCTGAAAACGCCCCTACAGACATACCCAGAGGTGTGGTTCCTAGGTGACTGCAAATCTGATTGGGTTGACAATCAAGATGAACCACTGTAAAGACTAAATTGGAATACTGAACCCAGAAAGGAAAGCAGACTGTGCCTGACCAGTTCTGCCAGTGGGCTGGCATAACCTTTGAATACTCCAGTGTTACCTGGAACAACACTTAGGAAGTAACAACATGAAGACATTCTCTTCCACTTCCATTGCTTAATCATTGTTCTATTGCTGTGAATAGACACCGTGACCAAAGCAACTCTTATAAGAGAAAGGATTTGCTTGGGGGGTTGCTTACAATTTTACAGAGTTAGTCCATTATCATCATGATGGGAGCATGGCAGCATACAGGCATACATGGTAGTAGAGAAATAGCTGAGAGCTGCAACATCATCCACAGGCAGAGAATCAGAGAGATATAGAAAGAGATAGATAGATAGATAGATAGATAGATAGATAGATAGATAGATAGATACACTGGGCCAGGCATGGGTTTTTGAAACTTCAAAGCCCACTTCCACTGACAGACTTTCTCCAAAAAACTCATCCTTCTAATCCTTTCAAATAGTTGTACTCCCTGGTGTCTAGGCATTCAAATATGTGAGCCTATGGGGGTCATTCTTATTTAAACTACCACACCAATCATGTGTCTTCCCTCAAAGCAAACCAAACCAAACCCCAAGCAAACAGAACCAAGATCACATCCCAGCTGTAAACCCACTTCTCACTCTGTAACTTGTCCATTTAACTGCTCCAACAGCACTCTGGGAATGTGCCAAGAGGACTTTTTAAAATAAAATATCAATCAATAGCATCCAGACAATGAAGCGAACTGAACCCGATTGGTGGGATCCAGAGGTCTGCAAGAGTCTTGGTCTTCTCAGGCCTGGTGTGACACAGTGTGTGGAGAGAGAATACCAAGCTGTAGCCTGTGTGAAGTTGATCTCTGTCATTTGCACATGTATCCTTAAAAGTTCCTAGCAGTGTCAGGCATACAACTGCTACTCAGCAGGCAGTTATTGAATAAATAAGGGAATCAACAGGGAGTTGGCTGAGCCATAGCATTTGTGCACACCCAGTTTCACTTAGCAATGGGGCTCAACAGGAGTGTGAACAATTAATGAACATAACTAATTAACAAAATTTGGAACTTTTAGAGCATGCCACAAAGGTCCCCAAGCCAGACAGAACACACAGTTACCGGCAGAGGGTTAGCAGTTACTTAGTCCCGACCAGTGGCCTCATCAGCTTCCTTGAGCCCAAGAGTATGTCTAGGGAGAGCAGAACTGAGAGAAGCAGGGCTGTGGTCCAGTGGGTTGTGCAGAGCAGGTCCTGGGGGAGGCTTGGGCCTACAGCCCAAATGGCCTCCAATTGAGAGAACAGCTGTTGTGCCCGGGTCCATGAGAGAAAAAAAAAAGCTGATCCATATGTTCTTGGTAAGTCAATTTGTGTCCTTATTAGAAGTGTCCAGATGATCAGTTGGAGACCCAAGCCAGCTCCTGAGCATGGCCATACTGCTGTAGGTTAGTTCAATGTTAGGTTGCACCAGCATGCAGCTCCTTCTGGTTCCATTTTCATCAGGTAAGCATTTGACAAACAGCTTTACTGTATCTGCTGATGAAAGTGAGGAAGTAAGATACATTCATTGTTAAGGGCTGGGACTCAAAGTGAAGCACAGATCCAGCCAGAAAGTCCCCTTTA
This sequence comes from Lophiomys imhausi, assembly GCA_907164525.1. Taxonomy (NCBI): domain Eukaryota; kingdom Metazoa; phylum Chordata; class Mammalia; order Rodentia; family Muridae; genus Lophiomys; species Lophiomys imhausi. Next base: position 10,641,195 of record CAJQZJ010032083.1, read on the forward strand.
ATGGAGTATATGTTACATTAACATTGAGGAAATGCCATAGCACTTCCTGGCTGAGCACTCAAAACAGACGATGACAGTGGTGCACATGTGTAAGTGTGCACATGTGAGAAAGCCAGATGATAAACTCAGGCATGCAAATCCTATGTGCACATGTGAGAAAGCCAGATGATAACCTCAGGCATGCAAATCCTATGTGCACATGTGAGAAAGCCAGATGACAACCTCAGGTGTCTTTCTAAAAAAACATCCCTCACTACCTTTGAGATAAGGTCTCTAATTGGCTTGGAGCTTACTGACTAAATTAAGCCAATTGACCAGTAATCCCAGTGCTGGGACTGTAAGTGTGTGCCACCACCCATGGCATTTTATTTGGGGTTCTGGGTTGAACTCATGTCCTCATGCTTGTAGGACAAGCACTTGAGTGAATGACTTATCTTTCTTCCTTAAGTTGCCTTTGTTCGGTATGTTGTTGCTGCAACAAGACAAAACTAATACAGTAGCATTAAATATAGATTGGAATAAGGGGGACCCTCAAGCAGTGTCTGTTACTGACATCAGTCACTTAGTTCCTTCACTAAAACTAAATTCAAGTATTTGCATTCTAAGAACAACTAACCAATTCACAGGGTTGCATGTCTACTAAAATTATAGTTGGGTAATTATGATTTCTTTGAAACTTGATAAAACATCTTATATGGCCAGGCATGGTGGTGCATGCTTTCAATTCTAGCACTTGAGGGGCAGAGATAGGTAGATTTCTGTGAGTTTGAGGCCAGCCTTGTCTACAGAGTGAGACCCTGTCTAAACAAACAAACCCAAACCACCATCTTTTATGTTTTATTCAAAAGTAATTGAAAAATTTCAAACTTGACACATTCAGTTCATACCAGCAATGATTACTTATAAATATCAAATACAAAATTCTATTCAAGGTATGGATTTTCTGGCAAATCTTAGCAAGAGGCATACAGGACCAAAATCAAAGAAATCAGAAGCTTTTTAAATTTTATTTTTGTTTTTTGAGACAGGGTTTCTCTGTGTATCCATGGCTGTCCTGGATTCTCTTTGTACACTAGGATGGCCTTGAACTCATAGAGATCCACCTGCCTCTGCCTCTCGAGTGCTGGGATTAAAGGCATGAGCCTAGTCTTTAATGGCTCTCTCCAGTCCTATTCATTTTTTAAAAAATAATTTATTTTTATTTTATGTGCACCAGTGTGAGGGTATCAGATCCCTTGGAAATGGAGTTACAGACAGTTGTGAGCTGCCATGTGGGTGGGAATCGAACTTGGATCCTTTGGAAGAGCAGACAGTGCTCTTAACCACTGAGCCACCTCTTAATATAACCCCTCTAGTCGTATTCTTATTTTATTTCTCTCTGTCAGCCAGAAGAGGGTGTCAAAATCTCTGAACAGAGTTTGAGGTGTTTATGAGCCTCCTAATGTGGTAGGAACTGAATTCTAGTCTTCTGCAAGAGCAGCAAGGGCTCTTGACCATGGAGCCATCTCTCCAGCCCAAGAAATGTGACTATAAGAAGGCATACCATGCTACCAGGCAGAAAGAGCACACACTTTCATCTTGTCAATTATTCCTAAGTGAGTCTAATGATACTCCAGTGAAACTCCGTAGGACATGCTAGGAACCCCACAGAACAATTCTAACACTCATCGGAAAGGCTAAAGTGAGGAGGATCACTAGGACATCTCTGAAAAGGCAAAGAAAGAGAAGGTCCTGCCCCACTGGGTGTGACACCATGGTATGCTGTCACAGCTTTGAAAACACTGATGCTAGCTTTAAAAAAATGGGCATAGAGAAATGGCAGCTTTCAAACCAATCTTAGTGTGTGTGACCTGGTGGCCCTTGTTAGCATCAGTATTTTGAGTCCAAAAGGAGAAGATGGATCAGTGAATGAAGTGTTGAGATAGGCAGCTAAGAACCTGGGGGAAAGGGCACACTGAATTACCTCAGTATGTCAGAATCAACTCAGATTAAGCAGAGGGAAACATTAAAAACCAAATTGAACAGTCCCAAGTGAATATATAGGACAAATATATATTCAGAAATATGGGAAAGTATGAAAAAAACACTAAAAGGAAAAGAGAATGTGCAAACAACAACACACACACACAAAGCATTAAGAATTAGTTTTTTTCAATCTATTAAAATTCACACCAGCCACCAAAAGCCTATTGGATTTTTTTTTTTTAAGAAAAGAAAAACTTTGAGTAGACAGTTGACGAAAAAAGGACCCATGGCAAATGAAGTGAAGTGGTACCCCACTCAGTGGGAGCCATTAAATGAAAATTAAAAGAGCATACCAGTTTGGGGCTTCCAAACTTACCAAATCAAAATACATCATGTTCCGAGTTGGCACTTGGGAAGTAAGATAGATGTTTCCATACACTTCAAAATATGGACTGACGTAATCTTTCTGGAGGGTGAATAGCTGGGAAAAGTCTCAAAGGTTCCTGTTGGTCTTGGTGATTCCTACTTATGGGACATTTTGCAACTGAATATTCTGAAAATTAAAGATGCAGACCACAGAATTATTTATAGTAACAAAAATTAAAAAAACCCAATTCTCCAGTGTTGAGAACACTATCCATTAGTTGACTCATGAAGGAAAAGAAGTGTTTTGTGGGGTTCTAGAGAGAAAGAAAAGCCTGAGGGTCGGAAGGCATGTGGATGGGTGCTGAAGGGGGAATGGGGACAGTTGTGCACTCTGGCATGATGACATGGGTTCACAGTGTCAGGAGACAAGCTCGGGTGATTCTGTAGTAGGGTCTCACTCCCTCAGAAGGACTTACAGTGTGAGGACTCTGTTGGACATCCTCGTACTCTCTTCTTCCCACTGGTATGGACTGAATGTTTTCTGGAAAACATGGAGAAATAGTTCTTTCAGATGTTGAGTGGTATTGAGTTCTATGTGACAGGGTTGAGGTGTTACCACATAGCTCTTGAAGACTCAATAAAGCTCCCAAGACAGTTGACAGAGGTTCTTCATAGGGAAGTCAGTTACTTATGTTTCATGGCATCTAAGATGGGGTTTCCAAACAGCTTCATTTGGACTTCAGTCAGTAGGGGGTGCACTGAGGCTGGGAATGCCAACATTAACCAAGAGCAGCACTTGCTCATGAGTACTGTGGTTCTTCATCTTGGTGACTATCTTTCCCCCACACAGTATTCACTACTTTTTTCAACTTTCAGCACCACAGTGCACCGTAAGTGATAAAACTCTGTCTTAATAAGAGTTAATTAAGGTTGCTATTAATGATTCTGTTAAAAGTGTGATGTTTTTGAGAAGTTGATATTATGTCGAGAACAATATTGTGCTTCTCATTCTTTTTGGGACAAATTTTCTATCATAACAGGTGAGAAAGTACTAGAAGAAAATTGAAGTGAACTTTCAGCATTTCGAGTGCATGTTAATCAAGAGTGATGGAGACATTTAGACAAAGGACAGTTCATGAAGCGTTCATTAAAAAGGACTTAGCTGTCGAAACTTTCTTTTTTTCAAATTTCTTCATGAAGTATAATTAATGAAATGTCACAGTTTATTAGATTTTAAGGAGTTACATAGAGGAACTGAGAAGATAATAGAACAAGGTGGGTTGGTAGTATTTTGGGTACAAAAGGGAATTTGAATGCCATATTTAAAATTTGACATAGACAACAATATCATAATGGAAGAGGATCAAATAAGCTTTAGGCTCAAAACATATGAAAAGAATAAGCATTTCAGAAGAGAAATAAACAGCTGTAGAAGTGAAAAAAGCTCCAGCAAGGCAAGAAAGTTGCTGCATTTGTCAGGGTGGAGTGTGGAAGGTGAGAGGCATCTACATTTCAGTAGATAATGCATGCTCATGTGACAGGATGATATAGTGAGTGCCAGGAAATCAATCCCTTTCAAATGCTTATGAGCTGTCTTAAAGCAGAAAAATATAAGCTATGAAAATGGTTACTTGGGTGACTTGAATTCAGTCAAGAGTCTAAAAGCTTTATGTACAAGAAACAAAAAAAAAGAATGAGAAAGTCAAATAAAAATACAATTGGAACACCCATTACAAAGCAAAAATATTCAACCTAATTAAAAAAATTTCAACAGTATGCAGCTCATGAGAACATATTTTTTAAAAAGTAACCTAAAATTAGAAAATACAATAGAATAATAAAAATGGCCATCCTACCAAAAGCAATATATAGATTCAATGCAATTCCTATCAAAATACCAACACAATTTTTTTATAGACTTGGAAAGAGCTATTCTCAATTTCATATGGAACAACAAAAAGCCCAGAATAGCTAAATCAATCCTGTAAAATAAAAAAACATCTGGAGGTATTATCATCCCAGATTTCAAGCTGTACTACAGAGCAATAGTTGTAAAAACAGCATGATATTTGTATAGAAACAGACCAGTAGATCAATGGAATCGAATTGAAGATCCAGAAATAGACCCACACACTTATGGCCACCTAATTTTTGACAAAGAAACCAAAACGGCACAATGGAAGAAGAACAGCATCTTCAACAAATGGTGCTGGTCTAACTGGATGTCCATTTGTAAAAGAATGAAGTTAGACCTATACTTATCACCTTGTACAAAACTTAAGTCCAACTGGATCAAAGACCTTAACATAAGGCCGGTCACACTAAATCTACTAGAAGATAAAGTGGGAGAAACCCTTGAACTAATTGGCACAGGCGACAACTTCCTGAACAGAACACCAACAGCTCAGGACTTGAGATTAACAATCAATAAATGGGACCTCATGAAACTGAAAAGCTTCTGTAAGGCAAAGGACACTATCATTTAAACAAAACGGCAGCCTACAGACTGGGAGAAAATCTTCACCAACCCCACATCTGACAGAGGGCTAATATCCAAAATCTACAAAGAACTCAAGAAATTAAATAGAAACCAAATAATCCAATCAAAAAATGGGGGACAGAGTTAAATAGAGAATTCACAAAGGAGGAATCCCTAATGGCTGAGAGACACTTGAAGAAATGCTTAACATCCTTAATCATCAGAGAAATGCAACTCAAGACGACTCTGAGATTCCATCTCACACCTGTCAGAATGGCTAAGATCAAAAACTCAAATGACAGCACATGCTGGCAAGGGTGTGGAGAAAGGGGTACCCTACTCCATTGCTGGTGGGAATGCAGGCTTGTGCAACCACTATGGAGGTCAGTCTGGCGATATCTTAGAAAACTTGGAATAGCTTTGCCTCAGGACCCAGCCATACCACTTCTGGGTATACACCCAAATGCCTCTTCACAGAATCATAAGGAAGTTTCCTCATCTATGTTTATAGCAGCCTTATTTGTAATAGCTAGAAACTGGAAACAACCCAGATGTCCCTCAACCGAAGAATGGGTTAAAAAACTGTGGTACATCTACACAATGGAATATTATTCAGCTATCAGGAACAATGAAATTACGCAATTTGCAGCCAAATGGATGGAACTAGAAAAGCTCATCCTGAGTGAACTAACCCAGACTCAGAAGGACACATATGGCATCTATTCACTTATAGTGGGATTTTAGCTATATAGTAGAAGGTATCGATACTACAACTAACACACCAAAGGGAACTTGGACATAGACTTCTTATTTTTAATTTTAATTTTTAATTTATTTTTTATATATTAGTTATATTTTTTCTATTTTTTAGTCTTTTTTATCTATTGTATGCTTATTGGTTTGTTTGTTTAGTAGTTCTCTCTCTCGGGCAATGAGACACTTTTCACTGATGGTACTGCTTCGTAGATCCCCAATGAATGAAGAGGCTCTTGGCCCTCATACGACCTCTCAACTGAGATGAGGGACTGTTATATAAGGACACCCCACCCCATAGAAATGGGATGGAAGGGTTAGGAGGTAAAGAAAAAAAATGAAATGTGATGTTTCGGCCTTTTACTACTAATTGTCATAAACTGTTTAGGATAATTAAGAAATGAAAACTAATGGTTATGCAAGCCGGTCATTCCATTCTGTTAGGTACTATGACAGCCTATTATAGTTACTTGCTAAGCTAATCAGAAATAAACCTGCTAAGAGACAAGCAACATCTGCTTACCCTAATATAAGAGATAGGTAGGGCCTCTTCAAAAACCTCAAGAGATCTGCAGAATATGGCATTCAAAGATGTTTTCGTAACTTTAGATTTTTTTTATATCAAGACATATCAACTCCTGACAGCACCCCCTATTCTCCTCCAAGTAGAAGATGAGCATCGAAGAATCTCCAGTGGGAGATGATTGAATTAGTTGCAAGCCTATCTCTTGGTAGGAAAAGCCCCTTGCTCCAACTGTAGACAGAATGCTGTCCAAAAAGGACAAAACCTGGAAGCAGGTAAGTCGACAGCCTAGCTCTGCCAAGACAGGGTAGGTAAGTCCTTCATAACTCCTGCTCTACAATCAATATCTGTCAGAGAAATGGGGCCAAACGACTGAAGATCGATGCTGTAATGTATGGAGAGAAAATGGGAACTGTCCAGGCAGTCATTTCTTAGTCTGGGAAGCTGCAGGCCCTGTACTTCCTATAAAATCAGATATATTTATCCCTCTCAGGTCTCTGAGGTGGTTGAAGAACAGATAGCTAGAGTCTCATAATTAAATTTTGAGTTGTTTAGGAGTCAAGAGAGTGTTATAGATCTAAGAAGATACTTTTAAAATTGTGTTGCAAGTTAGTATGAATGTTGAGTCAGATATAGACCTTTAAACTCATGGAGATGTTTAGATAGTAGAATATTAAAGTCAAGTACCAAATACATATGGACTGGTCATTGGGAATGTACATTAAGCCATATAACCCTCATAACTGTGGCCTGATTACCTCTGTTGTACTGTATTGTATTATTATAAGAGAAAGAGCCATTTGTTGGACTGAAAGGGTAAACTGTAGGGGGAAATAAAATATACCTTAAACTTAAAAGAAAAAAAAGGGAAGAGGATGGGGGGTTGAGGGTCGGAGGGTGGGACTGGAGGGGGAATAGGGAGTGGACTGCGATTGAGATGTAACTTGAAGAAATAAAAAATAAAGGAAAAAAAAGAAAATACAATAGATATACTTCTCTGTTTATATAAGAAAAATAAAGGTGGCAGTAATTCAGAAAGAAGCACATGAAGTGAAAGAGATGAGTCTATACGCACCCAAAAGCATAGCAAAAAACAAACCAAAGCAAACCCAAACCAACCGCCCTCCACAACACACAAGGGAAGAATGCAAGAACTTCCACTAGAAACTAAGAAAATTTAGTTAAAGGGAAGTGTTAAAATGTTACCCAGACAAAGCAGACAAAATCCTGAAATCTTTAAGTGAAACAAGACATAGTTCCTTTAGAATTATTCAAAGAACATTCATTGATCTTATCACTTGCTGTTTTGCATCTGACTAAACTTTCATATTAAAAGCCTTAGACAAAGTAGAGAGATGGGTGAGTGGTTAAGACCATAGGCTGCTCTTTTAGAGGACCCCTGCTCATTTTCCAGCACACATATGATAGGTCACAGTCACCTATAACTTCAGTTCCAAGGAATTCTATGGCCTCCTCTGATCTTTGTAGCTCCTGCACACACATGGTGCACATAAACTCACATAGGAACACACATATACATAAATACAAAGAAAAATCAATAAATTTTAAAATGACACAGGCACATACAACCAAATTATAAGTCATGATACTGCCTTAAAATAGTCTTCCAAAAACCAACTGGGACAATGGGGAAATAAAGAACCTGATAAAAGACATTTAGAAAAGAACAAAAATGCACATCTAAGAGTATCAAAATCAAGCTTAACAGAAAAAGCCATTGAAAACATGTAATGTTTTTGTCTTCAAAGTGAAAAAGAAAAGGTACATTCATTGCAGAATAAGCACCACAGAGAAGGAAAGGACACAACAAGAGAAGCAAAAACTAAAGCCATAATTAGGAAGCAAAAAACCTAAATGTAAGGAAATCGAAAGTGTGTTTCCTGAAGCTTTAACATAGACAAAGTGGTGAAATATATGTAGAAAACTCAAACAAAACACAAAAAGGAGGAGTTAGACAGGAAACACAAGTTACATGAAGTATGTGTAAATACGCTACTGTATTGGTAATTCTCAAAGAAATGTGTCTCTCTACACCCAATTAAAGTTCTTTAAATTGGTTCAAGGCAAAAGGTGCATTTGTAGATTGGCAAGGGAGGAAATAAATTCATAAACTCATCAGGGAACTATTAAGTTTCAAATAAAAGGACTCTGCATTGAATTTACAAAAATATTTTCCAAGAGAAGGTGAATAGTGTGTTGCAGGAAATGTCTCCTACAGATGCAGTGGGTACCCTACTGCTAAGATAAGGGCCCAAGAAGGAATGGACAAAGCTAGCAGTACAGAACGCAGAAGGCAAAGTCATAAAAGCCACCCAAAGCACATTGTATTACAGAGAAAACAAAATCCCTGGAATTCAAGGATGGCTCAACCACAGAACTAATAATACAAGGCAGAAGAAAATTAAATGATGATCCATAGGCATAGGTAACCATCATCCTAGATCTTTAAAAATAACATAACAAAATTCAACTGCATTTTATGAGATAGGACCAGGAGCACAGTTTCTTAATACATTAATTCTAAAAAAAATTAAATTATAGCCAGTAAACAATTATAGCTATATTTCTTTAAAAGAATAATAAATTTAAAGTATAGATTCACTTAATATTGCTGTGAGATAATTAAGACACGAGACGAATACAGAGCAGGTGCACAAGGACAGGACAGAGCATCTGTATTCAGATGATGAGAGGCTGAGAAAGATAGGAACCAGTTAGTCTCTGGAGAAAGAAAGAGCCTCTAACTTAGGAGTGTTCCCACACACTAGCAGCAGTGCTCACTGAACAGGACAAGAACCCAGCAAATCCTTGCAGATGAGCTTCACAAGGGACATGCATGACAAAGTGTGCTGGAAACTACCAGAAAAGATTTTTTTTTCTTTTTGGTTTTTTGAGACAGGGTTTCTCTGTGTAACCCTGGCTGTCATGGACTCACTTTGCAGACCAGGCTTGAACTCACAGAGATCAGCCTGCCTCTGCCTCCTGAGTGCTGGGATTAAAGGTGTGTGCCACCACACCCTGCTCAGAAAATATTTTATTGCCTGTGAGCCATGCTGTTCTCTGGAAGCGAAAGTTTATACCCAACCCCCTCCCTCCCCTCCCTGCTTACCTCCCCCATCCCCTCCCTCCCCTCCCTGCCTACCTCCCCCATCCCCTCCCTCCTCTCCCTCTCCTTTGATTTTCTTGGCTTTTAAAATATGCTTTGGTCGGCACATTGAATAATGGATTCATGACAACATTTCACGCATATGTGTCAGTGTGGCTTCTCACCCCCCCCCCATCTCGGTTGTCCCCATCCTGGCGATCCTTCTCCCCACAAACATGCTTTTCTACAGTTCTAGGTAGCAAGCCCTGGGGCTTCATGCCTGTTAGGTGAGTGCTCTGTCCCTTGAAGTGAGTATTTTCTAAAGATAGTAATTCCCTAAATCTGACTAAAATACCCAGAGATATTAAATTGAACAAACAAAACAGTTGAAGTAAACAATAGAAGGTTCTTTGGAAAAGATTGGCTTTATGGAATTTTAACTATTTAGTTAAGCATGAGCCCAGTGGCAGGGCTGGGCAACCAGAAGTTCACACAGCTTGGCTCTGGGATGTCCCTGTCACATCCTCCAGCACCTGGCAGAACTCTGGTTACATGTTCTCCAAATTACTTGACTTTGTAAACTTTATAAAACTACAAATACCTTCCTCATGAGTCACTCTATAAACTGTAGGAGTCAGAACACATAAGCCTACCAGACAAGATATAAAATGACATATGGCAGAGTGTGTTGGTATAAGCCTGTGATCCCACACATGGGAAGTTGAGGCTGTAGATCCTGAGAGCCACAGTGAGATCATGTCTCAAAACAATTTGTTCACAAATCCCCAGTAACTCAAAGATTACCAAAGTTTATGCTCAGTGCCCAACATTGGAAAAGAAAATACCCCAGTAAAGTTAAAAATGAGAGGCCAACAGAATATAAAGGAACAGCAGAATATAAAAGCCACAAGAAAATAAAATTATGCAAAGATTTAAAGACACAAGAAAGCATCATTGTCGTAGGTTTCCATTGCTGTGAAGAGACACCATGACCACAACAACTCTTATAAAGGAAAATATTTGAGGCAGTTTCAGAGGTTTAGTCCATTATTGTCATGGTGGGAAGCATGGTGGCATGCAGGCAGACATGGTGCTGGAGAAGGAGCTGAGAGTTCTTCATCTTAATCTGCAAGCAACAGAAGGAGATTGTGAGCCACCTTGGGCATAGCTTGAGCATAGAACTCAAAGCCTGCCCCACAGCGACACACTTCCTCCAACAAGGCCACACCTCCTAATAGTGCCACTCTGTATGAAACAACCATTCAAACACATGAGTCTGTGGGGCCATTCCTGTTCAAACCACCAGACCTATTGGTAGTTCACTGCAGAATGATCAAGGTTGAGAAAGCCTTCCAGGATCATTTTACATATCAAGGCATCCCTCACTGTCAAGATGCTCCTTGATCATAGGAAGAAGTATGGTTAACATGGGCCTAATCACAAAATGTGAAGGTAGGACAGATTATTTACTATACAGTAGTGGGTACTACCCAGGTGATGGCAAACATCACAGCAGCAGGTATGGCTTCAGCACCCTTGCATAGACAAAAGGTGCTGCCCTCCCCACAAGCTGTTGTGCTGTGGGCCTGACTGGGTACCTGCAGAAGAGAAAGCAGAGGTAGCTGTGTCCCAGGATCTTTATGATCCTTAATTCCAGATAGTGACTGCATTCAGTGTAAACATGTCACAAAGAAGCAGGCCTCAGTAATACTGAGGACTGAAGCAAGAAAATAGACACTGTTTTAAGTATTTTACTTTTTAAATTACATTTATATTTTAATGATATATCAGATCATAATAATTGTGGGATGTCAAGATTGTCCAGCAGGTAAAGTTGATTGCTACCAATCGTGAAGACTTTATTATGATCCCTATGACCGACATGGTGGAAGAAGAGAACCGATTCCTGTACTCACATGCTGATATGTACACACACACACACACACACACACACACACACACACACACACACGTACTCAGACGTACCACACTGACCCGACCCGCGGGTCCTAGTAATTCGTGGGGGCGAGGAGGACCACAACCTGAAAAAAGAACGGGCGAGAGAGGGAAAGGACTCAAGGAAGCAATTGCTTGTCAAGAGCCATGTATTTGACCGCAAAGCGCCTTTTTATAATATGTTTTACAAGGGGAGGAGGTGAGAGGGGCCAGGTGGTGGGAAAGTACAGAATCTTCTTGGCCTGTGCCCTGGACATTGTATGATCTACCCATTTTTCTCAGAAGACATGGTACACTGCTTTGAATCAATCTGTAACTGCCAACCCATTTTTCTTCAGAAGACACGGTACACTGCTTTGAATCAATCTGTAATTGCCAACCTGGAACTTTGCGGTTGCCAGGCAGTATGAAGCTGCAGGGAACATTGTGCAGGTGGGGAGAGGTAGGGGATGAGGGTGAGAGGTGAGGGTCTTGGCTTCTGACACCACACAGAAACACATATGCACTATACATACACACCATACACATACCACACACACACATGCACCATACACACACCACACACACATACACACATGTACCATACACACACACCATATCACACACACACACGCACCATACTCATACACATACCACACACACAAAGATACCACACATATGTAACACACACACACACACACAGACATACACAAATAAAATGTGAAGATTTTGGACCTGAGGGACAGCTCAGGAGTTAAGGACCATCACTGCTTTTCCAGAGGACACAGGCGGGTGTCCCCGGGCCCACATTGTGCTCACAATTGTCTGTAACATCAGTTCCTAGAGATCTGATGCTCTCATCTGACCTCCAAGGTTGTCCTCTTTTCTTGTGTGTACATCCCAGAGATGCTTGTGTGTGAATATCTCACACACAAGCACATCTACACACATGAATAAAATTTAAAATCACATAAAATTGTAGATATGAATATTGTGGGATATTTGGTCACATGGTGAGCCTCAAGTTTGTGAAGTGGAAAACTCTTTTTATAATTATGTGATGGCTCAGTCTTTGATCCTAAAGCTTTCTGTTTACTGTAAATAAGTGCTTGTGGTGTGAATCTGCCCTAGCACACACCTTTAATCCAAGAGCTTTCTGTACATAGGACTAAATAAAGCTAACCCTAGGTCAGGAGGTAGAACAAGAAACCAGCTGACAAAGATTAAACAGAAAGGAAGGACATTTAGCTGAAAGGTATATAAGATAGTGTGGAGAAGAAGAAGTGGCTATTTTAGCTTTGAGGGCTTTGGGCTTTTGGGACTTTGGTGGAATAGGAAGATCAGCTGGGTGCTTTCTCTGCCTCTTTGAGCTAGCAGGATTTCATCCCAGCATCTGGCTTTCGTATCTTCACTGATACAATAGAATGACTGGGAATTGTTTCAATTTTTTAAAACAACATTTTTGAACTCCAACTTGTGGCATGACCCTACGGACACAGTGATCACCCCAGCTATGGACAAACTGAGAAACCATCAGATTTGCTAAGTCATCTGGGAAGTCCTCAAGGGGAAAGTTAGGGATAGAGAACACTTTAGAAGGCTTTAAGACACTGTACAGTGCTAGTCTAGATGGCTTAAAAACAAAAGCAGAAAATGAAAAGCTAAATGGTTTAGCTGAAGTTGTCCCAAAACCAATTATGATTATTTTCATTTCGGTATTTTATATTTTATCCTTAATAGGCATAATGGCTTTCTGTATCTGCTCAAAGAAAAAGTCTTTAGAGATATAGAACGATGGGGTAGTGTTAAGCATTCTAAATGTTAATTGGTCCTGTTTGCTGTCTGTTACTTACTTTGTCTCTGATTGGTTAAATAAATGCTGAAGCCTGGAGATTGGGCAGACAGAGGTAGGCAGGACTAAGGTTCGAGGGCTTTTTAAAGAGACAGAGCATCTTGGGAAGAGGAAGGTTGACAGAGAAGAAGCCAGGAGTAAACAAGGAAGACACACCATGGGGCAGATTAAAGAAGATCCTTCCACGTGGCCTGGAACATCGGCTTAGTGTGGAGAATAATAGTCCAAAGGGATGTATGTATATATGGGGTTATATTTGGATAATAGAACTATAAGCTAACTTAGATGGGCTAGGATTGTACAACCCAGGCCTACGCTTGTTAAGATCCACATGGTGTCTGTGTGTATTCATTTATAGTGGTGGGTTAAGGATTAACACTGCTGAATCAATTAAAGATAATATAAATACTGGTTAAACAATTTAATTAGTTATTTTTTTCTACAAAAGAAAAATATGAAAAATGTATTGATAAGATGCAAGTCTTAGAAAGACTTAAAGAGGGATTTAGACAAGCCTTAGAAAGATCTATAAATGAGAATAAGAAAATTACTCAGACACAGACAGAGGCATTTAGACAAGCCATAGAAAGACCTACAAAAAAATACTGAGACACAGACAGAAGAATTTAGACAAGAGCCTACCATGCCACCATATAATGAAACTTAAAGGGTATGGCCCAAGATTGTTAGAAAACCAACCTTAGTTTATCCAGTTACTATAAAAGACACACCAGGAGACATAGGCACCCCGAAAGATTATGATGAAATTAAGTGGAATTCTATAGACATATTAGATTTGAGGAGATTTAAGGAAACGATTGTCTCCTGTGCTATGCATTCATCCTGTGTGAAGCAGATTCTAAATTCATGGGCAACTCAGAACAGGATTATCCCCCAAGACTGGGAAGATTTAACAACAGCAACAATGGAAGCTGGTCCTCACTTACAATGGCAATCGTGGTGGAAAGAGGAAACTAAGGCTTTAGAACAATGAAATCAGGCAAGAGGTACAGATATTTCTCAGGATCAATTGCTAGGGAAAGTCAATATGCTGACTTACAAAGGAAATTTGAATTTGCTGATCACACCTTGGCACTATATAGTTTAGCAGCTTTAATGGTTGGGGAAAGCTTGAAGAATCAGGAAAGAGGTCTGAGTCATTTACTAAAATTATACAAGGCCCTGAAACTGCAATTTAATTACCAGCTGTATTTATTAATAAGTATAAACTGTAAGATTAGGCCAGCAGAGCAGCCAGTGGCTTGGCAGAGCAGCAGGAGCTTGGCAGAGCAGTGGGCGACCTGGCAGGATATCAGTGGACGGGCCTGGCCTGCTTTAACTGGTGGCCTGATTTATCCTGAGGAAAGAGCCCCAGACCAAGGTTGGCCTACACCACCTGTAACCTAAACTGTGTTAAGTAATATAAGTTGATATATTAGGCTGGTAGAATTACTGAAGGCTTGGCAGGAGATTCCCCGGAGTTTGACGGGAGCCAGGGAGTCCGGCGGCCCTGGATTGCTTGGACTGATGGCCTGTAAGTTGCCTCGGTCCTTTCCCCAATAATTAAATACACCAAGACCTTTTAATGTTTCAACGCTTAACCCTTAGTTGGGTAGACTCTCAATTAGCTACTCTAAGTTAACCCGGATCACCTAATTCTAAACTGCCATGTGCCTGTGATTACCTTCCAGTGATCTCAAACACATCTATCTGCTTCCATGTCTCCTGGTAGAATGAACTAATCCTCTGTGTAAAATGCAGGGTTCTTGTTTTAATCTCAGGAAGTTCCACCTTCCTATACTCTTTCTGCCTAGCTAATTGGCCATCAGCAACTTTTATTAACTAATCAAGAGAATGCCTCAGAAGGGGCGGTAATGAGATCTCAGCATTGAAATCAGTCTATCAGACCTTCTCCACCATCTCCCCCCTTAAGTCTAACAAAAGGCTCCTTTTATTAATAATAATAATAATAAATGCAACAATAAACACAATACAGTAACAATAACAATAAATACAATACAATAAAGACAATACAATAAAAATAATTTTGAACTCTAAAAGATGTGACATATATTCTTAATGTCCAGTCCATATGTATTTGACTAGTGAACTAGGAAATATACTCTATTACATATCTTTCTTGATGAGTTTAAGGATCTATACCTAATTCAACTTCCATCCTAACTTACATTATTAACTAAATCATCTTAACCTTAAAACATCCTTTTAAATCCTAGATGGCTTAAAACTTATTGTGAGGCTATAAGTATGTAGTCTTCAATCACTTCAGAAACCTGAGGATAAATATATCTGAATAGATAGGAAGTGTAGAGCAAGCAACTTCCAAAACTATGAAATGACAGACAACTGACTGCCTAGACAGTCCTCAGTTTCTATAACATTGGAGCATCATCTTCAGCCTTCTGGCCAAGCATATCTCACAGACTTAGTTGTGGAGCAGGAAATAAGATTTGCCCATTCTTTCTTTGAAGAATCAGGCCATCGATTTACCTGTATAGAAGCTTTGGCCCATCTTTGGACTGTATATAGTCTGTTGAGTGAGCAGGGGCACTTCTGCTCAGTAAGAATTATCTCCTGATGGAAATTCTTTTGATGCTCATTGTCTCCTTCCAAATCCAAAGGGAACTGCCAGGAGCTGAAAGTCTCATGTCAAATATTTTTTTTTAAATAATAATATTTTAAATGCCATATTCTACAGATCTCTTGAGGTTTTTGAAGACCATCTATCCATCTCCATTGAGTAAGCAAATGTTGCTTGTCTCTAACAACTTAATATCTGATTAACTTAGAAAACATCTGACATTAACTAATTTAATTATCCTAATAAAATCACAAGCTTGAATGACTATCAACTTGCATTTCTTTTTTTTTTTTTTT
>CAJQZJ010032083.1:10657171-10667690 GCA_907164525.1 Lophiomys imhausi
CTGGACTCGCTTTGTAGACCAGGCTGGCCTCGAACTCACAAAGATCCGCCTGCCTCTGCCTCCCAAGTGCTGGGATTAAAGGCGTGCGCCACCACCGCCCGGCTAACTTGCATTTCTTAATTATCCTAAACAGTTTGTGATAGTTGCTGTCAAAAGGACTAGAACTTCACATTGCAAATTTTAAGAATTACATAGGTACAATACATAATCAAAATATAGCCTTAATTTTGTATCACTATACCAAGATCTATAGGAGTAGATTCAATAATCTACCCTTTTTTCCTATCATTCTCATATGTCTAAACCCTTAATTTTGTATTAATAACAAGGATCTCTAGGAGTAGATTCAATAATCTATCCTTTTATCTTATCAATTCTATATTATATATCCCTCTCTTTTTCTTTTCAAGTGTTCTCTCCCTATATGAGAGAAAGAAGGATAAAGAAAAAGAGAGAAATCCCTGAGCCTAACCTCTTACACCTTGCTTAACAAGACCATATAACAATTTGTAACCATTCCCGCTAAGCAACATCTCTAACCCATCAAATAACCAATGAATCATCCACTCCACTTTTTGGGAATGGGCCATTGCTCTCTTAAAACTGCTTCCTGCTGAATTGTGACATAAGAAACCTGTTTGGGGGGGTCCCAAAAATGGAAAAATATTTAAGCAAGTTAATTGTAGCATTTGTTGTCCAATCTCTATGTGCTCAGCAATTTGAATGTCCTGAGCAGTTTGTAATCCAAAGCTGGACTTTGGGTAGGAAAGTTCAGGGCTTTATTGAAGTCCTGGCTGGAACAGTCTGTGAGGCTGGACCATCTTAGCAAACCGTTTTGAAGTTGTTCTGGATTCAGATTTTGGAGGAAACAGCTATTGAGGCAATCTGTGAGGATGGATCATTTGGGCTACTTATCTTCTTTGGTTTCTGGTCACTTTGTTCTGAAAATATATATAATTCATCACAAGTAACATATAGTTTTGCAATTACCAAAATGCCTTTGATGTGCAGGATGCATAAATCAATTAAGGAATATTTTCTGTTTTTTGTTTGAACAGAAGAAAGACATTTGAAAGTCTCCATTCATGCCATATAAAAGGAGGGCATGCAATAGTATTACATATATATGCTATATATAATCTATTTTAGATTGAAAATATAGCATAAGACTGTATGAAGTTCAAATATTCTCCTCTACAGTTGACATAAATTTATTAATTGATTAAAATAGGCTTATTCTGTGTTGTTCTGTCTTTTTGTAGATTAGGTTGGCCTCAAACTCAAAAGGAACTCTCTCTGTCTTTGTCTCCCATGTTTTGGGATCGTAGGTATGCATTTATTTCTTTCCTTTTCTCCTTTCTTTGGAGATTTAGTTTCTATGTGGATATATCTATCCTTATTGAGACAGGGTTTCTCTTTGTAGCTTGGGCTGTCTTGATTTGCTCTGTAGAACTCTGTAGAGTAGATTGGAACACACAAGGAACCTGTTTTTGCCTTGTCTCCCAAGTTTTGTGATCAAGGTATGAATTTAAATAATTGAATTACACTTATTAAACAATAACATAAATTAAACTATTTTATATTGGTTTGAGGTCCAATTCTCCCATGGAAGTCCCACTGTTAAGGAGATTGGTGTAGAATAGTATGATATGCTATTTTATGTTAGCTTTTCTTAACTGTCGGCTGTGGGAGGCATGCAGTTTGCATGTTCTTCCCCAGCCTAACTCTGGTTCCTTACATTGATTAACAGAATCTCTCTCTCTCTCTCTCTCTCTCTCTCTCTCTCTCTCTTTCTCCTGAGACAGGATTTCCCTGTGTATCCTTATCCTGGACTCACTTTGTAGACCAGGATAGTCTTAAACTCACAGAGATCAGCCTGCCTCTGCCTCATAAGTGCTGGGATTAAAGGTGTGCACCACCACACCCAGTGATTAACATATCTCTTTTGGGGGCAAAATGCCTCTTGAAACCAGTTCTCCAGTGTGAGCCCCACATCTAAGGAGACTGACTTGTGACCCTTTTTTCTTTACATAAATTTAAGATTATGTGTATTTATCCGTTATATCAGTAAGGACATTATTAAACTTAACATCAAGGAAAAAAATGTGTCATTTTAAAATTCTAGACTGCCTTTTGTAAATAGCCGTATCTTATCAGCAGGGTTCCACCCTGCCTTCGTTGCTTAGATTAGCCTGGTCTAGAATTCAGAGATCTGCATGTTTCTTCCTCTAGTGTGATGGGATTAAGGGCATGTGCCAGTAGTGCCCTGCTCAAATATTTCACTTAAATCCCAGATATTAGTAACTCTGCAACCCAGAGAGCAACTTTGAACTGTAGTGACAATTTGAAATCTGCCCAAAATCTTCAAAAATCTCTTAAGTTTTAGCAATGCCAAACCAAAAAAAAAAAAAAAAAATCCTGATATTTTTCTGAAATATCATATATCAACCTCCTGATATAGGAAAATCAAAGACATCTAAACAAAAATCAAGCAAAGAAACAACATTCCAAAAGCCTTGGTCTAACGATGACATCGTTTTACATGTGATAATTTACCAATTCCTATAAAATGTGTAGGAACCTTTTGAAGTGGTCATTTTGGATTCCAAGACTCCTGTGAGAGGACAGTGACATCTGCTTTTGTGTCAGGCAATCCTTCTATTTCGATACCATTCATTTGTATTTTTAATTTTGATCTCTTATCATTCCCCATTGTTTGCCAATATATACATTTTTCAGTTCTCCCAAATGCTCCTGTTCTTTCTATGGAGCAGCCTTGCCCTTGATATAAGGTAACAACAGCAACTGAGCAATTCTATCCCCTGCATTAATTTTCATCTCTTTCTTTACTGATACCATAATTTTAATTTCTTCCTTGCAACCTCCATCTTAAATACCTGGATGCACATTAAATCCTTGAGAAGTTAATCCACTTCTTCCAAAGATTATTCCTACTGTCCCTGATGGTAAAGAACCATAAACACCAGTGGTTAACTTATAACATTCATCTGGTTTGGATAATGTAATAGACTCATCTGTGGCCAGATCTAAAGCTGCACTGCCTTCAGTATGATGCAAAAGATCGGTAATAGTTAATTTTTTTCTTCCTCCTGACTGCTTGTTTCTCTCTGGCTGACTGATGAATGACAGTTCATAGGTTTTGCTTCGGGGCCTTGAACCAGTAGGCCCCTCCCCTCGTTTCCCTGCAAGGGGTTACCTCTGACATCCATTTTAGCTCTACAATCCTGGGACCAGTGTTTACCTTTACCACAATGAGTACAAAATACTGGAGACCTTACCCTTCCCTTGTTATTAAAAAACGTTTGTTCCCTTTTGCGACCATGTTCTGCAGAGTCCAAGCACCTGTCATTTCGATTATTGGAGGTTTCAGCCTTACGATATCTTTGAAAACAACTAAGTTCACCATCTTTAAAGCACTCATTAAGACTCCTAGCAACGGCTTGTGCTATGATATTAGTCTGATGCTCCTGAAAACCAGTATCAGTTGTTTCTCTCATCCATTTGTCTACTGGGGCTCCTTGAGCTTTCAATGGTCTAATTGCCCTTTGACATTCAGCATTTGCATTTTCATATGCCAAGGCATTTATCAAGTCCTGTCTGGAATCAGGGTTATCTACATCTCTCTCCACAGCTGAAGTTAATCTCCCTAAAAAGTCTGAGAAAGTTTCCTGAGGAATTTGTATTATCTTAGTAAATGAAGTAAATCTTTTCCCAGCCTCAGCAACCATATCCCAAGCTCTCAGAGCTGTAACATGACATTGTTCTATCACAATATCTTCAAATTGAGTCTGTAACCGTATGTCAACATAGGGTCCCTTACCAAGCATTTGGTTGGTTGTGACATTTATTCCACTTGCCATATTTTGTTGCTCTAATTTTGTGACTTCATTCCTCCACCATGAAAACCATTGTAATTGCTGGCTACCTTCTAGTACAACTGATATCAGTACCTTCCAATCTTGGGGAATGACTCTATTTTGTATAGCCCAATTATTTAACATTTGTTTAACAAATGATGAATGCATTCCATAAGAGATAATGGACTCCTTAAATCTTTTTAAATCCAAAATGTCTATTGGATGCCATGTTAACTCCTGATTGAGTAGACCATTATTATTATTTTTTTAATTTATTTTTTATTTCTTCAAGGTACATATCAATCACAATTTCCTCCCTACTTGTCCCTCCAGTCCCACCCTCCCACCCTCTTCCCTCTCAACCCCCATCCTTTCTCTCTCTCTTTGTTAAGTTTAAGTTATATCTTTCCCCTCAAAAGCTCCCCCTTTCAGTCCAACAAATGGTTCTTTCTCTTATAACAATAAATACAATACAAAATAACAGAAACAAATAGGCCACAATTATGAGAGTAATATGGCTTAGCATACATTCCCAATGTCCAGTCACTATGTATTTGGCACCTGACCATCTCCATGAGTTTAAAGTTCTATATCTAACTCAGCATTCATACTAACTTGCATCACAATTTTAAAAACATCTTCTTAGATACAGAACACCCTCTTGATTTCTAAACAACTCAAAATTTAACTATGAGACTCTAGCTATCTATTCTTCAACCACCTCAGAGACCTGAGAGGGATAAATATATCTGATTATATAGGAAGTGCAGGGCCTGCAGCTTCCAAAACTAAAAAATGACATACCAGTGGCTGCCTGGACAGTTCCCATTTTCTCTTCATACATTACAGCATCAATCTTCAGCCATTTGGCCTAGTTTCTCTGACAGACATTGATTATAAAGCAGGAATTATGAAGGACTTGCCTTCTCTGTCTTGGAAGAACTAGGCTTCCAAGTTTTGTCTTTTTTGGACAGCATTCTGTCTACAGTTGAAGCAAAGTGTTTTTCTTGCCAAGTGATAGGCTTGCCACTAATTCAACCATCTCCCACTGGAGATTCTTCGATGCTCATCTTATACTTTGAGTAGAATAGGGGGTGCTGTCAGGAGCTGACATGTCTTAATATAAAAAAATCTTAAGTTAAGAAAACATCTTTGAATGCCATATCCTGCAGATTTCGAGGTTTTTGAAGACCCTCTATCTATCTCTTATATTTAGATAAGCAAATGTTGCTTGTCTCTTGGCAACTTGATTTCTGATTAGCTTAGAAAATTACTGTGATAGACTGTCATAGCACCTAACAAAATGACAAGCTTGAATGACTATTAGTTTGCATTTTATAATTATCCTAACAAGTTTATGAAAGTTGGTAGCAAAAGTCTGAATTTTCACATTTCATTTTTAAGCATTATTAGGTACAATACCTTTAAAAAGCATTACCCTTAATTTTGTATCAATATGCAAAGATGAATACCTATGTAGCTCAATACTATCTTAATTTTGCATCAGTATACAAGGGTCAATACCATTGTGGCCAAATATAATCTTAGTTTTGTCTCAATATCCAAAGATCAATATCAATGTAGCCCAATACAATCTTATTTTTGCATTAGTATGCAAAGATCAATACCAATTTAGCCAAATATAATATTAATTTTGTATCAATATACAAAGGTATAAGGGCATATTCAATAATCTGTCCTTTTTTCTTGATCTTTTCTATATTATGTTATGTCCCAATTTTTTCTCAAGTCTGTTCACTCCTACATAGGAGAGAAAGAAGGATACAGAAAAGAAAATGAGAGAAGTCCCTGGGTCTAACCCCCAAAACCTATTTAACAAGACCATTTAACTGCTTGTAATTTCTTCCCCTAAATAACAAGATTTTCTATTATCCATCAAATGATGAAAGGGAGGAAAAACCTTCCCCACCTTCTGGGGATGGGACATCGCTCTCTTAAAATGACTTCCTGCTGATTTGGGATGTAGTAAACCTGTTTGGGGCCCAAGTAAGAATGGAAAAATGGTTGAAATGTTAATAGAATCATTTGATGTTCAGTCCTTTTGTGCTCAGCTATTTAAATGTCCTAAGAAGTTCGTAGAAAGAAGCTGAACTTCAAGGCTTTACTGAAGTTCTGTCTGGAGCACTCTGTGGAGCTGAAAAATCTTAGCGATTTTGAGTTGTTGTGGTTGTAGACTTTTGGGGAAACAGCTATTGAGGAAGTCTGCAAGGCTGGATCGTCTGGGCTATTTGTCTTCTTTGGTGTCTGATCTGTTTTCTTCTGAGGTTTCCGTTGACCAGTTGTCCCAAGATTCCTTGGATAGATGCTTTAAATCTGGAAAGATAAGAACAGAGCCCTGGCCTAATCCTAACTCTGGGACACTACCTTTTTTTTGGGGGTGGGGGGGTCAGGTAATATTTTTCCTGGAGCAAGTTTGTTTTCTTTTTTTTTGACAATATAAAAAGTATTATCTTTCAATTAGGATTAAAAAAGAAATTTTGATATTTTGGAGCTAAACAAACCTTTAAGTATATATTTTGAGATCCCAAAGGATAATTTGTTTGAACTTCATCATGCCTTTTTAAAGTAGCTTTTAATCTTAAATCCTTCCAAATCCTATGTGCCTGTCTCTGCATTCTAAGTATTGGGATCAAAGATATGTGGTTCCCAATTGATGGTATTAAAGATGAACTTCACCACCCCTGGATCGAAGTTTTTCTCTATTTAGAGCTTGTTTTTTGTCAGTCTGACCTTGAGCTCTGAGATCTGCTGGTTCCTGTCTCTAGTGTGTTGGGATTAAGGGTGTATCCTTCTCAAATGATGGGATTAAGGGTGTGCACCATCACCACCCTGTTCCTTGTAACTCTAGAATTTATAAGACAACTAACTCTATAATGATCCTCCTGTCTCTGCTGGAGTGAAAGGCATTGGCTAACACCACACATTTCATGTATTTTACCATAGCTCCAAATTTTTTCAACTCTTGGAGGTTTAGAAAACCAGGTTGAACAGCAGTAACCTTTAATTTATTTACAGTATTTTAAACCTGTTACCTGCTTTTTAATGCCAAACCATGAAAATATTCTATATATCTACAAAGAAAAAAAACCAACCTTTTAAACTGCTATCAAGTTTGTGTAATCTATGTGGCCACCTGCAGTCTAACATTCTAATCTGAAATTAAGGCCATTTTCCTTTCATGCCAGTAAGGCAAGTATACCTTTGGTAAATTATAGTTTGACATTTTTATATTGTATTTTATTATATTTTTAAGCTTATAAACTCTTTTCTTAAAAAAAGTATTATTTTGTTTTCTCAAGTTACTTCTAGAACATAGTTTCCTCCCTCCTCCCCTCCTGGCCCCTCCCTTCCTCTCTCCTTCCCTCCCTCACTCCTTCCCTCTCTCCTCCCCTCCTGGCCCCTTCCTTCCTCTTTCCTTCTCTCCATCTCTCTTTCCTGTAGAGAGCTGTGAAGTGCCGCGCCCTAAAGATGGCGCCGGTTTCCGCCTTCCACCAGCCCGACGGTGAGAGCTCTCAGTGGTAAACAAGTCCATATTTGGCTAAGACCGCTGATCTGGCTTGCTTCCGCATACGTGGGCCTCTAAGATAGCACCACGTGGCTTTACTTGATTGGCTGTTCATATAGTATTTAGCCTGTGGGTTGGGTCTGCCCGGGCATTTGGAAGACTGTTTTCAAGGGACCTGAATAAACTGCTTGAGAAGAGCTTTTGCGAGTTGCGTCGTCCTTGCTGGTCGAGGGTGACGCGACAAGTGGTGGCCCGTACGGGGAACCAAAAAAGACTCAGAACTCCTGCAGTCAGGGGCAGCACGCTGGTAAGTTCCTGGGATAAATTGGGACAATAAAGTTTCACGGGAAGTTGCGAACAAAAGGTAAAGTTTCGCGGAGATAGCGAACAAAAGGTAAAGTTTCGCGGAGATAGTGAACAAACGGTAAAGTTTCGCGGAGATTGCGAACAAAGGGTAAAGTTTCGCGGGAAGTTGTGAGCAAAAGGTAAAGTTTCGCGGGGAAGCTGTGAACCGAAAGTAAATTTTTAATCATGGGATTGTCTGAGTCACATCCAATTTTTCTGGCTCTTCAGGAGCTACTTTTAGCTAGGAATTTGAAAATTAAGAAGTCTACCCTAGAGAGATTTTTGAATGAATGCGATTCTGTGGCTCCGTGGTTTGCGGTGTCCGGGAATCTTACGGTATCCTGCTGGGACAAATTAGGCAGGGACTTGGATTTTGCTTGGGAGCAAGGGACTCTGAAGCATGGAGTAAGACCAATTTGGAAGATGGTGAGAAGTTGTTTAGAAGATCAGAGATGCTGTAACGCAATCAAGGAGGGAGAATCAGCCTTGGAACTGCTGCAAGGGGAAAGATCTGAGCAGGTAGACAGTGAAAAGGAAAGTAACAAAGGCGAAAGATTTGAGCAGGCAAACAGTGAAAAGGGAAGCAAAAAGAAGGTTCTTCTCTATCCCGATCTTAGAGATTTTAGAGATTTTAGAGATTTTGAGGACTCAGAGGGCACGGATTCTGAAGGGGAGCTACACGCTCTAATAGAACAGTTGGAGAGGACTGCTATTAGAAAAAGGGAAAAGAAAAGGGTAAAAGAGAAAGACACGTTGGCGGCAGTTGGTGTAAGTGAAACCGTTGCCGCGGCACCTTCAGCCACGTTGGCGACGGTCGGTGTAAGTAAAGCCGTTACCGCAGCGCCTTCAACTCCCCCTCCATATCCAGAAGCCATTCAGATAGATAAGCCTGTTCAGTCCCTGAAAGTAGGGAGATCTTTCTGCCCGGGGATGTGTACACAAGTAAGAACAGAATTACAGTTTGCCTATCTGGTATACCAAGACCCACAAGGGAACAGGTACGAGGAACCGCTTGATTTTAAGGTAGTTAAATCCCTTGCAGAGTCGGTTCGTACCTATGGTATTACTGCTTCTTTTACAATGGCTCAAGTGGAAGCATTAAGCAGACATTGTATGACTCCGAGTGATTGGAGTGGCCTGGCCTGCGCCTGCTTAAGTCCAGGGCAATACTTAGACTGGAAAGCTTTCTTGATTGAGTATGCCACTGAGCAATCAGCCATTAATCAGAGAGATGGAAATCCAGCCTGGGATAGAGATATGCTGCTTGGGCAGGGGAGATTTGCCAACCAGCAGATAGGATATCCTATTCAGGTTTATGAGCAAATAAACAAGATAGCTATCAAGGCTTGGAGATCTCTTCCTAATAAAGGGGAGGTGAGTGGGAACTTAACTAAGATTCTACAGGGCCCCATGGAGCCCTTTTCAGACTTTGTGGCACGAATGGTGGAAGCAGCAGGGAAGATTTTTGGTGACCCAGATGCTGCCTTGCCACTAATAAAACAGTTGGTTTATGAGCAATGTACCAAAGAGTGTAGAGCCGCTATCACCCCTTACAAGAACAAAGGGCTAGAAGCCTGGATGAAAGTGTGTAGAGAACTTGGAGGGCCATTAACTAATGCTGGTCTTGCTGCCGCAGTAGTACAGTTGACCAGAAAAGGTGGAGGAAGTTCAGGAGTTTGTTTTAAGTGTGGCAAGATGGGACACTTTAAAAGACAGTGCCCCAGGGGAAGGAGTACAGAAAGTACAGGAAGTGCACAACGCCCCAGGCGGCCGACGTTGTGCCCAAGATGTAAAAAAGGAAACCATTGGGTTAATGAATGCCGTTCAGTGATAGACATCCATGGCCAGCCTTTAACTCAAGGTTATGGTAGCGCTCGTCCAAAAAACGGACAGCGGGGCCCACGACCTCAGGGCCCACAAATATATGGGGCAGTAGAGAATCAGGACAAAAAACAGAATCAAGAGAGATGGCCAACCCTCCGCCATCCGAGAGACCGCGGAGAGCCACTGCAGGCTCAGCAGGATTGGACCTCTGCTCCACCACCAGACTCGTATTAACGCCCCAAATGGGGGTCCAGTTAATTGAAACAGATTTTAAAGGACCCCTTGAACCTGGTACAGTTGGTTTGCTGTTAGGGAGATCATCATCAGCCTTGAGAGGACTTATTGTCCATCCTGGGGTTATAGATCCAGATTATACAGGAGTGGTTAAGATCATGGTAGCCTCCCCCCATGGTATAACAGCTATCTCTCCTGGAGATAGAATTGCTCAGTTGATCATGTTGCTGAGTTTACATGATCGCTATGCGGCAAGGGATCGAGAGAGAGGAAAAGATGGTTTTGGGTCCACGGGCACGAATCTGACTTTTCTCTCCTTGGATTTGGACCAACGACCCGTCTTGGAGTTAAAAGTTGATGGTAAAAAGATCCTGGGCCTTTTGGATACTGGAGCTGATAGGAGTATCATAGCAAAGAAAGACTGGCCTTCAGGTTGGCCCGTACAAGCCTCTTCTCAAACACTTCAAGGCCTGGGTTATGCTAAGACTCCAGATATGAGTGCAAGATTATTAAAGTGGCAGGACCAAGAAAACCACTCACTAGAAATGCAGCCATATGTACTTGAGCTCCCTATCTCCCTTTGGGGAAGAGACCTTTTAAAGGATATGGGATTTAAATTGAGTAATGACTATTCTGATTCAGCCCAACGTATGATGCAAGATATGGGATATGCTCCAGGCTTTGGAATAGGAAAATATTTGCAGGGGCGGAA
>CAJQZJ010032083.1:10705000-10737424 GCA_907164525.1 Lophiomys imhausi
GGAGGAGGAGGAGGAGGAGGAGGAGGAGGATTGGAGTGTGCTGTACACTTGCGTGGCACATTCAGCTTGCAAGAGTCGGTCTGCTTACCCAGGAGAGCCCAGCAAGCCAGATTTGGCCAGACTTCAGCAGTATCTGCTTTAATTAATTTAATTGGTTTTCTTCTCTGGATGAAAAATAGGTATTAGTTAACTCTTCCGAAATATCTTCTTACCAACAAGAAATTATTTGTGGGTGCTTTCTATATACCAAATGGTTAAATTCTCCAGTGAGTGATCCCACGCAGGCATCTAATCACCAAGATAATATTTAAACAGTTCCGAAGCTGGACACATGGCTGGCATTTAATAAATACCAAATAACTAGTTGGCATACATCTGTAGTTTTATGTGCAAAATCAATTTTGCAATATAAAACCAATCACCTGCGGGAAGGGGGTGTCTGCCTCATCTAGAGATTTGCAAGTTGATGGTAATAAATGTAAAAATAGGATTTACCTGTGGAACCAAAATTTCTATTTATAAAAGCCTCACAAAGCTAATAATTAAACATGGTAGTTCATTAAAGCACAGCTTAAAATTTTAGTCTCTTCAAATAAAATTAGCTCTTTAAAAATATTATAAAGGAAAAACTCAGGAGGCTGCTGATCTTTAAATTCTTCTTTTCCTTTTAGGAACCTGGAGTGACTTAAAAAAACAAGTTAATTTCATTCCTGTTTTGGTCATGCATATACATACATATGTGCATATATATGTATATATATATATGGATATCAGTTATCATAATGTCTGATTTTTTTTGAAATTTACTTATTTACTTATTTGCTTGTGTGTGTTTCCACTGCACTCACATGTCATGGTGCATGGTGGAGGTCAGAGGACTACTTGGGGAAGCCAGTTCTCTCCTTCCTTTATGGACTTCCCTAGGATCAAACTCAGTACTCAGGCTTGACTGCCAGCAAGTCTTACTTACTGATTGAGCCATCCTCAAACCATCTCCCTAGCTCCATTTCATGTGTGTTTTATTCCTTTGACGTAGCATCCTTGTAGAACCAAGTCCAAAAGAGCAAGGGAAGCAGAAGGCAAGTATGTTTCATTCTACTTTGTGTTTGCAAAGGAGGAGCAGCTACATGTGCAGTTTGTTCTGAGAAACTGCATCAAAGAGCACAGTAGCACACTGTTGCTTGGGAGATGCTGCAGCTTCATGGCACAGGAAGGGGAGGGGGATTTCTCTGGACCAAAGCAAGAAAAGAAGATGCTTCAGGTTCCATTGAACATTTTAAAGAAAATTATGGGGGAATGTCAAGAAAGGCAAAGAACCTGACTGGGTACCTAGAAGCTGTGACTCTAATTCTCTAATTACCACTGAGTTAATATCTGAGGGAACAGCAGGATGGGAGGGATAATTGTCTCATCAAGTGAAGACTCGTGATTCCTGGGGGGTGGGGAGTGAAGCCACCTTCTGTGTCACAAGGTGGAAGAGACAGACAGCACCCTTTTCTTCTGGAACCTTCAAAAGCACAGAACACATTTATGACAAAGAGGCAGCTATTGGATTGAAGCAATTTTGGGTTGCAACAATTTAGAAAGATCTATGGAAGGGAATCATCTTAAGAGCAGCCTTGAATCCTTTCGAAGTTTTTGAATAATGGAGTCTATGTGTCAGATGAAATCGTTCAGCCTTTATCATTGCTAAAGATGTCAGTTTGGCTCAGAAGAAATAAAAAGCATCCCGTCTGTAATACTCTTACCTTTGTGATTATAAAATATTAATAGGAAGTATTTTTAAAAACGTGTTTTATAAGAAGGCAATAGAATTCAGGAACTCAATGTATTATCCACAATGTCTGGCATAAAATAAAAATTTACCTAGCATAATAAGAAAGGATTATGAACAAGGAGACCAGAGTCAGTAGAATCAGACAGAATTTGCAGAAACAGGAGTTAGCAGAAAAGAACTTCAGAGCATACAACACCTGTGATTAACATGCTAAGGGAAAGAGAGCAAATACATGGAAACATAGACTTGTGTGTGTGTGTGTGTGTGTGTGTGTGTGTGTGTGTGTGAAGTCTGTATGCACATCTGGAGGCCAGAGGTTGGTGTCTTCTGTCCATCTAAGGTTTTGAGATGGTCTTTCTCACTGAACCTGGAGCTCACTGGTCAGGCTTGCTTGCCTGGCCATGAGTCCCAAGGATCCTCCTGAGACTAAAGGTGCTGGATGGTCCTATTGGGCTTCTGTAGGTGCTGGGATTCAAATTCAGGTCTTTATGCCTGGGTGGCAAGCATTTTACCAACTGAGCCAGCTCTCAGTCCTTATTACAGTATGGAGTTTTTCAAAATGACTTAGAAGATATCAAATATCTCACACTTTTGGCAATGATCTCTAATACACTGAGAAGATTGGGTGGTCAGCATGGTTCGCTGATGGCTTCAGGGATGATATTGTTAAAGGGTTCTTGTAACTGTAATTTTCATATCTGGACAGTGTGCTCTGTGTGTGTGTGTGTGTGTGTGTGTGTGTGTGTGTGTGTGTGTGTTAGAATCCAGGTGCCTTGTTTAGTAGGCAACTATTCTATTAGTGAGCTATATTCTTAGCCTTTTTCTAATTCTTATTTTGAGATAGGATACTGCTAAATTTTCCAGGCTAGTCTTGAATTCTTTTTTTTTTTAATTTATTACTTCAGGTTACATCTCCATCACAGTATTCTCTTTTAACCCCTCACAGTCCCGCCTTCCCACCCTCTACCCCCTATCCCTTCCATCTCACTCCTCCAGAGTGGAGTGTCCCTTCCTATCAGTTCCCTGCCCCAGTTCAGCAGTCATATGAGGGCCAAGAGCCTCCTCATACACTGGGTAGCCTTGAATTCTTTGTGGTCCAGGCACTTTGAGCTTATGATCTACCTGCTTCGGCCTCCTGAGTAGCAAGGGTTACAGAACTTTACTAACTTGTAGGATTTCTTTAAAATCAACCAATCAATCAATCAAACAAACAAACTTAGATGTATCCTTTGAGTTGTGCTCCCACAATACTGTTCTCTGCATTATGTCTAGGTTTGGTACTCTGTCCTTGTCTACAGCAAAGAGAGGCTCTTTGATGAGAGGTGAGCACTATAGTTACCTGTGAATATAAAGACAGATTTTAAAATGCAGCTAGGAATTATGCTGGTCTAGTCAAGTAGCAGTTGTGGCTTTTCTTCTAAGATCCATTCCCTCAGTAGTTCCAGGTACATGGTTAAGTTTCTAGTATCAGGAATAATTTCTCTTTTGTTTAGCAGGTCTTAATTAGATAGCCCTTGGTTACTGCCAAGATGTGAATGCCACTATTGCACCTTTAAGGATATCTTGCCAAGCTGGTTATTATTGCAGTTCTTAGGTGGGTGTTATAGCTGGGTATGACTAATGATTGCTTCCCTCCCTTAGCAGCTTACATAGTTATAGTTCCTGCACCTAAAGTTCAAAAACCAATGAGGAAGAGTGGGTGGGAAGATTGTAAGAATAAAGGAGCCACAAAGTATGCTGTGAGATTGTGTCTCCTAGAATGACAAGGAAGCTTCACCCATAATACCTCAGCAATATGGCTGCCTAAACAAGACCTGAACAATGGCAACACCAATAGACAGGCTAACACAGAAAGGGGGAAATCTCAAAGGGGCCTTACTCTTAAACAAAGAACAGGGATCATGGGAGGGGTCGGAGGAAGGAAAGGGAAGGGAGAAGTGATGTAATTATATTTTAATTTTAAAAATGTAATAAAAATCTTAGGAAACATTTGTATGGTAAACAGTTCTGTCTTTTATTTAAAAAATTGCTCAAATGTTCCATTGTGATCACCTATCAGCTACTGAGAGGTACAGTTTCAGGATTCTGATAGGCTCCTTAAATTACTGTGGACATCAGATACAAAGACGAGTGAGTGTCTGGTGGGATGGCTCAGCAGTTATGGGCACTAGCTGTTTCTGCAGAGGCCTGGGTTCCATTTCCAACCCATATGTTGTGGCTAATTACCATTTGTAACTCAGGTTCCAGAGGATCTGAAGCCCTTTTCTGGTCTCTGCAGACTCCAGGCACTCAAGTGGTACACAGAAATACATACAGGCAAATCACCCATATGCATAATGCAATATAAAATAATAATAAGAAAGAAAGCAGGAATGCAATTGTTTGAGAATGTCAAAACTGATATCAAACTATTACAGTCAAAATATTTTAATTGGACTAATGCTATTCTTTAATCTGATGGTGTCTGGGCTCGCCATGATGTTGAAAATTGATGTAGATTAGGTACTTCGCCAGCTACCCAGATGGATCCATTAGCACAGGGCCACTAAAAATCCCTGCTGAGTGTCTGGAATTTATGTCTGTCAGACATTGCTCAGTATCTGTGATGGAAAATGGGGAGCAGGGGCTGTGCTAAGGGTGTCAGCTGCTGGGGCTCAACTGCCCCCTGTCTCTCCCCCTCAGCCTCAGCTGGGATAGAAGGATGATAAACATGTCTCCAAACCCAGACAGGGCCATGCCCTGTTCTCTCACCCTGGTAGCTGAGAAGCAATGAAACTCTCCATTTATGGTTCTCAGTAGAGTCTCCAATATAGCCTATCAAATGCCCCCAAACATTTCTTTTTTCACATCAGAGGTTTCTGATGTCCAGTTCGCTCATTTCAATTTCTGGTTCTTTCCAGACTCTGCTGTTGGGAGCAGTTCTCAAATGGAAGAGGCCATTCATGTCTTAGCAAACACGTTCAGCTATGTGCTATGAAACATGAGGCTTGACTTTTCATCTGGAGCCCAGTGTGTATCTTCTTTTTTTTTTTTTAACACCATCTTTGGTGGCTCAAAGAATACTGCTGCTTGGGTCTCTCCTCTGGCCAGAGGTTTTCAGGGCTTCTTTCGGGTCCAGGACACTGGCTTCCTACAAGTTTTCTTGAGAACTCATGGTAGACATGAATTTAACTCTGCATGACTTCCTGCATGTACACAAACCCAGGGAGGATGAGTGTGCTCTGAGGTTCCAGAGTAGAGTGATATCTTCAGGCTGTATCTGGCCATTGCCTGGACCATGAACTAAGGATGCTTATGATAACTTTTGAATCCTGCTTTGTGACACAAAGACCCACATGGGTCTGGTATTTCAAAAATAGGACAGTGTTGTATATTCACACTCACACATGCTGACACACAGGGAGGTGAGTAGCTTTCACTGGTTACCTTTGGGCCTACAACAACTAATTTGTTCACTGTTAAAGACTAAATGGTTTCTGGCCTCAACAATGGTGATGTCTGATCTTTCTAGACCCTATAGATTTGACCTTACAGGGTAAAGGACTTGGCTGAGTTGACATCAACAGGCTTGGGGGAGGAACTCTGTGGGTGGAGTGAGTTCCTAGCATACATAAGGCCCTGGGTTTCATCCTCAGCCTAAACCAAAAGTGGCCACACTCACCTGTAACTCCCCAACTTGAGGGATCAGAGGGTCAAGGTCGTCTTTGATCTTATAGTGAGTTCAAGGCACCTTGTGTTTAAACTTCTACCTGCAGCCTTATGAGATGCTAAGTGTGTTATGGAAACTAGGCAAACGGACCATGTTGGCCCAGATGTACCATGACACACCACCTAGGGATGGCATCCATACCCCTCACAGGTTGCTGGGTCTTTAGATGGTATGATGCCAACAAACAGCACAGATACTTCCTCAATGTCTTTTTGTTACCACGTGTGGAAAAGCCACTGGGAGGGACCCAGGTGGGTGATTGGAGGGAGGCTGTCCTCCCTCAGAACATTCTGGAACTCCCATGTGACAAGCACCTTATTTTCCTCAATAACAAATGAGTCAAAAGCTGTCAGTTCAACTCCCACCTGAACCAGCTTTTCAGAAAGGCTTTTTTGTGAAGGGTAAAACAAGGGTGGGTGCATGTGACTCTCTCTCATCAATGTTTTCAAAAAACACGCACCATCAGAAGTGCCCCGTGTAACTCCCGGACTCAGAGAAACTTTTAGCTTCCCATCTTAAGATTCCCAGACAGAAAATGAAGAAAGTAAATGATCTGGCTCCTTGGAAGAACTTGTGAGCCTTCAGAACAACCAAATATCCTTTCAGAACCAGACTCAGCTTAAAGTGTAAAGCGCAGGTTGGCTTCAGACTTGGTGAGTGGTGGAGGATGGCTTGAACGCTTGAATCTAGCATCACAGGTGTGAGCCACCATGCACTGATTTCTGTTAACAATGTTTAGTGAAAGAAACTTACCATTATTACAAAGTTTCTGATATTTTACAGCTTTCAAGAAGGCCAACTGACTTGCCAAGTCACTGCAATATGAAACCCTAGGTGTTTATAAGATATAAACTAGGGTGAGATTATTCATATTAATAAGAGGGAATTGTGTCTCTTTTGCAAATAATTGGGTTTATTATAAATGTTCATAATAAATGTTTGGCGTTCATCAACTATTCTAGAATATACTTATTACAGTAAACAAAGCCTTTATTAATTACAGAGAAGGTTTACTGAGGGGCCCATGATGCCCAGTTCCAACATTGGTGCTATGAGAACAAAAGATACGTAGAGACACATTCTCTGACCTTAGTACACTTTCACCAAGTGGTTTCCATTTTCAGCCCACTGTGAAGATTAGAAAAGCTTACAGCTAAAGGCTAACAGGATGGAGACTGGGAAGTGCGGTTGATACATTGATAGAGTATCCAGAAACCATAGTGGGACAGGGATTAAGCTGCATCTTGAAGGAGGAGATAAAAGGAGGCAATAAAGGGTTTCAGGGTGCCCATGTAGGTGCCTGGAGTCTACAGTACTGGGACACCAACTCTCAAGTTCCTTGCCACATCAGGGATGACTCTTCTTGTTACTTTGTTTTTGTACCTTGCATGGGGCTCCCTACTGCTAACTGTCCGAATCAATGTTCATGAGAGACCTGGGCAACATTAACTGAGGGGACATAGCTAGAAAGAATGGGGAATTCCCAAACATAAACTGTTTATGTCTCCAAAGATTACTTATGGAGATTCTGAAGTCAGAACTGACTTCTTATAGAAAAAAATTTCTGTAACTAGCAGCCAGCTTCCTGTAGAGAGCTAAACCTAGAAGCTGGTTCAGTTAGATATCTGTTATGATCTGGAAGGCAGGAGGCCCGGTGCTATCACAACCAACTCTTTTGACACCGAGGTCCTAGGTCAAGATTCTCAAAGGATTGCTGTGGTGAGAACCTTTAAGGCCACACCTCCCTCCCCTGGGGAGCATTCATCTTTTTCTCTTAGGAAGAGAGAATGAAGGTAGAAAACCTTATGAAGTAGAGAGGGCTAGGCAAAGTCCAAAGTCACCACAAGAGACATGGGTCCTACCATCCCAGCCTCAGCCAGCTGGGAGGAGACTTTTCCGTGCTTAGAAGCCATTCCAGCCCTTTGAACAGAGAAGATTCAAATCAATGGACAAGAGCCAACAGATAAGGAGTGTGGCTGGGTCCCAAACTCGCTATGTATTGCTGTTAGGTCCCAGTCATTCGGAGACTGCAACCCTGCCCTGGAGGGTCACGTGACTTCCTCTGCCCTGGAGGGTCACGTGACTTCCTCCTTTGGTTCTATGTTCTCACAGCAGCTTTGCTGCTTACAACTCTACACAGAACAAGCAGCCTTGATGCTCTCCCTTCTTCAGTCTCTCCTGATCTTACATTTTTGAGACAGGGCCTTTTGTTGAGCTTGGATTTGTGTGGTTAGGCTAGACTGACTGGCCAGCCAGCCTGGGGACCTGCCTGTCTCTGCCTTCCCGCCGCTGGGAGTTCAGGTGTGCAGTGCTATGCCTGACTTCTCCTTGGCGCTGGGGACCGAGCTCAGCCCGTCATGTTTGCAATGCAAGTACTTTACTAGATCAACTGTCTCCTCAACCCTTGGATTCACTTTTATTTGAAAATATGTATTGCGAGAAAATATTTAGCATAGTCCCTGAGGTTTTTTACACTTGCTTAAATTTCTGCCTGGACAGAAGGCTCTGCTCTTTCTAGCTAGGCATGGCTATTCCTGTGACATCATCTGAACCATGTGGCCCCTGGGTCCTAGAGTAGACCCTTTGCCCTAGGGGATCCAAGTGACTGACTTGTGCCCTAATCATAGAGTCCTTCTCCTCCAAAGATATGCTGACGGTCTTCTACAGGGGTTTCTCCTTCCCATATAAGAAAAACCAACCCAGTTTACCCTGCTTATGGGCAATTTGACAGGCCTGGCCAAGGATGGTCCAGTGGGGAGTTGCAGAAGGCTGTGCCTTGGTTGGGTATGGAGCAAGTATCCTGGAGGACCAGGAAATGGCGATGGCATAGGTTATATCAATGGAGGATGTAAATATCAGCTAACACAAAGCTCGGTCAACTATCACTCTACGCTAGACTTCATCACTCACTCAGTTCCAGACCTGAGCTCTTAGTATCTGTGGCCACTTCTCTTTGCTGTCATTCATCTCCTTCTGATCAGTAGTCAAGTTCTATTTTCAGTTATCCTTATTGGGCTTTTTTTCTCCCCCTTATTTTGGAGACAAAGTCTCATGTAGCACAGGCTGGTCTCTAATTTCCTATGTAGTCAAGGATGACCTTGAACTCCTGATCTTCCAGCTCCTGAGTGCTGGGATTGCAGAGGTGCACCATGATTCTCATGTCTCCAGCTCCTGAGTGCTGGGATTACAGATGTGCACCATGCTGTCTAGTTTGAGTGGTGTCAAGGAACAAACCCAGGGCCTTGTGCATGGTAGGTAAGCACGCTACTGATCGAAATCCATCTCCACCTTATCCCTCAGTTGCCATCAATGTGGCCTCTGCCATGTTCAATGAAATTCAGTGATCTTATGCCATCATTTAGCCCCATTTAGGCCATGGGGCTAAAGCCTGCAAGGACTCCTGGCAACAAAATTCTATCATTTACCCTCAACAGCTTGAGGCTTCTTGTTTTATCTACATGTGGTTCACTCAAGTCTGGTCCAATGTTGCTTCATGACTGTTCTTGGTCTGAGTGGAGAGCAATACATGTTCCTCTAAATCCACTTAATGGCTTCTCGAAAAGCAGATACTTTGGGACAGTTACTTAGCTGTGTAGGCTTGCTGTCTGCTTCACTTTAGATTGCTGCCTTTGAGGAAAAGAAGGCACGGACTGAATTTCACAGCCATCTCCCAGTGTATGAAGTTGCCTTGCGTTTACTAATTTTTTTTAATTATGTGTTTCTATTTTATGTGCATTGGTGTTTTGCCTGCATGTATGTCTGTGTGAAGGTGTCAGATCTTGGAGTTAGAAAGTTGTGAGCTGCCATATGGGTGATGGGAATTGAACCCCAGTCCCCTGAAAGAGCAGTCAGTGCTCTTAATGCTGAGCCATCTCTCCAGCTCCCAAGTTTATTAACTTCTTTTTTTTTTTTTTTTGAAGGAGGTGGCAGGGAGAGCCAAGGCATGGAAAACCGAGCTCAAGTTACAGTAAGAAGAATGGTAGGGACCTCTCTGGTGTGTGCAATGGAGAAAAGGCACAGTGGATTCAAAGTGGGCACCGAGCACCAAGGTTGAAATGGAGCCTGACCTGAACCTCTCCCCGTCTCATGCACAAAGGAAGAGCAACTGAGATCAAGCCTGAGCCATTTCACCAAAGAAGAGGTATTCTTGCCTCCCTAGTTCTGCTGAGAAGTTCTTTGCATCTGTTGGTGTTTATTCTAGAATCCCAAACTGCTGTTGAAATTCTTAACAAAATAAGAATAGAAACCAACCAGGCTTTAGTGAAGTAGCAGGTCAGCATGTTGGGTTAGGAGGCTTGCAGGTCTAAGTGTTTGGCATGGGTTTGGGGAGGCACCCCAGGGGGTTAAATGTTTGTGCAAGCATCAAGACCTATGTTTGGAACCCCAGAGCCTGTACAAAAAATGGACAAAGAGACAAACTTTTGTAAGCCCAGCTTCTGAGAGATGGGGATGGGGGATCCTCAGTGCTTGCTGGCCAGGCAGGCTAGCCTAATAGGTGAGCTTCAGGGTCCATGAGAAGAGACTCTTTCTCAAAAACTAAAGGTCAAGAGTGAAGGAGACACACAACATCAACCTCTGGCCTGCACATGAAAATGCTCACACATGTCCCTCTGAATGAATGCACACACACACACACACACACACACACACACACACACACACACACACATACACACACACACCAATGCACGCATGCATGAACTCACTCACACATGCATACACACACACTTTTCCCATTGCTCCAAAGAAGCACACCCTACTATATCTATCTTGTTGAACTTAAATCACACAAAATTGTACCTTTATGCTTAAAATTCAAAATAATGTATGATGTATATATATGTTATCCTGAGCAGCTGAGTGGTGTTTCATAGGAGAAAGAGTTTGGAAGTCTCTCAACAGCCTGTTCTGTACCAAGAAGAAGAAAAAAAAAAAACCCAACAAAGTCAGTTTCAGAGTAACCAGGGTGAGCTTGCCTGATGTTCCAGAAACTTTCTGCTCAGCTCTTCCATCTCTTATGCAAACTGGGTGGCGCATGATTTAATTTCAACTTATTAAGTCAATTACCTGAAAAATAGACACCAAATTACAATGTATACTGTTTTTTTCCCCACTCTATAGAGAATCAAAATGTCACAGGTAGGTGGGATACAACGGAATTTCAGAAGTTTTCTGCTTGTGAGTGTGATACATAATTTCCAGTGACTCATGGTACTTGTTGAGCTAAAGACTCCAACCTGGCTGACTCATGGCACCTAGTTGAAGCTTCAAGAAGACTTTCCTATTCTAACAAGACTTGACCTGAGTTCTCTTGACCATCAATGCCAGGCTGGGCTATGCAACTTTGAAACAAGCAATACTGTTGCCAGATGATGTACTCAGTGGCCTCCCCTGGTCTCTCTGCACACGATTCCCTGACAGTAACGGAGTGCTTTGGTACCCTTTGAGATCGTTTTAAATGCAGTAGCTATTGTCAGTTTCTAATGAAAAAGCAGTTTCTTTGTTCATCTGTAATTTTGAAAATGGCTTCATTTCTGTCCTGAGAACAGGCACAGCACTTTGGATAGCTTAAGAATGCCATGTTTCTTAAAGCCACCATGGGAGCAATGTGAAG
Organism: Lophiomys imhausi; assembly: GCA_907164525.1. NCBI lineage: Eukaryota > Metazoa > Chordata > Mammalia > Rodentia > Muridae > Lophiomys > Lophiomys imhausi. The sequence continues at coordinate 10,716,101 of CAJQZJ010032083.1, forward strand.
GTCTGGGACTGAAAGGCCCATGTTCCTTTATCTGTTTCATTTCCTGTCCCTTCAGAGCCTGAGAGACTACACAATGAGCGTTTACTTATGTGTCTATTCAAGCAACAGAAAAATAAGCCCTAAATAATGAAGACTGATTCACACTTACCAACCTGCAACAATATTCTACTTGCTAATATGTGACATCTTGGAGAAAAGTCAGAGCCTGTACATTTCCATGTCCTATTCTGAGCTGGAAGGTGGCCATTGTTCTTGGGTGCAGAACTTCAAAGGGAGACCTTTAAAGAAAAGGAAAGACGCTAATGTATCATTGTGAGGGAGGCAAGCCAGCAAGGTTTTATCCCCTCCTGAATCTGTGCTTTCAGACAGGTTTTCTCTGAGAAAACATCAATTCAGGGACCAGGAAGCTTCTACGAGGAAGTGAGAGTCTCCTCTGAACAGCCTGTTTTAGAGCCATAGAGGGCTCTTATATAACTCTCCGTTCATCTGAGTCCCTACTGTGTGCCCGAGATTACTGAACATGGTGAAATGGCCTTTGGTCTCGTGGGCATCTTCTTCCAGTAGGAAAGGAAGATACTTTATCTGAAAAGCCCTGGGAAGTCTGAGTGGCTGTGAGAGATAGGGGCACACTGGGTGCAGTGATATTCTTACGTAGGCTGTCCACCTGCTGAGGATGTAAAGGGTGGAGAGGTCTCACCCGTGTTGAGCAGTGTGTGTGTGCACAAAAATATATAAATGCATGTGTGTGTGTGTGTGTGTGTGTGTGTGCGTGTGGAACACAATCTCCAGTGCTGTTCCTCAGGCAAAGCCCCCTCCTGTTTGTCTTTGAAACAAGGTCTCTCTCATTGGCCTGGAGCCTGTGATTGAGCTAGGCTGTCTCAGTCATGTGTCTCTTGCCTCACATGCCTGAGATGGCAAACTCAGAAGCTGAGTTCCTACCAACATGCCTGGCTTTTCTATGTGGGTTTGGTGACAGAGCTGAGGTCTTGTTGTTAATACGGCAGGCACCTTACTGACTGAGTCCTCATCCCAGCATCTACCTTACTCTGCCAACAGTGTGAGACTGTAGTTCTCAGCAGATCACTGTCCTAGACTAGAAAATGCCAAGTTTTCAGACAACTTAGAGTGGTGTGGCCATTCACGGCCTGTTGTCACTAAGCTGGCTTTGTTCAATGATAACCTTGTTTCCCACAGGTCAATGGTGAGGCCAGGTGTGGACCCCTGCCTCTGAGGGCCTTCTTCTGAGCTTGTCTTCACTGAACTGTGGTCCATGGGAGACAAGTTGACTCCACAAGCCTGTCTTTTATCTTCATGGTAACTTAAGTCTTTTTTTTTTTTTTTTTTTTTTTTTTTTGGTTTTTCGAGACAGGGTTTCTCTGTGTATCCTTGGCTGTCCTGGACTCACTTTGTAGACCAGGCTGGCCTCGAACTCACAAAGATCCGCCTGCCTCTGCCTCCCAAGTGCTGGGATTAAAGGCGTGCGCCACCACGTCCGGCTTGGTAACTTAAGTCTTAAACTTAACATTTTTAGTTTAAAAAACTAAAATGTTCCAGTCATTTGATTTTACCAATGAAGACTCAGGAGCTAGAAGAAGATGGAGTGAAAGCCTGCTAGCTCAGAGAGGGAGAGAGAGCTCCCAGATGATCTCCCTATTCAGTTGAAAACCCTAGATGAAAAAGCCCAGAACTAAAAAAACAAAGACCAAAGGTAAAAAGCCAAAAGCTAAAAAGCCCCTTCGCCTTCTCCAGGCTGTCTTAAATACTCCTCAGCTCAATGTCCCTCCTTTCTGTTTAATCCCTGTCAGCTGGTTTCTTGCTCTGCCTCTTGACCTAGGGTTAAGTTTATTTAATCCCGTGTACAGAAAGCTCTTGGATTAAAGGTGTGTGCTAGGGCAGATCCACACCACAAGTACTTATTTACAGTAAACAGAAAGCTCTAGGATCAAAGGCTGAGCCATCCCACAAGTAGAAACAAGTTTTTACAGTTATAATCTTGGGGTTCACAATGTGACCAAATATTTTTGCAACATTTCCCCCTTTTTGTCTAAATAAAAGACTCCTTTTCTAACATCAATAAACTATATACTATCTGGTGGGAATTACACTCACAATGTCCAGTCCATATGTTTTTGGCAATCTTGGAGAAAGTACTCTACTATCTATCCTATCATGGTGTGTTCAAAGTTTTGTACGTAACTCAGTTTCATGACTTACAACATCCTTTTCAGACTTTAAAACAATTTACTTAGATCCTAAACAACTTATCCTTAACTGTGAGACTATAACTATCTAGTCTTCAACCACATCAGAGACCTGTGAAGGATAAATATATCTGAATAAACAGGAAGTGCAGAGCCAGCAGCTTCTAAAACTATAGAAATGACAGACAGCTGGCTGCCTGAACAATCCACATTTTTTTCTCTGTAACTTTGGAGCATTTATCTTCAGCCTATTGGGCCAGTATCTCTGAAAGACATTAATTGTAAAGCATGAATTATGAAGGACTTGACTACCTTGTTCCTGCAAAGCTCAGCAGTCAACTTTCCTGTGTCCAGTTTGCCCATTTCAGACAGCATTCTGTTGACAGTTGAAGCAAGGGCTTTTTCTTTACCCGGTGGCTAGCTTGACATTAATGCAGCCATCTCCAAATGGAGATTCTATGATGTTCTTTGAAGCAGAATGGGGGTGTTGCCAGGAGCTGACATGTCTCATTGCCAAAATATCTTAAATTAATAAAGCATCTATTTTAAAGAAACATACCATATCTTATAGATCTCTGAGGTTTTTGAAGACCATTTATCTATCTCTGTATATTTGAATAGGCAAATGTAGCTCGTCTCTAGCTATTTATGTTCTGATTAAGTCAGAAAAAACCTGTGACTAACTAAACTAGTACCTAACAAAACCAAAACTTTGATTGAGTGATACTTTGCATTTCCTAATTATGCTAAACAGTTTGTGATAGTTTCTATTAAAAGGATTAGAACTTCACATTGCATTTTTAAGAATTACATAGGTACAATACCTTAAAAAAAGTTGATACATAGTATGCCATAGCCAAAATATAACCCTAATTTTGTATCATATACAAAGATCTATACTATTGTAAACTTAATTTTGTATCAGTATACAAAAGTATATAAGATTAGATTAAATAATCTACTCCTTTTTCTTATCATTCTTATATTATTTTTATATCATTCCTTTTTCTTTTCAAACTTTCTCACCTTATATAAGAAAGAAAGAAAGATAGAGAAAAGAAAAAGAGAGAAATCCCTGAGTCTAACCTCTTAAACCTTGTTTCCTCTCTGACCAAGACAAGTAACAACTTGCAACCAATCCCACTAAATGACAACAAACATCTATAACCCACCAAATGACCAAAAAAATCACCTACCCGCCTTTTGGGAAGGAGGTGTCACTCTCTTAAAATTGCTTCCTGCTGATTTGGGGCATAGTTTCCTTTTGGGGGCCTGAGAAATTTGGAATATGGTCAAGTCCTAAGAAAGCTAGCTGTAATATTTTCTGTCCAGTCCCCATGTGGGATGGGAAAGTGCAGTACTAAACTGAAGTCCTCTCTGGAACAGTCTGTGAGGCTGGACCATCTTAGCTAGCTGTTTTGAAGTTGTTCTGGATGCAGAGTTTTGAGAAAATAGCTATTAATGCATTCTGTGAGGCTGGATCATTTGGGCTACTTGTCGTGTCTTTTTTGGTGTCGGGTCGCCCCCCCCCCCTTTTTAAGAAGTTTCAGTTGCCCTATGGTTTCTGGATTCCTTAGTTGGATGCTTTTATTCTCCTGGAAAGATAAAAACAAAATCCTTCCCAAACCCTAACTCTGGGATGTTCCTTTTTTCGCCAGGTTATATCTTTCCTAGGGCAAACTGTTTTTTTTTTTTTTCAATTGAAATAAAAAAAATATTTTTGAAAAATTGAAACTAAATATACCTTTAAGCGTATGTACTTTTAGATCACAAAGGACATTCACTTTGAATTTCAGCCTGACTTTTGCAAGTGGCTTTAAAATTTAAATCACTGTAAGTCCTATGTGCCTGGTTTTGCCTGCCAAGTGTTGGGATCAAAGGTATGTGCCTCCCAATTACTGGGATAAAAGGTGTAAACCATTACCACCTTGCTCATTGTAATTCTAGAATTTATAAAACAACCAACTTTATAGTGATCTGCCTGTCTATGCTGGGATTAAAGGCATGGGCTATCACTACCCTGCTAAAATATTTCATCTTAGCTCCAAATTATTCCAGCTCTTAGAGATTTCGAAAACAAGTTTGAACTGTAGTAATCCTTTGAATTGACTTAAAACATTTTAAATCTCTTAACTGAATTTTTATTATCAAACAACAAAAATATCCTTTTTATTTAAGAAAACTTTAGTCTGTATATGTAGTTTGAACTGAATGACTAAGCTGTCTGATGAATTATCACCTGTCTTTATTCAGGAGATTTCTCCTGTTCAAATCTAATCTTTATCAGTTTTGATAGTATCCTCAGGTTTTCTTCTCCTGTAGAAACAAAGACAAAACCTCTTTCCCAATGTAACACATATCCTGGTTTCCATTCTGAGGTCAACACATCTTTAAAATATACAGGCTGATTTAATTCAGCAGCTTTTTCTATTGTCCAGTGTCTCTCTGCAGCTGTTGTTCCTTTCTCATAAGCATTTAAAATTTGAAGTTAATAAAGCACTATGTAATCTATCTCTGTATATCTTTATTACCACTTTCTGTTTATTAAGCATATCTTTTAAAGTGTGATTAGATCTTTCTACAATTGCGTGTCTTGTAGGATTGTGTGGTATACCTGTAATATGCTTTATGTTGTAATATGCAGAAAAACTGGTTCATTTTACTAGAGTCATATGCCAGAGCATTGTCAGTCTTAATTTGTACAAGTATCCCCATAATAGCCATAACTTCCAATAAATGTATAATTACAGAATCAACCTTTCCAGAACTTAAAGCAGTTGTCCATTGAAATCTTGAATATGTAACTATGGTATGGTACACATACTTTAATTTTCCAAACTGCAAAATGAAATGCATACATTTGCCAAATTTCATTTCTTTGGGTACCTTTTGGGTTACTTCCTGCATGTAATGGAGTTTGGTTTTATGAAGAACAAGTAGGGCATTGTCTTATAATTTCCTTGGTTTGTTGCCAAGTGAAAGAAAGATCTTTCTTCAAACCTTTGCTGTTAACATGGTGTTTCTTATGAAATTCTTAGGTTTCTAGAATATTTCCTATTAATTGCTGATCAATTTCATCATTACCTTGTGGTAGGGGGCATGGTAGACCCGTATGGGATCTGACATGTGTTATATACACTGGATGATCTCTATTTCTAATTACTTGTTGTAGTTGAATAAATAATAAAGTTAATTCTGAATCATCTGGTATAAGTTCAGTGATTTCGATATATAAAATGGTTCTTTTTGCATATTGAGAGTCAGTAACTATATTAAGAGATTCATGAAAATCACATAATACCATGAGAATAGCATACAACTCTGATTTCTGAACTGAATCATAAGGGCTCTGAACCACTTTAATTATTTTTCTTATAATTTACTTATAACCTGCCTTTCCTGATTTATTTGCATCCATATAGAATGTAGGGACTCCAGAAACTGGTGTTCCTTTTACTGTATTAGGGAGAATCGTTAGTTCTTTTTATAAAGTGAAGTCCCTTGCTTTTGGGGTATTTGTTGTTAACCTCTCCCAAAAAGTTACTGCAAGGTCTTTGCCAATGTTCATTTTCTGCCCATAATGAGGCAATTTCAGCATTAGCAAAGGGTACCACAATTTCTGCTGAGTCTGTTCCTGCTAATTGACAAAGTCTCATTTTTCCTTCCAGAATCAATTCAGAAACCTTCTCTACATAGGTCTTTATTTTTTTTTACTCTGTGTGCTAAAAATATCCATTCTAAGACACTATCTTCTCTCTGTGTGGAGCCTGACTGAATCCATCTTGAAAAAAGATTCCACTTTGTATTAAGTTTGACTCAGAGGTGACCTCTAGTTCCAGAACAACAAAATGTACTTGACCTTGCATTCCAGGGGTGTTCCCTTATCATCACCAGACAGCTTACTCTGAGAAAGCACCCAAAAAGTCTAAATAAACTCAGCTGGTTAGTCAGTAACAACGAGCCAATCAGAAATGGACATGACTAGCTACCCAAATGTCATCCAATCCTATGGTAAATAACCTGCTTCTTTGTCTGAGTCTGTATATAAACTCTGTACTTTTGGGTCTGGGGGTTCTCAACTCTAATTGCTGTGTCAGTGAGTGTTGAGAGTCCAGACTCTGAGCTTGAATAAAGAACCCTCAGATATTTACATCGGAGTTGGCTCCTGGTTGGTCTTTGGGGTCTTGAGAACTGGGCAGAACATCTGCATAGGAAGGAGATTCATTTGAAGGAGAATGAGTGGAAGGAAAAATGACCAAAATACAATCTTGCTTTAGATTCACATGTGCATCTTGTAATTTCTTTTCTACCAGAGCCAATTTGCTCTCAGCTCAGCTGATCATTTTCTCTCTCAGCCTCAGCTGATCATTTTCTTGAACTATTTAAGTCCTTATCACCTTTTAAGGTTTGAAATAAATTACTTATCTCGTGAGTAGTTAATCAAATTGTAGTCTGTAGCCACTTTATATCTCCTAGCAATTTTTGAATATCATTAAGAGTTTGTAATTGGCCTCTCCTGATTTGTACGTTCTGTGGTCAAATTTTCTGTATACGTATCTTATATCCATGATAATTTATATAATCTCCTATTTGGATTTTCTTTTCAGGAGCAATTTGTAATCCCCAGCAAGGCAAAATTCTCTTTACTTCATCAAACATTTTTTCCTAAGGTATTTGCATTTGAATCAGCCAGTAAGGTATCATCCATATAATGGTAAATTTCAGATTGAAGAAATTATTTATGAATTATTTCTAATGGCTGTTGTACAAAATATTGGCACAAGGTAGGACTGTTTAGCATTTCTTATAATAAGATGTTCCAATGGTGCTTCTTTCCTGGACAACTATTATTATAAGTAAGTACTGAGAAACCTTTCCCTATCATGCTCTTGCAAAGGGATTGTGAAAAAGCAGTCTCTTAAATCAATTACTATTAAAGGCCATGACTTAGGTAGTAATAAGAAGGCAATAGGACTCTAGGCTGTAAAGAGCCCATTGGCTGAAACATCTTATTTATGGCTCTTAAATATGTTAATATCCTCCATTTTCCTGACTTCTTTTTTTTGTAACAAACACAGGGGAATTCCATAGGCTGGTTGGCTCCTCAATGTGTTGAGCATTTAATTGCTCCTGTACCAGCTGTTCTAGTACTTGTAATTTTTCTTTTGTCATAGGCCATTGATTCACCCATACATGTTTGCCAGTTAGCCATTTTAAAGGTAGGGCAGTTGCTACCTTTGAAAGGTCAACACCTGTCATGTCCTGTTTAAGGACAACCTGGACAGTCTTGATAATACCTTTTAATATTTTTTTCAGAAGCATATTTTATTTATAGTTTGTTTCTGAGATTGGAGTAATGTTAATCTGTGTTTTCCATTGCTGCAACAAATCACGTCCCCATAAGTTCATGGCTGTATCAGCCACATGTGGTTTTAATTTTCCTATTTTTCCTTCTGGCCCTATACACTTAACCTATCTTGTGCTTTATTTTACGTGAGATAAAGTTCTGATCCCTAGAAGCTGGATATTTACTCCTGAAGAGGCCAATCTGGATGCCAAGATTTTGGTGAAATTATTGTTACATCTGCTCCTGTGTCTACTAAACCTTCAATTTCAATGCCATTTATTTGTATTTTCAGGTTTGGTCTCTGATCATTTATAGCAGTTTGCCAAAATATTTGAGTTATGGTGACCCTGAACCTTTTGTACTATTTATTAAAGCTGCTCTGTCCTTGATTACATTCAGAGCAGTGTTGTTTTTAACAACAGCCATAAAATCTTTTAATTGTTCTGTGGATGAGTTTCTCCTAAGCTGACAGAGAATAATTGAATGGAATTTGATATTGAGGCCTGCTGGAGGACCACTAGGGTGTTTACCGATGTCAAAGGATTACCTTGCTTGTACCTTATTGATCTGCATTCATTAGTCCAATGCCAGCCTTTGCTACATTTTATACATACTCCAGAAGGCTCAAGCCTTCTTTTTGGATTATCTCTAGAAAAAAAAAACATTGTTTTTTGGAATGCCTTTACTACAGTTCCTTTTCAGATGACCTTGCATACTACGATTAAAACATCTGCCATATTGATTTTTCCTAAGATTTTTAGAAATTACTTCTCCTACCAGAGTAGCATCATAAAGGTGAGATCCAATATCAACTCTAATCTATTCCTCTATTGGTGCTTATCTTGCCTTTAAAGGTCTAATCACCCTCTTGCATTCTGAATTAGCATTTTCAAAAGTCAAAGATACAATTAGCATTTTTTAAACTTCTGCCTCTGATACTATTCTATTTACAGCTGAAGTCAATCTTTACAAAAATCAGTGAAGGCTTCTTTGGGGCCTTGTATAATTTTAGTAAATGACTCAGACCTCTTTCCTGATTCTTCAAGCTTTCCCCAACCATTTAAAGCTGCTAAACTACATAGTGCCAAGGTGTGATCAGCAAATTCAAATTGCCTTTGTAAATCAGCATATTGACTTCCCCTAGTAATTGATCCTGAGAAATATCTGTACCTCTGGCCTATTTCATTGTTCTAGGGCCTTAGTTTCCTCTTTCCACCACGATTGCCATTGTAAGTGAGGACCAGCTTCCAATATTGGTGTTGTTAAATCTTTCAGGTCTTGGGGGTTAATCCTGTTCTGAGTTGCCCATGAATTTAGAATCTGCTTCACATAGGATGAATGCATACCACAGGAGACAATGGCTTCCTTAAATCTCTTCAAATCTAATATGTCTATAGGATTTCATTTAATTTCATCATAATCTTTGGGGGTGCCTATGTCTCCTGGTGTGTCTTTTATAGTAACTGGATAAACTAAGGTTGGTTTTCTAACAATCTTGGGCCATACCCTTTCAGTTTCATTATGTGGTGGCATGGTAGGCTCTTGTCTAAATTCTTCTGTCTGCATCAGAGTAAGACCTTTCTAAGGCTTGTCAAAATTTCTCTATAAGTGTTTTTAAGGCTTGTATCTTATCAACATATTTTTCATGTTTTTCTTTATCTTGCATCTCTGAAACCTATTTCTTTGAGTGGGCACAGAAAGCCATTATGCCTATTAAGGATAAAATATAAAATACCAAAAATGATAATAATCATAATTGGTATTGGGATAAGTTCAGCTAAGTCATTTGGCTTTTCATTTTCTGCTTCTGTTTTCAAGCCATGTAGAACAGCACTGTACAGGGTCCTAAAGCCTTCTAATATGTTTCCCATCCTTAACTTTCTCCTTGAATACTTCCAAGATCTACCAAATCTGATGGTTTCTCAGTTTGTCTGAAGCTGGGGTGATCTCTTTGTCCATGGGGTCTTACCACAAGTTGGAGTTCAAAAATGTTGTTTTAAAAAACTAAAATATCCAAGTCATTTCATTTTACCAATGAAGACTCAGGAGCCAGATGATAACTAGAGAGGCAGAGAAATCACCCAGTTGATCTTCCTATTCAGCTGAAAACCCCAGAGAAAAAAGCTCAGAGCTAAAAAGCCAAAAGCCCAAAGCTAAAAAGTTCCTTCTCCTTCTCCACACTTCTGAAATGCCCTACAGCTCAATGTCCCTCCTTTCTGTTTAATCCCTGTCAGCTGGTTTCTTGCTCCACCTCTTGACCTAGGGTTGCCTTTATTGAATCCTGCATACAGAAAGCTCTTGGATTAAAGGTGTGTAGTAGGGCAGATCCACATCACAAATACTTGTTTGCAACAAACAGAAAGCTCTAGAAATAAAGTCTGAGCCATCCCACAATTTCAAACAGGTTTTTATAGTTTAAAATCTTGGGGCTCACAATGGGATCAAATATTCTGCAACACAGCAGTTCCAAGTATTTATAAATCTGAATTTCAAATTTATTCTCAGTCAGTAGACACAATCAGCCATGAACTGAAATGTATATTTCAACTTTAAGCCAAGGTATATGCCTGTCAATTGAAGGCTAACACATTGCCAACTATAGAGAACAGTCCTGGTAGACTAAAAAGGTCTGGATCTTGTGGGAATGGAACCAATGAGTCACAGAACCACCAAAAGGGCTCACATATTGTCCTGCAATGTGGGCAAATGCTGCAGGAACAGAAAATGTGATCCCCAATATCCAACTGGGTCCCTTTCCAGGGGCACCTGCCTTCTGTGAGCCTGCTGTTAGCATGTTAGCTCCTGGCTCTCTTGCAGCTATTGTGATCAATCTAGGTACAACTGTTTCTTAAAGTTTGCATAAAGTACTCTTTGTTTCACTGTGACAAAAAACCTGGCACTAGCAGCTTAAGAAATGAAAGGTTTGTTTTGGCTGATGGAATCACATGATAAGCAGTCCGTCTTGGTGGAGAGGTGTGGCTTGCTGGGTCAGCTCCACCTATGGAGTGTGTGGAATGTTTTGTTCACATCTTGCCTGTTCAGGAAGCTTGAAAGACATCTTGGCTTTGTGTGAATGGTAGCAACTCAAGTAATTATACAAACAAATGGAAAAACTGCATCAAACACAATGCAAAATACTAGAAATTTCAAACACTTCAAAACCCCAACATGTAAGGATGAAAGTGTTCATTACTTAATAGTGAGGAGGTTGTTTTAGAACTGAGATAGGAAATTAGAGATTATGAAGATTAGGGATTAAGCAGTTAGGTCCCCTGTGACTAAGGCTGATAATGTGAGTTTTAATGTTACCTCATTTCTAGATGGTGTCTCCACCGTGCTCATCCCAAGATCAAGACTAGCTTGTGCCCAAGGAAATCCTGACTCCAGATATGATCACACCCAAAAGTGGGAATTCAAAATCACCTTGTTTGCCTAAACCAAGTCAAAAGTACTCTTTTGAGGGACAGCCATGATTTCTTCATTACTACCATGATGCATCTCTAAATGATGTACCTAGCTGGATGTTTCCCCTGAAGTATCTCCCACTTTCTTCTAGTTTTCAAGCGGTATTAATTTTATTTTGTTTTTGTGGTGGTGAGGCTTGAACTCAGGGCCTTGACAAGCATTAGGTAAGCACCCCACCACTGAGACAGGTCCCCATCTTCGTCAAAATATTTTATTTTGAGACAGGGTCTTCCTAAATGGTTGGAGCTGGCTACAAACTTACAGCCTTGGTGAATCAGTCTCCTGAGAATCAGCCACTTGGGTGTGCCCAGGTAGGTCACATGAGTAGGTGTTTCTTGGGAGAATGTAAATAACCCTTTCTTTTTAGAGTAAAGGCTTGAAACCATCATGATGGCTCAGCAGGAAAAGGTGCTTGTTACCAAACCTGTTGAACTGGATTTGATTCCTGGGACCCACATGATGGAAGGAGAGGAGCAGTCTTTCGGTCAAATTGTCCTTTGGCTGTCACATGTGCACACCACACACACTTTAAGATTTTTTAACTGTGCTACGTTTCATGGAAACTTCTGCTGTTTATTCTACATGTGTGCCACACATACAAGTGCAGTGATGATTTCTACGGCTATTTACTGTTTGTTCGCCCTTCCATTTTCTTCACCAAATATTTGGTGAACATCTCCCCTTATGAAACATTCTTCTCCAGTCTCATTTTTTTTATATCAAAGAAAAATTCACAGAACATAAAACCACACACTTGGAAGCCAGCAATTCAGTGTCATTTTAGTGTCTTGGCAATGCCTGAAGACATTGCCTCCTCTATTTAGTCCCCAAACAATCATCATCTCCCAAGAGGACCTCCCTCCAGTAGCAGCAGCCATTCCCAATTTTGTTCTCTTCCCAAGACCTGTTAGTTAGGGTGTTATTACTGTGAAGAGACACTATGGCCATGGCAACTCTTTCTCTCTTTTTTTTTTTTTGGTTTTTCGAGACAGGGTTTCTCTGTTCTGGACTCACTCTGTAGACCAGGCTAGCCTTGAACTCACAGAGATCCGCCTGCCTCTGCCTCCTGAGTGCTGGGATTAAAGGCGTGTGCCACCACACCCGGCAGCAACTCTTTTAAAGAAAAACATTTTATTTGGGTCTGGCTTATAGTTTCAGAGGTTTAGTTCATTATCATCATGGCAGGAAGCATGGCAGCGTGCAGGCAGATATGGTGCTGGAGAAGGAGCCAAGAATTCTACATCTTGATCTGCAGGCAGCAGAAAAGAGACTGTGTGCCATACTTGGTGTACCTTGAACATATGAGACCTCAAAGCTCACCCCCACAGTGACATACTTCCTCCAACAATCTACTACAGCAATGCCACATTTCCTAATAGTGCACTCCCATTTTCTTTTAAACCACCACACCCTAGAAATCCAATCAGTTTTTGTCCCTATGAAGTGACTTCTTTTGAATGTTTGGCCCAGGTAGGATGATCATACATGACTTTTTGCCTGGCTTCTTTCAGCTAGCTTTGTGTTTTCAGACTCATCCACATTGTGGTATGTATCTGAGTTTCACTGTTATTTTTTGTTTGTTTGTTTGTTTGTTTGTTTGTTTTTCGAGACAGGGTTTCTCCTTGTAGCCCTGGCTGTCCTGGACTCACTTTGTAGACCAGGCTGGTCTTGAACTCAGAGAGATCCACCTGCTTCTGCCTCCCGAGTGCTGGGATTAAAGGCATGCACCACTCACTGTTTTTTAACTGAGAAATATTCCCACGCATTCATCACACCCCCACAGTGCATCACCCATTCCCTCTCCGGGCTGCAATGAGCTGCTCTGAACATTCCTATTTGTCCCTGGCTTTGGTTGGTTTTTCGATAGATCTTTGGAGTAGAACAGTGCACAGTGGGTTAAATGATTCACAATGTTCCTTAATTATTTTAAATTTCCACCAACAATATGTGAGAGTTCTTTTTTCCACTTTTCACTAAAAGCATTACTTTTTTGAGGTTTTTTTTTTTTTTATGGTGACCAAACTTCAGTGTGTTAAATGATACCTTATCAGTGTTTTGGTTCTATTTTGTTGTGTTTTTAGTGATCTTTTTGCATGTGTGTGTTGTGTAATGTGCATGATTGTAGGTATGCATGTTCATAACTGAGTGCACATGTGCATAAGTGTGTAGAAGCCTAACACTGAGGTCAGGAGTCTCCCTCAACCACTCTTCACATTACCCATTGAGATAGAGTCTTGATCAAATCCAGAGTGCACTGATATGACTAGTCTAGCTGGTCAACTTGCTCTGGGGACCCCATCTCCTCCTCCCATGCACTGGAGTTTCAGGTGGGCTGCCAATGCCCACCCAACATTTGAACTCAGATCCTCAAGCTTGGCATGGTGAGCACTTTATCTGCTGAACCATCTCCCCATCCCTTCACCGTGGTTTTAACACATGTATCCCCCCAGCTTCCTTCTTAATGCCTTCCTGGTATGCCTGTGATGATGTATCATTCATTAGCTTAGCACTCTGATTGTGACCATCTAAGTAAGTAGTATTTGCTTTTATCTGCAGTGCTGCGCTGAATATCTTCTCATAGTCCTCATATCATTTGCTATTTTGTTTTCATTTGCATGCAGCCGTCTACATCCATGGGTTTTATAGCCACAGAGTCAGCTAACATCAGACTGAAGATATTAGGAGGGAATTACATATGTTCTAAGCATGTCTGGACTCTTTGCTCCTGTCATTCCTGCTTAACTACATGCAGCTATCTGCATAGTCCCCATGTTCTACCAAGTATCTCGTCACCTCCGTCAAGTCTATGTGAGGGATGGACATTTTGACAAGGGTAGATCTAGTTAGATCCACGTTTTGTGGGGCTTAGAACTTATAAACAGGAAAAACATCATTCACAGCTCAGTACACTCAGTCCTGGGTCTGTGATAATGAGCTGGGTCTCAACAAGCAAATTTACTTTCTTATGTACCTGTGTGTGTGTGTGTGTGTGTGTGTGTGTGTGTGTGTGTATACATAATAATTTCTATTGGGTAGAACTACTTAACACAGAGGATATCAGTTAAGAGGAGATGTTCAGGATTTATGCTGCTTGGACTCTAGTACCAGCCATTCTATTTTACTAGTTGTATTTCTTGGACCAAAATCTTTACCATCTCTGTGCCTTGGTTTCTCATGTGTGAATGAAGGCAATGATAGTTCATTATGATAATTGTATGAATTTAGTGCATATTAAAGACACTCAACAAATGATTATTGTGTCATATTATGTGGGAGAGGGTTAAGGGTAGTAATTGGTTTTTACAATATTTAACAGGTTTGTATTATAAAACTATGTCATTTAAAAATAAAAAGAATAATTGGCACAGGTGACAACTTCCTGAACAGAACACCAACAGCTCAGGATCTAAGACAAACAATCAATAAATGGAACCTCATGAAACTGAAAAGCTTCTGTAAGGCAAAGGACAAAATGACAACCTACAGATTGGGAAAAGAACTTTACCAACCCCACATCCGACAGAGATCTAATATCCATAATTTACAAAGAACCCAAGAAATTAAATGCCAAGAAACTAAACAATCCAATCAAAAAATGGGGAACAGAGCTAGACAGAGAATTCACAAAGGAGTAATCTCTAATGGCAGAGAGACACTTGAAGAAATGCTCAGCATCCTTAATCATCAGAGAAATGCAACTCAAGACAACTCTAAGATTCCATCTCACACCTGTCAGAATGGCTAAGATCAAAATCTCAAATGACAGCACATGCTGGCGAGGTTGTGGAGAAAGGGGAACACTCCTCCATTGCTGGTGGGAGTGCAAACTTGTACAACCACTATGGAAATCAGTCTGGCGATATCTTAGAAAACTTGGAATAGCTTTACCTCAAGACCCAGCCATACCACTCCTGGATATACACCCAAATGCCTCTTCACGGAATCATAAGGAAGTTTCCTCATCTATGTTTATAGCAGCCTTATTTGTAATAGCTAGAAACTGGAAACAACCCAGATGTCCCTCAACTGAGGAATGGATAAAAAAAAACTGTGGTTCATCTGCACAATGGAATACTACTCAGCTATCAGAAACAAGGAAATCATTCAATTTGCAGCCAAATGGATGGAACTAGAAAAGCTCATCCTGAGTGAGCTAACCCAGACTCAGAAAGATGCACATGGCATCTATTCACTTATAATTAGATTTTAGCCATGTAGTACAGGATAACTATCCTACAACCAACACACCAAAAGGAACAGGTACATAGACTTTGTTGCCTGTTAGTGGGTCACTTTGCCCTAGTGGAGCTGCTATGTAGGCCCCCAGTGTATGAGAAAGCTCTTGGCCCTCATATCACTGCTGAACTGAGGGGGGCTGATATGTAGGGACACCCCACTCCAGAGGAGTAGGATAGGAGGGGGCAGAGGGTGGGAAGGTGGGACTGGGAGGGGTAGAAAGAGGGCACTGTGATGGAGATGTAACCTGAAGTGTTAAATAAACAACATAAAAATAAATAAATAAAAAGAATAAGGTACTTGGACTGTTGGATTTTTTAAGCCTACAGGGGGATGTTTGCTGGCCACATACAACATGGAACTATGGATAAAATACTTGACTGTCACAGAGTTTGATACTGTAAAAGGAAGGGTCCTGGGACCAGTGCCCCACCAGTACTACAGGGTGACCACATATGCCCTGAAAGTAGACTTAGTGCAAAAAAGTAAACCGAGACTCCGACTTGTATAGATAGACTACCTTTAGACAATCAAAACACTTCCCTGGTTTTCATTTGGTTTAGATTTGGGTTTTTGTTTGTTTTGTTGTTTTATGTATTTTCAATGCTGAGGGTCAAACCCAGGGCCTCTCACATGCTAGGTAAGCATGCCATCTCGGAGCTGCCCCTGTGCACCCAGCCCTTTCCTGTATACTTGATCTCCTTTTGCTAAGTCACTGACTTTTTTTTTTTAACCCCCAAATCTATAACAAAACTGTCCACCTACGTGAGGGCTCAGTGGGTAAAGGCAATTACTGCCAAGCAGTAATCTGAGTTCGGTTCTTAGGACCTATATAGAAGGAAAGAACTGACTCCCACAAGTTGCTCTCTGATCTGCACATGTGCTCTTTGATGTGGTATGGCACATGAGTGTCCACACACCATGCATACACACACACACACACACACACACACACACACACACACACACACACACGCATACACATACACACATACATACATACATAATACATAAATGTATATGGTAAGCTGTTGGTGGAGTGTTAAGCATTCTAAATGTTAATTAATTGGTCCTGTTTGCCATCTGTAACTTATATTGACTCTGATTGGTTAAATAAAATGCTCAGGCCTGAGATTGGGCAAAGACAGAGAAAGGTGGGACTTCCTGGGATTAGGACAGAAAGCCTGCACTTTAGAGAGAGGATTAAAGCTTTCCAGCCAGCAGCAGGAAGAGGAAGGCATTCCAGCCAGGAGCAGCAGGAAAGAGGATGCAGACCATGGGTTAGAAAACAGAACCTCATTCCACATGGCCAGGAACATCGGCATAGCGTGGAGAATGGCAGTCCAAGGGGACGCATGTATATATGGGGTCATATTTGGGTAATAGAATTAAGAGCTAGCATAGATGGGCCAGGATTGCACAATTCAGGCCAAGGCTTGTTAAAATCCACGTGGTCTCTGTGTACTCATTTCTAATGGCAGGATAAGGATTAAAGGCTGCCGAACAAGCAACAATAATCTAAATGCTGTTAAATAACTTATTAGCTATATAATTTTTTACAGTAAGCTTATGCAAATATCTGTCATCTGTGCGTGGACATATGCTAGCATGTAGCTGATACTCTATCTCTAGTTTTCTTTTCCTCTGTCTTTCTTGAACACAGTGCCTTGTACATGCTTGGCGTATGCCTCAGTAAGCTACAGCCTCAGTCAATCAACTAATATCATATTTTAAAATTATCTCAGAGAATGCATGCCTACAATGCTTGCACTTGGTCAGTGGAGGCAGGAGAATCAGGAGTTCAAGGTCTGTAAATAAATAATAAATAAACAAATAAATAACTGGACCACCTACTTGTGGGATTAGACGTGCCCTTGAAAAGTGACCATGTTCCTTGGAGGGGGGGGAAATCTGTTCTTCTCTTGTCAGTTGACCAGGATCATACTGGATTTTAACCTTTGCCTAGGAGGTGGAAATTTATGCAGTAATAAAACATTAGGCAGGGTTGACAAAAGTCTGGAGGTACATGCACTTGCTGCCAGGCCTGAGTTCGATCCACAGGACTCATGAGGTTCTATAAATTTTTTCTTAATATGAAAAAAAAATGAGACCAGGGAAGAATATTCCATAAAGGAAGATGGTCACCAAATATTTGGTGGGGAAAACGGGAGGGTGAGCAAACAGTAGTGATCCTAGGAAATCATCATGGCACACATGTAGAATAAACAGCAGAAGGTTCCATAAAATGTGTGTGTGTGTACACATGGTCCTATGTAGTGCATGTGCACTCACACACATGGGTGCCCATGGAAGAAGGCATTGGATCTTCAGGAGCTGGAGTTTCAGATGATTGTGACCCTCCAAATATAGGTGCTAGGAATCAAACTCTGGTCTTCCAGGAGGGACAAGTGCTCTTAACTCCCAAGCTACCTCTCCCACTCTTTAGTTATTATTATTTTTAAACATTTATTAATTTATTCAAGTTACATCTTGATCAAACCCCCCCCTTCTCCCTATACAATTATTTTTTAAACAACAAAAAAAAATCTATCAGAGATGATTGTTCCGAGGCAGGGTGATTTTGTGATGGGGTTACTGTTGCTCTTAAGAAGTATTTAATCCTCTCTTCATCTAAGTTTGAATATCTCATAGCTAGCATGGAATGTTTTGTACTAAGAAAGACATTGCATAAGTGATCCAATAAAAATAGGACTATAAAGTGGGGATTATGTCTCTCCATTCACAAAGAGAGCCCATAGCATCAGGATTCCTAAGGGCAGCTTTTACCAGAGCCCCATGTTTCCCACAGGGTGAAGAGCCGGATGTATCATCCCGAACAAACAAGCCGCCTCTCCAAAGAGGCTCCTTGGAGCTCTGTTCAAAGACTTAAACCTCTTATTTCAAATAACACCGAGGCAATTACAGTCACACAGCTAAGTTACATGACTTGCAAATGCACTCAGATATACTGACAAGAAATATCATGTCAAGAAAACAAACCCACATAGTGCACTTAAATACTCCTTTAATAAACCATAATTTGCTTAAAATCGTTAATATGAGCTCATTCTTGTACGTATCAAGTACATCAAAAATGTGATGTATTTAACCAGGATGAAATAAAATAGGGCACACTGTTTACCGATTCCCCACACAGACCATGGTTCAAAGACAGCACCTCAAATGAGAATACATGTATTTTCATGTCATGAAGAAAATGGATCAAACCAAAACTTAGAAAACAGGGAAGTATGTGACTGCCAGTTGTGTTACTAAAGAATTACTCCATGCAAAGAGCAGTCCTTTACAATAGTTTCTCTGCTTGTGCAGGCCAACTCCAATTTTGTCAGGCTCTCTCTGGATTCTATATGTGTGTTTGGGCATGATGGCAGAGTGTCTCTGCTTTCCTGCTCCCTTGCCTGCTGCTGAGTCCTGGCCCGAGTGTGTCGAAGGCATTCCAGGCAAGGTGCTCAGGGCATCGTCAAACCATGGGCAGAGCTATCTGTGCCCACAGCAGATCACTGTGAACTGAACACTGGTGTGAGGCTTTGGAATCTCAATGGGGCTGAACATACACATCTGAGCCTCTTTCAGGACCAAGGGCTGCCCATGTGGACTGGGTACAACTTCCTGCAGGTGTTCATCTAGAATGTCAGAGAAGGTCTGCAGGACACTGAGTATCTTAGGTACCCAAGTGGTACACATCCCACTGCCCCAGGAACTAGGTACTTCACAGAGAGACTCTAGAAGAAAGAGGTTGGTGTGAGGGCATGAGAAAGTGGAAGCAGGGGTTGATGGGGAAGAGGTCAAAGGGCACCACATACATATATGAAATGTATATGCATCTATTCATATACAGTATTTATGTCAATAAAAAAGCCCCACTGAATTATTTTACTTCTTATGCTAAAAATGGAAAATGGTCTTGGCGGGACCGCAAAGTCCACTCTGGCCCTGAGAATCACTTTACCAAATCAGAGGTTCCAAAAGTTGGCTTTGATAGAGCTCTTAGAGGGAAGAAACTTTTGGACTCCCTGGAGCTGATGTCCTTATAGCTGTGTACCCAAGCATGGGCGGCATGTTATTGGTTTGTAAAGGGAGAGGTTACCGTATAGGTTTATACTGAATATACTATTCAGTGTTCCAGGAAAGAGAGAGAGAGAGAGAGAGAGAGAGAGAGAGAGAGAGAGAGACGAAATGTGAGTTCCTTAAGACAGTAACTCATTCACTACACTCTGTATTGGAAGAGAGGAGTGAAGAAGATGGTTCTGTTGATTAAACACTTGTTGGGCACACATGAAATCAAGTTTGATCTTAGAATCCATGTAAAAGCACCAGGCATAGAGATGCGTGTCTGTATTCCCGGAGCTGAAGAGTCAGAGACAGGCATATTCCAGGGGCTTGCTGGGCAGTCAGCCTAGCCTATTTGGAAAGTACCAACCCGATGAGAGAGCCTGTCGAAAACAAACAAACAAACAAACACAGCAGCAGCAGCAGCAGCAACAAAAAAGTCAAGTAGATGGTACCCGAGAAATGACAACTGACGTTAACCTCTGGCCTGTACTTGCATGCTCACACAAGTGCATGGACACCTGTGCGCACGCACACACACACACACACACACACACACGCACACACATGCACACACGCGCGCGCGCACACACACACACACACACACACACACACACACACACACACACACAACTGCCCTAAAAAAACAAATAGAAAAAAAAAAGGAAGATACTGGAAAAGGAATTCTCTGGTGTAGGCATCTCTGCTTGCGTCCCCAGCTCTTCTGGGGAGACATCCTCGAGTCTCTTTGGAGCATCTGTGGCTGTGTTGCTTATGACACTGCCCAGTTGCCCCTGAGTGCAGGCATGTAACAGCACCTGAAGACAAATGGCAGCCTCCTTATTAGATTTCCACCTTTCCTGTAGATTTCCCTTGGAACACCGGGCTGGCAAACCAATTACCCATTTCACTCTAGAAATTTAAATGATACTTGCCAGTAAAGAAGAAAAGATGAGGCCTGCCCGTCTTCTAGACATGCCTGGAGCACACAACCAGTGTTTTAGGCGCACACAAATGCTAAAAGCAAGGATGAAACACAAGGGAAAGAATGGAGGTGGCTTATCACATTAATTTTTCTTTGTAGGTGAGATCAATCACCATTGTTTCCCTCTCCTCTCCACTTTTGCATTTACTGCGGAATAATATCATAAGTTGCTGAAGATGATGAGTTCAGGGACAGGAAGCTGTTGCAAGTTGCTCTGAGATCCTGGAGGCTGTCAAGCATCCATCTCAACCTTCGACTCAGACAGAAGCTTAGAAAAAGCTCTTCTAGGGCAGAAGGAGTGCAAGAGTACATGTCGGAAGAGCCTGCCTGTCATTCACCATCATTCCGTGCTCTGCTCATAGGATTCACAGAGAAATTGGCTCACCCAGTAGAACATCAGCTAAGTCAGTGCAGTCTAATTCATCATAAGGGAAAGTGGTTCTAAACAGATCTACCACATGGAGGAATGTTATCCGGAAATGTATCAACCCAAAAACTACAAAAGTAAAACCTCAAAGATACAAATAGTGATTATGCTTAGTCAGTGTGTATGTATGTGAGTGATGTGTGTGATATGTATGTATGTATGCATGCATGCATGCATGTGTGTATATGTGTGATGTGCATGATATGTATGTATGCATGCATGTATGTATGTATGTGCTCTGTGTGTATGTGTGTGATATGTATGTATCTGTGTATGTGTGTGCTGTGTGTGTAGATATGTGTGGTGTGTACCAGAGGTTGGTTAAACTTCTTTATTCCCCACCATGTTTTTTAAATCTTTGAATTACTGTTAATTATTCATCTTGTTTGTGTGTGTTTGCTTGAATGTGCCATGCATAGCACATGTGTGGGGTTCAGAAGACAACTGCAACCATCATTTTCTCCTTCCACCATGTGGGTCTCTGAGAAAGCAGGTCATCAGCCCTGGTGACAAATGCTTTTATCCTCTGAGCCATCTCCCTGGCCCTTTCTTTCTTTCTTTCTTTCTTTCTTTCTTTCTTTCTTTCTTTCTT
>CAJQZJ010032083.1:10737434-10785470 GCA_907164525.1 Lophiomys imhausi
TCTCTCTCTCTCTCTCTCTCTCTCTCTCTCTCTCTCTCTCTCTCTCTGAGATGGGGGCTCTCACTGAACTTGGGGCTCACCTACGTGGCTAGGTTGCCTGGCCAGCATGTTTTCTGTATCCTCCTGTCTCTGTCTCCCTAGCGCAGGGATTGTGTGTGCATACTGCTATGCCTGGCTTTTTTTGGAGGTTTCTGGAATCTGAACCCAGGTCCATATGTTCACATGACAGCACCTTACCCTCTGTGCCATCTCCTCAGACCCTTTAGGTGATTTTTAAAACACAGAATCCAGCGGCTGCTTACGCTACTTTCAAAGATAAGTGTGTTGATTATTCATGCCACTAGACAGGAAACACATGATTACATGGGCTTGTTCCATAGCCTTTCCTTCAGAGCTCTAATTCAATCGTGTGCAAACAGTAAAAACACAGCTCAGCCAGAAAGATTCTACAGCTTCAAATGAGATCTGAACACTTGTTTAGGAGTTTTTACATAGAACAAGACAGATACTAGGTTGAAAATATAACAAATATGTACATGTTTAGAATTTTGAAAGAACAAACAGACTGCTTGCCTGAGAGAGCAACTCCAGCAAGTTGAGGAGGCTGCTCTACTCTGCTTGCTTCAGTATGTGTTAGCAGTGATGTAATGTAAACAAATGGGCAGATAAGCTTCTTGTACTAAATTGTAAGGTTGATTTATGGACCACAAGACAAGTTAGGATTTTTCAGCTTATTCAGCAGTGATCAAATACAAATTAAATGTTTAATTCATTTCATTATATTTGTTAGTAAATAGTCAAGAAAAAAGCAAATAAATGCTAGAACAGTATGAATCTTTTTTTTTTTTTGATATGAGCATCTTATAGTCCAGACTGGCCTTGAACTCATTATGTAGCCAAGGTTGGGTTTGAAGTCCCCATACTTCTATTTCTACTTCTCTGTGGGACTATAGGTATTCATCTATGTGTCAGGCTTCAGCCATAGTCTTAATACGCATATTTCACGAGTGTCCTCCAACATGGAAGACGCTGCTGGAGAAGGGCTGTTCAACTAACAGGTTGATCTGCAAGTAGGTTTTATTAATAAAGTTTTATTGGCACTGGACTACACCAACCCACTGACATATGGCCTGTGTTTGATTTTATGCCTCAAAGGCAGAGAGCCATTTGCTTGTTGAAAAGTCTAAAATATTTCCTTTCTGGCCATTGACTAGAAAGTTTACTGACTCTTGGGTTTTACTTTCATTCTGAATTGCAATACTTCATGGGTGCTTTAAGTGTATGAACTGACAAATTAACCCACTTTGATTCTGTTTGTTTTTGTATATATTTAGAACTCATGGCTTATCAGTGCTTTAAAAAACCCAAATACTAAGCCAGTCATCACCACTAAACATGCCACAGGTTGTTTTCCTAAATATAAATGAGGCAGAGAGTAAAAACTGCATACCATGGATACAAATAATAAAATACCAATTCAGAGGTAAAGACCGCGGTCAGGGTGCCTGGCCAGCAGTGGTTACAGGAAGTGGTCGCTTCATCTGAACACCAACCCTCCCTCTCTCTGCAGTCATTGCGGTTTTCCATCAAGGGCGCTGTGAGTGTTGAAAGAAGGTGGGAGACAAGCCTGTATTCATCCACTTTCCTCCCCCAACGAGAAGATATTAATTCATGGCAGAGTTAAAATTCTAACTCCACAGATGTATGCCATCGGTTTCTAAACTTGATGTTTTCTTCAGTTCTGTATATTGGTCATCAGGGAAAGGATGAGAAGAATTTCGGTGATCAAAGCATAGCGTGTGTGTTTTTTTCCTTTGTGGATTCGTGTAGAAGCCAGATGTTGATGCTCGGTATCTTCCACTCTTCACCGAATTCGCTGAACCTGGAGCTTGTCACTTCCACTGGACTGGCTGCTCAGCAAGTATCTGGATCCATCGAACCCCACCCCCCAGTGCTGAGGTTATGGATATGCACTATCACGTCTGACTTTTTACATGGATGTTGAGGATCTGAACTAACGTCCTCACGATTCTGTGGTAAGCGCTTAACTCATATGGCCCCTACCCCAAAACATGTTTGTTTTTGTTTTCTTTTGTTTTCCTTTGTTTTGTTTGAACAAGAGTCTCATTCTGCATGAAGCCTTGGCTGATCTGGAACTTGCTATATAGACAGGATGGCCTTGAACTCGTAGGGATTCACCTGACTCTGCCTCCTGAGTGCTGGGATTAAAGGTGTGGATTGCCGTGCCTGGTCTCAATTTTTAGTTAGGGACAAAGTTCATTATTGGAACACCTCTCTAGGTGGGTAGAATCCTTTGGGATGGGCAACAGTCCCTGGTCAATAGCACCACCAGGGGGCGCCTTGCTTCTAAGAGTTCCCCAGGGGTTGTTCCCAGTGGCTTTAAGATGCCTTAAATCCTTTCCAAAGACTGGAATGGACTCTGAGGCTCCCTGTCTATTCCTAGACCAGAGTCTCATGGTCTAATGACTCCATGACACTCAGTGAAATGTCTGTGTCCCTTAAATTGGGGAGCTTGGATTAATTCACGTAGCCTTCAATCCACAACTTCTTTGAAGTCTGATCAAGCAAGAGTCCCAGATCTTTTCTATATGAATTATGCTTGGGGCTAAGATTTGCCCTACAAAGATCTATTTGTGGAGAGCCCCAGGATGTAGCTTGGAGTTCTGGGGACTGGATCCCTCTTGGCCTCAATCTGACAAGTCACCTTGCACTAAATGTCTTGTCTACTTGGCCATCGAAGTTCCTAGGCATTCCATTTGTGGGACTGTTACACAGAGCAGCTGAGGTAGCACCTGGCCAGGGTTTGGTACTTCATGCTGTCTGCCAAGCTGCTGTGGTCTTTTAATTTTTATTTAAAAGCTAGAGAAAGGGGAAGGGAAAGAAACCCAAGTGTCCATTTTATATGTGTGAAATTCTGAGGGTCTTGATTTCTTAGTTTTGGAAGCTGCTTGCTTTGGACTTCCTGCTTATTCAGATATATTTATCCTTCTCAGGTCTCTAATGTGGTTGAAGATTAGATAGTTATAGTCTCACAGTGAAGTTTTAAGTTGTTTAGGAATTAAAAGGATGTTCTAAGTCTAAGAAGATGTCTTTAAGTTGGTAATGCAACTTAGGATGGAAACTGAGTTAGATATAGAACTTTAAACTCAACAATATAGATAGATAATAGAATATTAATATCAGTTGTTAAATACATATGGACTGGACATTGGGAATGTATGCTATACCTTATAATTTTCATAATTGTGGCCTATTTGTTTTTATTGTTTTGTATTGTATTTATTGTTATAAGAAAAAGAGCCTTTTATTGGACTAAAAGGGGGAGCTGGTGAGGGGAAAAGATACACCTTAAATTAAAAAAAAAACCAGATAGGAGGGTGAGGGGGAAGAGGGTAGAAGAGTAGGACTGGGAGGGGGAGGAGGGAGTGGACTGTGATTGAAATGTAACTTGAAGAAATAAATGAATGTTGGGAAAAAAAGCTTCAGAGTGGGCTGGAAAAATTGTTTATTGGTTAAGAGTGCTTGCTTTCTGTGAAATCAAGAGGACATGAATATAGATCCCAGAATCATGAACTAGGTGACCCCAGAACACCTGTAACTCCATCTCTCAGAGGCCCTCTCCAGGCTTCTGTTAACGCTCAGGGGCAGGTAGTTACACACACACAAACACACTCACACACTAATGCACTCACACTCACACACTCACACACTAATGCACACATGCACACTCACACACTAATGCACTCACACACTCACATACTAATGGATTCACACACACACTCACACAGTAATGCACACACACAAAGTAAATAAATATATATGCAAAACAAAGCTTTATGGTGCTGAGGAGGCGGCTGAGGGCAAGTATGAGCACCTTAACTCAAATCTCCGACAACCATATCAGAACTGGTCATGGTCCGTGTGTGACCCCGAGCTGTAATGATGCGAGAAAGGAAGATCCGTTGGGGCTCATTGACCTCCAGCCAAGATCCAGGTTCCATGAGAGACCCTCAAGGCAACATGGCAGAGTGAGTGCAGGACACTCAACACCCTCTTCTGGTCCTCACACACGCACTCCATGACATGACATGAGATGCTCCCTCCATGACACTTGTACTTGCTCACACACATACATAAAATGAAGAAATAGCTTTATTATTGAAATAAAATTAACAGAGTGTAAAACTAATCATCTTAAAGGGAACAGCTTGTTGGCATTCAGTGTGTCAGGATGTCCTGTAGCCACAACCTCCCGTCACCTCAAGTCCACCTGGCTCTACACTTCCTTACAGAGGACACTCCCTCGCCCACCCTTAGTGCCTCTGGATTGGCCTGATGATCATGCATCACATCCACAGAGTTGGACATCATGTGGCACTTCATGTCTCCCCTTTCTGAGATCTATCCACTTGTCATTATTTGGCCCCTTTTAATGGCTTGATGACAATCTCACTCTGTGTATACTCACCAGGTAGCTGCTGGACATTTGGGATGTTTCAACTTTGCAGCTATTATGTGCAGTACATTTTTCGAGCAAGTTTTTGCTTAAAAACCTGCTTTCAATTATTAGAGCCTAGAGGCCTTGCATGGAATTACCACATCACACCGCAATTCTATGTTCAACTTCCCGAGGAGCTGTGGATGTGTGCCTGTTTTAAAGTAGTCCTTTCTGCCATTGAGTTATAATAACTGGTTGTGTGCTCAAGAGACTCCACCCCCCATCAGGCAGGGTCTTCAGTGTTCTCCGGCACTGTTCTGGGACCCTTTCATTCCTGGTACCTTTGTCCTTTGCCAAAAGTCGGGCTCATTGAGGTGTGCATAAGTGCCTAAGGACACCGCCCTCTGAGTGCACTGTGCCATTATACAGACAGCTCGGCAGGCACAGCATACTGCTGAGGACCAAACCCAGATCAGTATCATCCTCAACTCAAAAAAAATTATCAATTCCAATTGTGTGCTCAGTGTGGCCATCACACTATATACTTCCGTTTTATTTTAAAGTAGTAACTACCCTGGAACAGCTGAGACTGTGGAGTGGAGGAAGCAAATTCTATCATTTGTGGTGAAGCTACTCAACCTGCAGTGTCAGTGTTTTCTGTTACAAATTTCTCCTTCTGGAGTCCAGCTGTAAAGACATGCTTTGCTTTAGATGTGGACTCTACTGTCCCTGCAGGAAGGCTGGGGAATGCCAGGAGCTGGTGGCACTGCAGAGGCAACCTCTATTCTCAAAATCTTCCACCTCCATTCTCCCACATGCAATTTAAGAAGAATGAGCTAGAGTGTGGAGCTGATGGTGTTATGGCCCAGAGGCTAAAGGTGCTTGCTTCCAAACGTGATGACCTGAATTTCAATCCTGGGTCCCATGTGGAAACAAAGGAGAGAACTGACTCCCTGCAAGTCGTTCTCTATACACACACACACACACACACACACACACACACACACACACACACCACATACACAGAGAGGACAGAGAGAGGCATGTACACCACACATTCAGAGAGCAAACAAGCAAACAAACAAATAAACAAATCAATAAGTAAATAAAAGATGTAGGAGAAGTACTGAAACATTCCGTTAACAAGGCTTTTCTCTAGAAGCAAGACAGAACAGGACTAATGGTTTATCTCTTGGTATCTCAAGAGACAAAAAATTATTATTTTTTAAAGAAACAAACTTACACATGTGAATGACTTCACTCTGATGACCCACCTGCTGGTGTCTGCCCTTCTGCCCTTACCTCAGAAGTGTCTTTTCATGCAGTTGCTTTGCTCCTTGAGGCTGCCCTATCCTGCACTTCAGCTAACATTTGGACCCTTTATGGTTGGGCCCTCAACCCAGGGTTGAGCAAATACAAATTTAAAACCGATTATAGAATTTACACAATCTGTTTTCTGTTGCTTTGACCCAATACTCAACGCTGGGTCAATTACAAAGCAAAGAAGTTTGTCTTGCCTCACAACTCTGAGGGCTGGGAAATTCAAGAGTGAGGCCCATGTCTGGTTCTGGTGAGGTCCTTCTGCTGTGTCGTATCATGGTGGAGGGTGTCATGTGTCTGGAAGAACTCCAGTTCATCCAAAATCCCTCCTGTATTAACTCGCTGGATCACAGATAAGTTGAACCAGTCACTCAATGGTCACACCTCTCTGGGGCCCTTGATGTGTAAAAGAGGAATTGGGCTTTCAGCATGTGAAACCTGGGGGACATTCTCAAACCATAGCAAGGACTGCAAAAGGAGTTACACGGTTACTAGGTCACAGTGGGTAGATGGCAAGAGGATGCCCTCTAAATCCTGTGATGAGAGCTGTGATCTGTGTTGGCAAAACAGTCAGTAGAAATGACACCTTGAGGCTCGGGCCAAATGCCCATCGTCTGAGTGTGGGGAAGGGAATAAATTGGCAGATCGAAATGAGTCCACAGGCACGTGCCTCTCAGAGCTTACTTCACAACACTGAAGCAATCTTCCGGCGTGTTTGTTGTCCGCACTAGACTGTCATGTCCTCAGAGCGTTGGCCAGTCTTTACAGCCTTGTTTCCATAATGTCCTTGTGATGTCTAAACAGAAGGGCTCACTCGTCATGTGTGTTCAAGGATCCCAGCTGCATCAATTTCCTTAGTCAAGACCGGTTGGGCACACAAGGTTGGCAGGTGCATGCTGTATGGATCTTTCTCCCAACTCTTTCTCTCTCATTTTATTTTAATTTTTATACTGGATACCATATAGGCCAGACTTGTCTTGTACTTTCTCTGAAGCTAAATACAACACTGACAGTCTGCTATTCTTGCTCCTACCCTTGGTGTGCTGGGATTATGGGTATGTTAGGCAAGCACTCTACCAACAGAGATACATCTCAGGCCTCTCTGTCTTTATTTATTTATTTATTTATCTATCTATCTATTATCTATTTATTTATTTATTTATTTATTTGTTCGTTCGTTCGTTCATTCATTCATTCATTCATTCATTCATTCATTCATTCATGGTTTTGAGGGAAGGTCTCAATGTAGTCCAGGCTGGTCTTGAACATGCTGTGAAGCCAACAATGACCTTGAACTTTTGATGCACTTCCTAAACGCTGGGATTACAAACATGTGCTACCAAGTCTGTGTATGTGGTGACAGGGTTTACACCCAGGTCTTTGTGCACTCTAGGCAAGTAGTCTCCAGCTGAGCCACATCCCCTGTGTCTTCAACTCTCATATCTGCCTACCATAATTTACATTCCTAGGGATTTTTTTTCAAGAAAAGGGGGTACTTAGTGCTGAAGCCCTAAATAGGCGAGTTGATAAAAGAGAAATTCATTAGTTTTGGCCAAATTAGACTCAAGGCAAAGCATTGGGTTAGAAACTTGGTAGAAAAGCATTGCTTTCAAGGACTCCGGGGCTTCATTAGAGGGGTGGCAGATGGAGAGGGTGCCACATTGTTCACCCTGCTTCCCAACCCTCTTGTTCTTTACTGTTTCCCTGGTTCTAATGCAGGTGGGAGGCTTTTATCAATGCAAAACCTCTTGAATTTGATAAGTATGTTGTGATTATATTAGAGACAACCCTTTCCCCCTAGGAAATGCCTATGGAGGTGTTTAGGGAGAAGAGGACATGATGTACACAATTCTCTCTCAAAGCGTTCAGGTAGAGCAAGAACATCGATGATAAAAGCAAGTGTAATGGAATCCTTGTGATTGGTGCATTTGAGTAAAAAGGTGTTGAAGACTCTTTGTAATGTTCTTTCAACTTTCGTGTAAGTTTAAACTGTCTCCAAATAAAAGGCTACAGACCTGCTTGTAGACAAGCTGTGAGTTAAGAACACAGGCAGCAAGGGATGCGGCTGCAGTGGCTGGAGGGGAATTTCATTTTTCATCCATCCCTCTATTTTGCCCTTCTCCTCCACTCTGTTCTGACACTCTCCTTTCATTGTATAAGATTGTGTAGACACGACCTTAGGACCACTTCCTGCTGTTCCTGCTCTGTTCTCTTAGTGTCTTGGATTCTTGGTGGGGGCACTAGGCCAGATGCTGAATTCTGCTGTGCTCGGCGTGTTTGGGTCAGTGGTAGATATTTGCTCCATGCATGCAAAGGTAGGTGATGTTCACAGACTAACCCTGAGCTCTGAAGTCATTTTGGCTTTGAAAGATACCAGAGACTTGAGTTCCTCACTTCCAGTCAATCACTTTTAATGTCTCTCAGCAGACTGTTTTGATTTATTTCTCACAGAGTCATCAAGAAGTGGACATTGGAAATCCAATAGCCACATCATCCTCTGAAGAAGCTGGCTTAGTAAGCAAAGTGGCTGACACACAGGCATGAGGACTCCTAGTGTCCACATGAAAAGCTAAGCCTGGTGGTGCAGGTTGTAACCCCGTTTCTGGGACTGTGGGGACACCTGATCATGGGCTTAATGGCCTCTTGAGAAGGTCTAGGTTCAGTGAGAGACTCTTGCCTCAAAAACAGAGGTGGGGAGCAATTGAGGAAGACATTCCATGTTGATCTCTACAGGTCTGTACAACCCCCCTCCCTAATCTCTAGGAAACAGTAAGAGTTACAGCAAAAATTCATAGAGCATTCGGTCAAGAATTCCCATACAATTTTCCATTTAGTTCTCTCGGCACTCCCAGCAGTGAATACAATCACTTCCATTTTTCAGTGTGAAGTTGAGGCACAGACAGATTAAGTTATTGGACCGAATGCAGTGAACACTGGACCCAGGATTGTAGCCTCTCTGACACCACACAGGGAGCTGCTCATCTGGGTTTCTGATGGACAGGCAGGGCTCAGGGTGGATCAGCTGCTGCCACACAAAGGGCCAAGTGAAGACTGGTGCCTGTCAGCCTAGGGCGGCGCTAACTGGCGTGCCCTATGCACACTGGCTATCTTCCAGCTGACCTGTCATTAGCTCACAAGGTATGTTTCTGTGCAAACAATGCACTGGCTTCTTATGGTCTAATATGCATACAAACAATCTTCACTAATAATTTAAACGATTTTTAGGATATAGTGAATTCAATGAGCTGCTTCATTGACATTAAGTCGCCCTTTAATTTTTATCTTTAAGGATGTACTTACCACAGCAAACTTAAAGTAACAAATTTGGCTTGTGTTGAACGCCTCTTGGCCTAGACTCAGAAATAAAAGCATGAGGCCAAGTTCTTCAGTTGTCAAGGTATAGCAGCCTGACTAGCTTCAGGAAGAAGAGAAGAGGTGAAGGCAGTTTTGGGATGAGAGCCAAGGACACACACAGTAACTATCACATTCCCTCGAGGTCTCCCTCCAAGGCTGCATAGAAATGTCACGTTTTCTTTGTAATTGATTCACATTCCAGGTGAGTGAAAAAGTCTTTGGTACCATCCTCCAGAGACCGACAGGGGCTCTTGGACATGACAGTGACCATGTCCGCCACCTTCATCATGAGGAAGCTTCATTCAACCAAGCTGCCCTCCAATGGAGGTCCTGCCCTTTGGCCCCCAGTATTTCTCTCAATGCGAAGGCACAGTGTCTGGGTCATGTGGCCTCTAGGGTTCCAGCTGTGCCTGCCTAAGTACCTGTGAACTCAACTGCCCATCTGTAAGTTTGTCATTTGCCTCTGGGGAAAATTAGAAGAGAGAGGGAGAGAGTCCTTGACCAGCTGTAAACTCTTGTGGACCTGGTTGTACCTTTTTAACATTTTGTGTGGTATAGAAACTTCTGTGCTGGCCTAGAACATCCACCATCTTCCACAGCCAGGCCTCTGTCCTCAATCTCCTACCCAAGTCATGGAATTCCACCTTTAAGCCTGTCTGGAACCTCTCCAGTGTGTCCCCTCTGATCTGGGCTATGGTCCCCTTGAACTTGGCAGCCACAAGGGACTCTCCTGGTTTTGTTTCCAATCTGACTTAGTTTGATCCTAACTCTGCACCATAGTGGGTGTTTTTCTTTTTTTTCTTTTTTTTTTTTTTTTGAGACAGGGTTTCTCTGTGTAGCCCTGGCTACCCTGGAACTCACTCTGTAGACCAAGCTGGCCTTGAACTCACAGAGATCCACCTGCCTCTGCCCCCCAGAGCGCTGGGATTAAAGGTGTGCGCCGCCACAACTGACCTGTGGGTGTTTTTCTAAAGTGCGTGCACATGGGGATGTTGCCACGACGCTAGACTTCAAAAGGTGATTAGGGGAAAGACAGTCCATCAATGGACTCCTTGGTTTTTAGTCTAATTGCTTACCCTGCCTCTCTCCTCTTTACAATCTAGAAACTTTCCTTTTCTGCTTAATTTCATCAGCAGTCTTCCCCACACTGCACAGCAAGAGTCTGTCTAGCAGCTTGATCCTCCTCCAGGTCTTAGATTAGCACCTCTCACTCTGCACTACTGTCTTCCTCTGTGTCCTCCTCAGAGAGCACACAGCACCATACTTTATAGACTGCCCTGAGCCCTGTTGAGCCCTGTTGCTCCAGTGGCCCACTGAACTCTCCAGAACTAGCTAGCACCACTTGGGAGCTGTCTAAAGATGTGTGTTACAGGAACAACCAAGGCTACACAACTGCCTGTTGCCCTAGTGCATCTTACTTGGGATCCTGTAGAGACTGAAGCCCAGGCAGATCCTGACACTCAGTCTGTCTGACTTCTAATTGCTCATAAAAAAGATAAACCTCCCAAGGCAACAACAGTTCTCTCTAAAATCTAAACTCTTTGCTGTGTGTCCAGTGGATGAAACATTCATCTTTCCTCGGGGACTGTTTTCTTCTTTACTTATTCTTCAGATAGGTGGTCAGGGTGAGAGTGGACCAGGGAGAGTAGAAGCAGCTAGAAATTGAGTAGAAATAATCCAGTTTAGCTGTAAAACCTAATGTTTTAAAGTCTTTAGTCACTTGGCACTTTTCAACATACAACTCTTTCCAAGTATTAGTCCCAGATTAAATTTCAATCACTTTGGGGAACCCAAAGTACCCATTCAAAGGACTGACTGAATGTGGCAGGGAAATGCGTTCTCAAGGAGGCCCTTGTAAATTTCTGTGCATTGTGTTATCTTAAGTCCTATGAAGGCAGCGATCTGTCAGAGTTGGACCCTATGCACAAGGAAGGACTGGCAGCGATCTGTCAGAGTTGGACCCTATGCACAAGGAAGGACTGTCTGGAATCTAATTTTATCTCCAACTCTATAAACAGCCAAGTGGCACCATTTATTATTTTACATAAATCAGCCCTGACTTCAAATTCCTCCTTAAATGTGTCCTTTAGTCAGTCCCAACATGGCTTCAAAAGCTTCGGTGGCTTGAAACAGTTCTCTGGTCTCTGCCTCTGGGGAGAGACAGAGGTCCCTGAGAGTGGAAAGGAAACTCCTGCCTAGTACAACTGTCCAACAAGGCTTTGGCTTCATGAGCCAAAACATCTGGACAAATGCGAAGAGCTAACTCAATGGTGGGTCTGTTCTCAGGGCGGCCAGGTTCCCTTTCCTAGGCTCATTGAAAAATTCTCTTGGACAGTAAAAAACTGGAGGTGTGTATTAGTCACTGATAGGAAAACTTGTATGACCCGCATCTCTAGTGACCACACTTGGGAAGCAACTGATGTCCTGGAGTCCATATTAAAAGTTTACAAGCCATAAGTCACCAAAGGAGACTAGTGCTAAGTGCGCCATATGCTTCCCTCAGCTCTAATAGAAAGAATGCTATATTTTGCATAATGACAATATGGAAAACCCACTTCCTTCTTCCAGACATGTTTTTAAACTAATATAATATTGTAATATAATTCTCTCTTGTTTTTGCCTTTATTTTTTATAGTTAAAATTTTAATTTGGTGTTTAAATATAATTTGAATACTGCCTAGAACTCTCGAGAGACAAGGTGTTATATCAACTCTCCAGAATGGGATAACTGTGATTCCCACACGGGGTTGGCTGGCACCTGGGGACATTTACATATACCTATAAGACCTATCATCAATTTCCAAAACACTCAGTGTGCAAATTAGTCAACCATAAGAACAAAACAAAACAACAACAAAAACCCAGTTTTTCTTCTCCCAAAACCAAGTTCCAGACTGGAAAACCAACTTATCTTTTGCTCATCATTCCTTACAGAATCAACGTCTTCCCTTTAAAAAACATGTCTGGGAGTAAATAGACCAGGTCTGCTTTTATTTTTATGCAGAGAAATCGGCTGTGGGGCTGAGCTTCCCTGTCTGATTTTGGCTGCTGAGCTTGGGGACAGGTTACATCATGCTGCTTCTGCTGGCCCTGTCCTTCTCAGTCCAGTGGCTCCTCTGGAACTTCAATCCTCAGTTAATTTACATTGCTTCGCATTTGACGTCCTTGGTTGAGATCAGAAATGGTAACCACTTTGAGAACTTCACGCTTGCATGACTATAAACGTTTGCCTGTTGGATGTTTTGGTTCAGGTTCACTTATAAGCTGTTAACTGGTTTTTTTTTTTTTTCTCAACACATTTTATTTTTCAGAGAAGTTTTATGCTCCCAGCAAAATTCATCAGAAGATGGGGACATTTCCCATATGCCTCTCCTGCCCACATCCACACAGACTCCTCAGTGAGTAATACCCCATCAGAGTGGTGCATTTGCTATGTATGAGTGGGGTCAGACATATATCACCCAGAATTTACAGCTTGTATCAGTATGCACTCTTGCTATATTTCCTGTGATTTCTGACAAATTAATGACGTCTTCACCATTGTAGTATTCTACATGTAGTTTCCATACTCTAAAACCCCTCTTTGCTAACCCCTGGCAAGCAGTGATTGTACCTCCCTACTATGTCCATTTTCTCCTTTTTCTGGAATGTCATGTGTCTGGACTCAAACAGCATGCCTCCTCTCCACACTAGCTTTGGTTTCATTCCATAACTCATTTATTTTTTAGCACTGATTAGAATTTCACTGTCTAGATGTACCATAGTTTATTTACCCATTCAGCAGCCAAAGGATTTCTTCTTGCCTCCGAGCATTGGTAGCTATGAATATAGCCTCTGTCCACCTTTGTGTGTGAGTTTTCCAGAGGATGTACATTTTTGGCTCATTTTGGAACTATTTTTGTAGACTAGGTTGGTTTGGAACTCATAAGAGATTCCTGCCTGCCTCCCAAATGCTGGGATTAAAGGCATATGCCACCATGCTGGCTTTTTTTTTTAACCTTCTAATTCAATGTATATATTACTTGGTTTTATGGTTTTAGAATGTTGAACCAGCCTTGTAATTCCAGCTGGTTGTGATGTGTAATTCTTTTTATACATTGTTGAGTTTGACTTGCTATTTTTTCTGGTATGCTCTGTCTACCAGTTGCCTTTTTTTTTTTTAGGAGATCAAGGCCTCTTCAGATTTTTGCTTTCTTCTCTTTTGAGTATTGGCAGATTGTGTCTTTCCAGACATTGGTCCTTTTCAGGTTTTTAAAACTATAGGTATAGAGGGCCCATGATTGTGCATTTAAAAGAGAGAGTGGGGGAGAGCATCAGAGTACACTCTGTCCTTTTAATGTCTGTGGGATCTGTAGTGATGCCACTTTCGTTCTGTATACTTGTAACATGTACTACCCTTTTCCCTTAGGATTGATATTTATAAATCTTATTGATCTTTTTGCAGAACCAGCTTCTGATTTTGTTCATCTTCCCTATGGATTTCCAGGTTTCATTGATTTCAGCTCTAATTTTCATTATTTATTTTCTGGTTTTTTTTTTCTTTTTAAACTTCCTCTGATCTCTTTTTCTGGTATTCTGAGGAGGATGTCTTCAGCTTATTCCTCCAATGCCTGCCAGATCTTTTTTGTCTGCTGTGCTATAAACCTTCAGGAAGTGGTCCTCATTTGTATCATAGTTCTAAGCTGGAATGTCTATGCCTCTGCCCACCCATCTTTTCAGGCTGAGTAGTTCATTCACTAAGGCATTATAATCCTGTCTCTTCTAAATTTCCAGTCTCATGACTCCAGCATCTCTGCCTCACTTGGGTCTTACCCTGGCTCCTGCTCCACCTCTGCAGCAGGCTACACTGTGCACTGTACGGCTTGGGATGGAGTTGGGTATTTCCCTCCTACTCACCCAGTTAGATCCCAACAAGGCCCCAGCACACTGAGCTCTGATAACTACTTTGTCTCAAAGGAGGACCTTGCTAATGTAACTGTAGACTATAACAGAATATAACACAACACAGCATGTGTGAGAGGCCGCACTCACAGTCGCCATTACAAGATGGCGCTGACATCCTGTGTCCCATGCTGATAAACAACCAATCTGCGCATGTGCGAAGGGAATTTCCACTCGATGTGCTCTGCCTCTCCCGTGGCATCATCTCGCCTGATGAGCAACAGCCAATCAGGGACTGACACATCCTAAGTGGAGGACAGTTTCCTATATAAGGGATGGGTTTCTGCCATTTGGGGTCTCCATTTTACTCGTTGTAAGCTTATGCTCTCCCTCTCAAGATGCATTAAAGCTTTGCTGCAGGAGGATCCTGTGTGTGTGCTGCGTCGTTCTTGCTGGCGAGACAGTAACGCGAGCCACATCTGGTGCCGAAACCCGGGAATTGACCACACCATTGTCAGCACCTTTGGAGACCCCCTGACTTCAGGGAGGATTCAGAACTGCAGAGTTAGTAAGTTCGGAGAGGTATGCATATTTCTGAGGTTCTTGGGCCAATTTTAGCCGTTATATTTACTGCCATAATTGTCCTTCTCTTGTTCATTTGTTTTCGTGGTGGCTTTTGTTAGCAATTGGAGAATAATCATAAGGCCGAGGTACATGAGTGGCGGATTCTCTCCAAAAATCTGTTTTTAAATCTCTTGTGTAAAAAATCAACAACGGAGCCTCGGGGGCCGTGTATAACGCAGCTTGTAAGATGGACGTAGATAAGCCGCGGGTGCGGTAATTTTGCTTTCGTTTTCTTTGGTGGTCATCAGGCAGACGTAGATAAGCTGCAGCCGCCATGGGATCGTCACAATCAGTTTTGACCACACTCGAGGCAGTCTTAAAACAGAGAGATATTAAAATTACACATAGGACCCTCAAAAATTTTGTTAAAGAAGTAGATCGTGTGGCTCCCTGGTATGCATGTTCGGGATCCCTTACGGTCACATCGTGGAATAAATTAGGCAAGGATCTTGATCGCCACCTAGCGAACAATGACTTGAGATTGGGCACCAAGGCAATTTGGAAGCTTGTAAAAAATTGCCTAGAGGATGACAACTATAAGAGGGCAGTAGATGAAGGACAGGTCGCCCTAGAAGAAGTTCAGAATAGCATGTCAGAAACCGAACGTAGTGAGAGGTTGGGTGCACGCAGGAAAAAGGATACCCATAAAAAGAAAAAAGCTCAGGACCCTCCTGTAAAAGGAGTGCAACCCCCCTCAGGACCTAGCTCACCGCCGGGAGAAACATCACAAAGGCTTTATCCTTTAAAGGATCTTGAAGCATTGAATATTGATAGCTCTACAAGCTCTAGTACCTCTGACAATGAAACCCTTGATTCAGAGGAAGAAGCAGAATTGGAGGAGGAGGCGGCCAGGTACGAGGAAGAAAGATACCACCCAGACGAACGTGAGGGCAATAAAAAACCCTCCCTCAATTCATCTCATAGGGTGGCACCCACTGCTCCCCCACCCTATGAGTTGCAGTCTGGATTTTCCTTTTGGCCGGAAAAAGTTCGTAAAAAATTACATAACTTTTTTCCTGTGTTTGAAACAGAGAATGGGGGTCGAATCCACGCGCCCGTGGAGTTCAATCTAATAAAGGACTTGGCTGAATCTGTTCGCAAATATGGGGTTAACGCAAATTTCACCCTGGTGATGTTAGAGAGAATTGGCACTGGTGCCCTAACTCCTACTGATTGGCAGATGGTGGCCTATCATGCCAGGGCAGTCTACAGATACGCCTAGCCAGCCAAGGTTGGCCCCCTTTTGCAAAGGAGAACGGTCAAATAATGTTATTTTGCCGTGGACCGGATGTCAATCCAGAGACACCATGTGGGCTGTCCCGGAAGTATTCTCCTTCTCGCCTAGATTGGGAGAGAGCTTTATAAATAATTCTCTTGCAACTGTCAATTCGAACCCCTTTGATCAGTGGCTCCTATGCGGGATCAATGGGAGCTGCACAGATCTAACACCAATGGTTATGATAGGAGGAGGAAGAGGGGAGTATGGACAATTACAGTATGACTGGAAGAGTACAGTTGGTAATACTTTGAATAGGGGCAAGAATTCAGGGTCCATGAAATGGCAGATGGAGGATGTTAAATATTCAGCTTTTACCTCTGAGGCTTACCCCCCCTCCCCGGTATGTGTTTGGCCTCCCTTTCTGTGGATGGTTAGCAATGATTCCAATATAATAATTAATGGAACCTTGGAATGCAGCCTGGGAAGCTGCTTTTATACCCTTTGTTGGGAAGCACAAAATTACCCCATAGCAGTGGTGGTCCGCATGCCTCGTTTTGTACCTGTTCCAATAAGAACAGCAGGAAGTATGACACTTTTCAGAACAAAACGAGATTTCGGCGTTTCTGCCCTTATTGTAGGCCTTGTTGCCGCTGCAGCGGTGACCGCTTCTGTCACAGCCTCAGCCATGGCCCTGTCGACATCCGTGCAGACTGTGCAGACAGTCAATGAGCTGTCTGCCTCAGTGTCTGTAGCCCTGGATCGTCAGAGCTCTGCTGACACCCAAATACAGGGCGGTCTTATGCTGGTCAATCAGTGCATTGACCTAGTCCAAGAACAACTGGACGTTTTATGGCAACTGGCCCAATTGGGATGTGAACAAAAGCTCCCTGGACTTTGTGTTACTTCAGTTCAATATGAAAATTTTACTAGGGCAGCTAATCTGTCAAAGAGTCTCTCTCAATTTATCTTACAGAACTGGACAGTGGAGTTTGAACAGACCTTGAAGGAATTGCGAACTGCTATCATTCAAGTTAACTCCACACGGCTGGATCTGTCTCTCACTGAGGGACTCTCGTCGTGGATATCTTCGGCCTTCTCCTTCTTTAAAGAATGGGTTGGGGTTGGATTGTTTGGAGCTGCAATCTGCTGTGGATTAGTGTTGACCCTATGGTTGGTCTGTAAACTCAGGGCCCAAACAAAAAGAGACAAGGTGGTTATTGCCCAAGCACTCGCCGCAATGGAAAGCGGGACCTCCCCTGATATATGGATAACCATGCTTAAGCAATAAGTCGCTGGCTACTCAGCTCTTGCACCCTCAGAGTCTCATCTCATTGCACGAGGTAGAGTGAGTAAGCTTCAGCAGCCCTGGAGAGTTGCATAGCGAGGCATTGCAGTGGAATGGCTCTGCGGCAAAAATGAGCTAGTTCTAGGGAGGCATGTCATCTTGCATGAAGGATGCATGCCCCAGTGTCCTTCCCCCAGAAAAAATGGCATAAGGCCAGGCTATGACCTCTCCGGGTGAAGAACTTAGGAGAGAGTCATGTATGCAGGCCTAATATTTTGCTTGGGGATTTGACCTCTGTCTCCACTCTCCCTGTTGGGTGTCTTATTGCCTTTTTATAAAAAGAAAAGGGGGAGATGTGAGAGGCCGCACTCACAGTCACCATTACAAGATGGCGCTGACATCCTGTGTCCCATGCTGATAAACAACCAATCTGCGCATGTGCGAAGGGAATTTCCACTCGATGTGCTCTGCCTCTCCCGTGGCGTCATCTCGCCTGATGAGCAACAGCCAATCAGGGACTGACACATCCTAAGCGGAGGACAGTTTCCTATATAAGGGATGGGTTTCTGCCGTTTGGGGTCTCCATTTTACTCGTTGTAAGCTTATGCTCTCCCTCTCAAGATGCATTAAAGCTTTGCTGCAGGAGGATCCTGTGTGTGTGCTGCGTCGTTCTTGCTGGCGAGACGGTAACGCGAGCCACAAGCATGCTGTAGAATACTAAAAGTGTTCCCTTCCCCTGATGGAAACACAGTGAAGGTTTTCTCTACCCTTGAGAGCAATGAGTCCAGTCCATGAAAGTGTATGGATCCTAGATGCTTCTTGTGTGCTGGTTATTTTTTGTTAACTTCACAGAGTCACCAAAGAAGAGGAAACCTTAGCTGAAGAGTTGCCTATATCAGATTGGCTTGTGGAGATGTCTGTGGGCACTTTCTTGTTTGCTATTGATGATGGAAGGCCCAGCCTACTGTGGGCACTTCCATCCCTAGGCTGGTGAGCCTGGATTGTATAGCTGATCATACTAGTAAGTAGCATGTGTTCATGGCCTCTGCTTCAGTTCCTACCTCCAGGTTCCTGCCTTGGCTTCCCTGGATGATGGACTGTGACCCCCTAAGTCAAAATAAACCCCTTTTCCCCAAGCTGGTTTTCATCAGGGTCTTATTACAGCAACAGGAAGCAATCAGGGTGTGGGTCTCTCTGAAGCCTTTTGTTCCTTAGCACACTCACATCAAGTGTGCAGGAACTGTGATGGGACTGGTCCCCACAGAGGTCTCTGGTCATGGGCATTTGCTCCACCATGGTATGATTTTCTGTATCTTAGCATTGAGCTAAGCATGCTACTCATGGCAATTCACTGAATCCTCACAAAGTGATCAGGACTGTAAGTTCCCTGACCTTGTCAGTGAGAAAACGAAGGCTTAGAGGGATTAAATCACATGTCCAGATCCCTAAAGATATGCTACCAGGATTTGAACCTGAAGAATCAGGTTGTGGATAAACGGTTTTCCAATGTCAGAATTACTGTGAGGTAACCACTGGTTTATTTTTCCAGGCACTGTAAACACCAATAAGCCACCTACCCCCCTCAGAGCAGTGGCTGTATGGTTTCTTATTGCTGTGCTCTGAAGCCTCACTGCCCATGACAGGACCTGGCACACAAGACACCCTAAGGATGTTTGCAGAGTAACTGATTTTTATGTTGCTGATCTCATTTTGAGATTTTTTTTTTCTTTTTCATTTCAGAAAACCAATATTGAACTTCATGTTTTCGGTTCAGGATGTGAAGAGCTTAGAATTTGGTACTCCCTTCTCACAACAAATTAAAGCCGAACAAATGGAAAAGTCAGTCTTCTTAGATCTATGAGAAGAAGGGTCAAAGGACAAGTTCTGCCTCAATAGATGTCACGTCTGCGGGCCCAGCTGTCAGCAGCGTTTGCGCACACAGCCTTCCCTGTGCAGGAGAAGCTCAATATTGGTTTTCTACAAAAAAAAAAAGTCTCAAAGTGATAAGCCATATAAAAATCAGTTACTCTGCAAACATCAGTTGGGTGTTTTGTGTGTGCTGGGTTGTATCTTGGGAGTTGAGGTTTCATAGTTGGGTAATGTGAAGCTCCTGGTGTTGGGTGTTATTATTTACTGGTCTATAGGGCACCTGCAGATGTAAACCAGTGGTAACCCCACAGTAATACTGACCTAGGCCAGGGGCAGGATTGAATCCCAGCTGAGTCACCTGATATATCGGGGTTCTACATGCCTGAATAGTCCGCTCAGATACTCACTATGTCTGGGGCTGATGCATGCTGTCTGCACAAGCTCCACTTGAAAGCTTGTTTTAGACTGACATAGGGAAGTAGAGGGCTGGGTAGGTAGCAGAATCCTGAAGCATGGCCTTGCTGAAGTGAATGCTGTGTGTGGTCAGGTAGCATGGTGGTGAGGGATGAAGGGTGATGAGACAGGGAGATGGGAAGGAACTAGATCAGGGAACCCCTTCCATGGGTCCTTAACAGTAGGCCACTGACCCCCAAAGTCAGCCATTTGGACATTTTGCAGTAATTACTAACTTCTTATATGATTAAAAACTTCTGTTTAAATAGAAGTACCTTTCTGTCCTTAGAAAATCATTTTTTTTCCAGAGGGAAGTGTCATAATTCAGCTATAAGTGACCATGAAATGACCATGGAAAAAGAAGCCATGGCCATTAAAAATGAGGAGATGCACATATTCGTGTTCCATATGAAGCCAGTTTGAGTCATGTTCTGGGTGGTGGATATACCTCCTGCATGCTTGGGCCATGCTGATGAGTACTGTAGGGAGCTACTAAAAATGGTGAATGGAGACACAGTTGGATGATAGTAAGAGATGGGAGACGTCAATGGGAGTGCTTCTGCAGGTACAGTGAAACCACCTCAACTAGGAAGGGCTCCAGGGACAAAGTGAGACAGACATGAGACCAGTAGGTCAACCAAGCGGCTAGACAGAGGGACAAGACTGACAGACTGGCCCAAGGAGGACCTCCAAGTACACAGTTGATGAGATGTGAGAAGTCTCCAGCACTGTATGTTAAGGAAGCCTGACCAACAGCCACTGGACCATCTTCTCAAGCTACTGAATCCCATTCAAGGGCAGGGTCATTGGTGGGTAGGGCCTTCCCCCTCCCTTTCCTGAATGAATCATTCATATATTGGAGGTCCTTACGGGAAAGCAGGAATCTCTGTCCCTCTCCAGCTTAGAGGGGACAGTGTGGAGCTCCTCTGCAGACCCCTAGATTCAGAGTATTGGGGTCCCTCTCTATGTACATGTAGACATGAGAGAACACCATGCTTCTCTCAGGGTCTCTGTGGGACTGAGAGCCAGCATAGTCATTGCTGTAAAACCTTGTTCCTGACATTCATATGCTTTCAGACTACTAGCCGTGAATGACTGTAGATACTGAAAAGTTCCTGGGTGGTAGATAACAGAACTGCCCTAATTTTGAGGGAGCTGCAGCCAAGGTGGAAGAAGCATGTGGTGTGCAAGCATAAGGACCTGAGATCCATCCCCACTACTCACATTAAAAAGCTGGGCGATTAGAGATTACTCCTTTGTGAATTCTCAGGTTAGCTCTGTTCCCCATTTTTTGATTGGATTATTTGGTTTCTTGGTGTTTAATTTCTTGAGTTCTTTATAAATTATAGATATTAGCCTTCTGTCAGATGTGGGGTTGGTAAAGATCTTTTCCCAAACTGTAGGTTGCCATTTTGTTTAAATGACAGTGTCCTTTGTTTTAGAGAAGCTTTTCAGTTTCATGAGGTCCCATTTATTGATTGTTGGTCTTAGAGCCGGAGCTGTTGGTGTTCTGTTCATGAAGCTGTCACCTGTGCAGATGAGTTCGAGGCTTTTCCCCACTTTCTCTTCTATTAGATTCAGTGTGTCAGGCTTTATGTTAAGGTCTTTGATCCACTTGGACTTAAGTTTTTGCAAGGTGATAAGTATGGGCCTAATTTCATTCCTTTACATGTCGACCTCCAGTTAGAACAGCACCATTTGCTGAAGATGTTTTCCTTTTTCCAGTGTACCATTTTGGCTTCTTTGTCAAAAATTAAGTGACCATGGGTGTGTAGGTTCATTTCTGGGTCTTCAATTCGAGTCTGTTGATCAACTGGTCTGTTTCTATACCAGTACCATCTGTTTTTATTACTGTTGCTCTGTAGTACAGCTTGAAATCTGGGATGGAGATACCTCTAGATGTTTTTTTATTGTACAGGATTGATTTAGCTATTCTGGGTTTTTTGTTTTTGTTTTTGTTTTTTTGTTATTCCATATGAAGTTGAGAATTGTTCTTTCAAGGTCCATAAAGAATTGTGTTGGTATTTTGATAGGAATTGCATTGAACCTGTATATTGCTTTTGGTAGGATAGCCATTTTTATTATGTTGATGCTACCTATCCATGAGCATGGGAGATCATTCCATCTTATGATGTCCTCTTCAATTTCTTTCTTCAAGGACTTGAAGTTCTTGTCATACAGGTCTTTCATTTGCTTGTTTAGAGTTATCCTCAGGTATTTTATATTGCTTGTGCATATTGTGAAGGATGTTGTTTCCCTAATTTCTCTCTTAGCCTATTTATCTTTTGTATAAAGAAGGGCTTCTCATTTTTTTGAATTAATTTTGTATCCAGCCACCTTGCTGAAGGTGTTTATCAGTTGTAGTTGTTCTCTGGTGGAATTTTTGGGGTCACTTATGTATACTATCATATCATCTGCAAATAGAGATAATTTGACTTCTTCCTTTCCAATTTGTATCCCTTGATCTCCTTTAGTTGTCTTATTGCTCTACTTATTGCTTCAAGTACTATGTTGAAGAGATATGGGGAGAGTGGGCAGCCTTGCCTTGTCCCTGATTTTAGAGGAAATGCTTTAAGTTTCTCGCCATTTAATTTGAGAGACATTTGAAGAAATGTTCAACATCCTTAATCATCAGAGAAATGCAACTCAAGACGATTCTGAGATTCCATCTCACACCTGTCAGAATGGTTAAGATCAAAAACTCAAATGACAGCACATGCTGGTGAGGTTGTGGGGAAAGAGGAACATTCCTCCATTGCTGGTGGGAGTGCAAACCTGTACAACCATTATGGAAATTAGTCTGGTGATATCTTAGAAAACTTGGAATAGCTCTACCTCAAGACCCATCCATAATACTTCTGGGTATACATCCAAACAATTCTTCACCAAACCACAAGGACATCTCCTCATTTCTGTTCATAGCAGCTTTATTTGTAGTAGCTAGAAACTGGAAACCACCCAAATGTCCCCCAACTGAGGAATGGATAAAAAAAAAAACCCAAAAAACCAAAACAAAATAAAACAACAACAACAAAAACAAAACTGTGGTACATTTACACAATGGAATACTATTCAGCCATCAGAAACAAGGAAATCATGCAATTTGCTGC
Organism: Lophiomys imhausi; assembly: GCA_907164525.1. Taxonomy (NCBI): domain Eukaryota; kingdom Metazoa; phylum Chordata; class Mammalia; order Rodentia; family Muridae; genus Lophiomys; species Lophiomys imhausi. The sequence continues at coordinate 10,760,009 of CAJQZJ010032083.1, forward strand.
CAAATGGATGGATCTAGAAAAGTTCATCCTGAGTGAGCTAACTCAGACTCAGAAAAATGCACATGGCATCTATTCACATATAATTGGATTTTAGCCATGTAGTACAGGATAACTATCCTACGACCAACACACCAAAAGGAACAAGAACATAGATAGACCTTGCTAACTGTTAGTGGGACACTTTGCCCTAGTAGAGTTGTCATATAGGCCCCCAGTGCAAGAGGAAGCTCTTAGCCCTCATATGACTATTGAACTGAGGGGGGCTGATATGTAGGGGCAACCCACTCCGGAGGAGTAGATTAGGTGGGAGAAGGGGGAGAGGGTGGGAAGGTGGGACCAAGAGGGGTGGAGAGAGGGGACTATGATGGAGATGTAACTTGAAGTAATAAATAAACATTAAAAAAAAAGCTGGGTGAGATGGTGCATGTTTGTAATACTAGAGATGGGTAGGCAGAGTCAGGTAGATCTTTGGGGCTCACTGGCTAGCCAGTCTGGTCTACTCAGTGAGTTCCAGGCCAGAAGAGAGACTCTGTCTCAAAAAACAAGATGGAGAGTGACCTCTGATCTCCACATGCACATATGCAACCTCACACAAATACACACACGTACGTGATCACATGCACGTGCACACACACACACACACACACACACACACACACACACACACACGCTCACTTTTTATAAAAGGAAGAATGTTCAGAGCCAGCAAGCAGCTGTGAAGAAAATTAGGTTCTATGGAGTGGAGGGTTTGCTGAAGGTCAGATCTTAGTGGGCAGCAGAACTTGCTCAAGGTCAGAGTTACCACTGGTGCTGTTCTGCCCCCTGGAGGACACGGACAATGTCTAGGTGCACTTTGTTATCATAGCTCTGGGGAGAGTGCCATGGGCCTCTCCTGTGTGTCTGAAGGTTACTAGTGCTGTTCACTCCACAGTGACCAGGACACTGGTCATATGCCACCTTCTTCAAGGTTGAGAGGTCCCCTAGAGGCCTTCCTGTTGACAGTGCCCCTGTAACCTCCACCCTACATGGATCAGAACTGAAAGCCAACCTGAAGATCATTTGCCCTCCCGAAAGGACCTCAGCTGCGAACATAACCTTTTGGAAGGTTTTCCTTCGTGCATAAATAATCCCTGTCTTTATTAGAACATTCTGCAGGGTAATGTCACATTCACTCTAGGCTGAATGTGTTACATTTGTATTTCCTTTGGAAACTGTTATAGCAACATAAGAAAGCTGTGAAGTATTCGGGGAGGGTAGTGATTGGGCTGCCAGGGCCTGGGAACACTCCAAGAAGGACAAGCTCATAGTCCCCAGTGGGTGTGCCTGTGTGGAAAGCAATGATTTATTCCAGGGTTCTCCCCAAGGATACCTGGGCTCTGGCTGTCTTGCACAGTATCTCCTTGACCCAGCCTTTAGTTCTCAACTAGGTGAAGATAAATGTCCTTTGGCCCCTGCTTTGGGCTACTAGGTCAAAGGTCTGAGATCTGATCTTTGCAGAGCTGAAAACTTGACCTGGTGGAAGGCCCTGTGTTCCAGGGTAAGTTGTACTCTGACCCCGGCCTTTCTCTTTTCAAAGACCCTCTGTTACTGTTTCATTGGTTTGTTGGCTCATTTTCCCTTTCTTTCTGTGTATTTTTGTTTCCTTATGTTCATTTGGTTCCTTATGGTCAGAGCTGGAGGGTGACTTGGAGATGGGAGATGTGGAGGCCGACCTCAAGCGAGGGGCACACTTGCTCTGACCCCAGGTAGTCCCTAGCATGTGGCCAATTACTTCCTCTGCTTCTTCAAGCACAGTCAGCTTGCATCTGCAGGTGATGGAGTCACTCCAGAGACACGCTTGCCTTGGAAGGGACAAGGTCCCCACACTCATTCTTTACTCTCAACAGAAGGACTCTTCTCTTGACCTTCACCCATCCATGCACCATAATGCAACTCAACAACACAAAAACACCAGTGAAATGACTCCAATGCCCCCATATTTGCCCTTGAGGTCAGAAGTATGGGAACAAGTGTGGGGTGTAGGTTCTAGACACTTCCTACTTAGGGGTGAAGAGAAGGCTGGGTTGAGGTAGGTTGTCTAGGCTGAGGCATGTAGACAAGGGACCTGAGACCTATGTGGTCCCACATTTGTCATCCTCTCTGCTCTGCCACTCTCTTTTCATCACTTTTCCCCCATCCTGCCTTTGGACCTGGATGTGTGCCCAGGACAAGGTCTCCTTTCTGGTCTCTGATTTGACACCTGTCAGTTACTGATTGAGAGGTTATTGCACAGAATAGGAACTTCAAATAGGGGCAATGCAAGCAAGGCCAGGCTTGACCTTTCACCCCGGCTACCTTGAAAGTAGATGTTCACAAGGGCCTATAGCTCAAAGGCACCAGGTCCAAGGTCTCTGCCACACTCCTGACCTTTCCTCCCCAGTGTGCCACAAGCCATCTGCTGCAGTCTATCATGGAATTTTGGAAGGAGGAGTAATAAGGGGAAAGGGGAGTCCAGAGCAGGCGGGCACACATGCAATCATCCCCCTGGGGATTTTGTACAGCATGTGGACACCAAACCCTGGGACATTCAAAGTCCTCATGGCCTTTGCACTTCATCTCCAGATGTCCTCCCATTCCCTCTTAATGACCGCTAGAGGGTCAATAGCATCCAACACAGAGCAGATGTGTGTAAATAGCTGTGCCATACTGCTTCAGGACTCATGATAGGACAAGGAAAGTCTGTGTATGTCCAGGACACATGCATTAAAAAAAAAACAAAAAACCACATCCCACCGGGCTGAAGAGATGACTTGGTGCTCTTCAGAATAAGCTGAGTTCTGTTCCCTGGACCCACATTAGGTGGCTTGTAACTGCCTGTAACTCAGGCTCTAGTGGATCTGATGCTCGGTCTGGGATCCATGAGCAAGTGCACACATGTGGCAGACACATCCACACATGTAAATAAATGATACACGTGGTAAGGGAGGGTGAAATTCAAGTACAGGACACAGTAGTCAGGAAGGAGGATATAAAACTAACTGTTTTTATAGTTTTAACTCAGTTATTGATTTCCCATTTGTGTGTGTGTGTGTGTGTGTGCGTGTGTGTGTGTGTGCGTGTGTGTGTGTGTGTGTGTGTGTGTATGTGTGTGTGTGTGTGTGTGTGTGTATGTGTGTATGTTAGATAAATGTACAAAACTTGGGGGCTGGAGAGATGGCTCAACAGTTAAGAGCACCGACTGTACTTCCAGAGGACACGGGTTCAATTCCCAGTACCCACATGGTAGCTCACCACTGTCTGTAACTCGTGTTCCAAATGGTCTGACAACCTCACACAGACACATATGCAGTCAAAAGACCAATGTACATAAAATAAAAATAAATTATATTTAAGAAATGTATAAAAATTGAAGCAAGGTGTAAAATCCAATGTGACACTCTGCAGCTTCAAAATGTCTACTCTAACTGCATAGAATTCACTCAGATTCAGAGACTTTGGGTCTGGATAATCTCTGTGTGTAATTTTTTTTCATTTACAAGTTCCTTACAATAACATTTTAATTTACAATAACATTTTAATTAAAAAAATCTTTAAAGCAGACCATGGTGGCACATGCACTTAATCCCAGCACTTGGGAGGCAGAGGCAGGTGGATCTCTGTGAGTTCAAGGCCAGTGTGGTCTACAAAGTGAGTCCAGGAGAGTCACAGACACACAGAGAAACCCTGTCTCTAAAAACCAAAAAGAAAAAAATCTTTAAAAAAATATCTCACCGTCAGTTGGTTGAATCTTTAGGTAAGGACAGCCAACTCCTTCCTTCCTTCCTTCCTTCCTTCCTTCTTTCCTTCCTTCCTTCCTTCCTTCCTTCCTTCCTTCCTTCCTTCCTTCCTTCCTTCCTTCCTTCCTTCCTTTCTTCCTTCCATCCTTCCTTTGAGAAGGAACTCTTTATGAATCACAGGGTGGCCTGGAATTTGCAATCCTCTTTCCTCTGCTTTTTGAACTTCTGCTGGGATTGCAGTTGTCAACCAACACTCACAACTTTCCAACATATCTTTTACAGAAGTTTCCCTGGAAGACCAGTCAGCCACTCACAATGAGTGGTTATGAGTGGCTACCTACCTCTGCAGAGAAGCTGTGAAATGCAGATTTATTGTTCTGTTAAGCAGGAACTGTGTTGGCTTCTGGAGGCCATAATACACATTACTGGGCTTAAAAACACAAGCATGTGTTCTCTATATTCTGGAATGTAGTGTAGATGGAGCCTGTGGAGAGGAGCTGCAGGGAGGGCCAAATTCCAAGCCCCTGTCTCCTAGCAGTAGAGGAACTTTAATTCAGAGCATGGCTGCTCTGGCAAGAGATCATATCCAAAGACCTTTAGGTCTGTGTAATTCAGCTGGAACACAGACATGCCTTTAATCCCAGGAGACAGAGGCAAGTGGATCTCTGAGTTCAAGGCCAGCTGGGTACAGAGCAAGTTTCAGGTAAAGAAAAGCTTAGGTCCAGACATGGTGGCGCATGCCTTCAATCCCAGAACTCAGGAGATAGAGGCATGCAGATCTCTGAGCTCAAGTCAGTTCTGTTCAGGTAGTTTGGGTGAGTCAGTGAGTTGAAGGGCAGTGCAGTGGAGTTGAGTTCATGGCAGCTCAGTTCATGGAATCCAGAGGCAGTTTTGCCGGGAGAGTTTTACAGAGAAAGGTTGGGGAACAAGCTAACCACAGGTGAAGACAGAACAAGCCAGAGAAAAAGAAGGAGCCAGAAGATTAAAACATGTTTTTAGTTAGTTTGAGACCAAGCAAAGCAATTCAGTCAGAGGCTGAGAGAGAAGTCAGATTATTCAGTTTGGAGAGGAGTTTGAGCCAGAACAGCTGAGTTGAACCAGCCAGCCAGAGTTCAGAAAGACCTAGAAAGGGTGAGCTTATTCAGCAATACGTCTCAGAGGCTGAAAACATTCTAGGCCTAGATTAGACTGTATGGAGGTTAGAAGCTTCCAGGACTAGGCCTAGGTTAGCAGACAGAGACAGTAAGACTCCGAGATGACAACTGAATCAGGAGAATAAAAGTTACTGTTACACCCAGTTTCTGGAGGTGGCTACAGTTCTTGATGTTTATGAGATCCCAGCTCTGCCTTCATTGTCACATGTCCTTTCCTCCACACTTCTCCATTCCTCTCTTTTTATAAGGACACAGTCCTGTTGAACTTAGCACTCCAACAACCAAGTTTACATTTGGAGGTTCCAAGGAAGGATGGGCTCTACTCAGTGAAAAGTGTGGGAGCTGCCACTTCTGCTCTGGCGCCCTCAAATGTACGGTAGCTGCTCTTCCTTTGGGTCCTCGGGGATCTTGTGTGCAAGCTGTTGCCCCTGTGTGTGTGAGGCCTTCATCGGTCAGAGCACAGGGGAGTCTGACTTGTTCTTTCTATGACCCCTAGCCTCTGAGGTGGGGCTCTGTGGATTTCTTGCTAGATTTGAAGTAGGATAGAAGGTAGGGAATTTACTTTCTTGTTCATTGTAGGAAGTCCAGAGGAGCTCAGCCCTGTGCATGGGAAGTCAAGGCCTTGCTTGCTCTTGTCTATGCAAACATGTCTGTCTCAACACTGCACATGCTGATCTCACAGCACACTACCCATCTTCTCCCACTGTGTCAGAACAGCTTTGTCCCATGTCCTCTTGTCTCTCCAGCCCTGGCATTGCATATTTTAGACTTACTGCTTAAGACCCATGCTTCTTGAACTGTAGTTTGAGCCTGTGTGGCATTGTGTAACTGAAATCTAGGGTTCAAAAGATTCATCCACAATGGAAGGTTTCTGAACATAAAACCAAAAGGTGATTCTAAATCACATACATAAGGCTGCAGCACTCCAGTCTGAGGTGTTTCTGACAGCTCTTTGGTTTTAAATATTGTTATTTGAGCACGGAATGAGGAGGGATTCAAGAGACCCCTGGGAAGTTAGTGACAATTGATGGCTGGCAGGGGGAGGGAGAGTCAGTTTTCTTTAAGGATGTGGATCCTGGTAGGCCAACCATGCTCCACTGGGTGGTCTTACACAGAATGTGTGAGCAGCGTAGGCCAGGCTTGGTGAATTATCAGAAGAAGAGAACATTAAGTTAGGAGGAGGTTGTGGTATGGATTTGGGAGGAGTAAGGATGAAAAGTAGAGGCTGAATATGATCAAAATACATTGTATGGATGTATGAGACTCTCAAAGAATTAAAATATTATATCAAAATTGCTGTTTGAGTTTCATAGGAAACCAGTCAATAGACTGTGGAGTGGTATTAGGATAGAATTTGCAGCAATTTATGAGATGACCCTAAATATAATTCTTCTATTTTAGATTACATACTCACTCAAAGCAGTGTGATTGACTTTAGTAGCTGCTTATAAATTGCTGATTAGAAAGTCAAAATACCCATTCACTCTGGAAAACACTGAAGATGCTTTATGACCTTCAGGATCAACTATTCTGAAAGAGATTTCATTAATAAAATAATAATAATAATAATAATAATAATAATAATAATAATATTTTTCTAAGACTAGGTTGCTTTGTTTATCTCTAGCTGTTCTGGATCTCTATCTAGCCCTGACTGTCCTGAAACTCATTCAGTAGACCAGGTTAGCCTCGAACTTGGAGATCTGCCTACCTCTGCCTCCCAAGTTCTGGGATTAAAAGCCGCTACTGCCAGGAAACATTCAATTCTTTATGAAAAACATGAGCAAGTACATCCATCTCATTAGTATGGTGATTTACTTTTGTCTTTAGTAAGTGGTAAACTTAGATTATACCAAATAACTGTTTTGAAATAAATTTCTTGGGGCTGGAGAGATGGCTTAGTGGCTAAGAATGCTTACTGCTCTTACAGAGGACAAGAGTTTGGTTTTCCTGTAAGTCCAGCTCCTGGGGATCCAACACCCACCTTTGGCATTCATGGACACTGCACTCACAGTTGTAGACACACAGACATGCACTTAATTAAAAATAATAAAAATAAATTTAAATAAATTTATTCATGATTTGTTGTCAGTAAATGGTTTGTAAAACATACACTTAGAAAATTTTCTCAGGGGAAAATGGACTGACAGTGAAGGTTTAAGAAGCTCTGATTTGGGGTCACTGGATGGGAGGTTGCACCAGGAAAGTCCTTCCTCCTTATGAACCAATGAGCTCTTCTGGACCATGAAGGGACCTTGAAAACTTCCAGGTCCTGCTTGGAGCCCACAGGCATTCTGTGCAGCAAGGAGAACCAGTTTCCCTCTTTCCCTCTGTACCAGCACTCATGGAGGTCAGCTGAGGGGATGGCTTTATGTTCTTTTGTTTTTTCTATTGACATGTTTTGGAGCCTCAGCTTCATAGTTGCTCTCAGGCCAAGGCTTCATGTGAACAGCATCTGCCGAGGGTCTGGGTGAAGATGGCTTAACTTGAGAGAAGGGCAGGGGACAGGCTCATTAACCTCAGGTTCCATGTCTGGCTGATTTACAGACAAGGCAGTAGTGTAGTGGTCCGAATGTGACTGGTGACTTGTGCCAACCCTAAGCAAGAACAGTCTTTGGACCTATTGCTGTGAGGAGAAAGGCCTTGGAGATTTAGACTCAAAAACAAGAACAGTGTCAGGAGTCCCCTGTGAGGGACACTGACCACTCGTGTCCCACTTCCCCACTGGATGCTTTCGGCAGTAGTGTGTGTGTTTACGTGTGCATCCTGATTGTGTTCACATGTGCCTGTCTCTATATACCATTTTCAGTTCCAGTTATGAAACCAAGAAAGTTATCAAAAGACAGAACCAACACTTGCCACTGTCTCCACTGGCCAAGGATGGGAAAATTTGAGTTACAAAGAAGGTAATAACTATAATTATTTGAAACAAACCAATTGTTGTCAAAGTGATACTAAACACCATAAGAACTCATTGGAAGTTGTGGGAGGGAAAGGATGTGTTCCCAGGCTGTCTTTCTTTCACCAGCTGCATCATGGTAAGAAGTTACAAGGAGGATCTCCTTTATAAAGGGCGGGTAGACCGCTGAATTTCAACAGGCTCCTGCAGCCTTTAATGAACTAGCACCTCCAGGCAGTGTTCCCGTGACACTGTTCACCCACCAGGTGCAAAGTTGATGAGGACTTCTAAGTGTGACTCCCCAGAACGAAGCTTCGCCTGGAACCACTTGAGCATCACGGAAAGCAGGCATGGCAACACGAAGCACCATCCGTATTCTCTTTTCTCCCTTCCTTTCACCATCTTTTCCTTCTATTTTTTTATTACTCCCTCCCTCCCCTCCTTCCTGCCCACAAGCAACCCTCCCCATGAGGTCTTAGGACCCTGAATGCAGGATACTGGGGATTAGTCAGTGGTTTTCTAGGCTCTGACATTGAGAATCTAATTGCATGGTGTTTGACCCTGGCCTCTCTCTCATTCTTTACAGGATGTTTAAGAGATAGCTCTGCCTCAGTCGTAGACAGCTGCTTCAACATTGTGGGCTACAGTTCAGTCCAGAGAAACGAACCTCACATGTGGAGACAGGATACTTACAATTCACTCGTCTGATCCCACACTCTAAAAGGCAACATGATTTGCTATAGAATTACTGCAGACATATTTGATTAAGCTGCCAATGAGTCTTAACCCATGACTGGGAATCTTCATAACATGGAGAAATTTAACTGGGATGGTGAGATGGTTCACCAGGTAAAGGTGACAACAAAATTCACGGCCTGAGTTCTGTCCCTAGAGTCCTATATTAGTGACTTTTCTTTGTTGTGATAAAAAAGACATAATCAAAGCAACTTATAGAAGAAGAAGTTCATTGGGGCTTATGATTTCAGAGTGTTAGAGCCCATGATTGCAAAGAAAAGACATATGTAGCAGCTGGAACAAGAAGCTGAGAGAGCACCTCTTGAACCTTAACTGGGAAGCTGAGAAAGCAAGCTAGAAATGGTACATGGCTTTGAAACCTCTAAGCCCCCACTCCCACTGACATACTTCTTCCAGGCAGGCCACACCCCCAAGCCTCCTGAACCAGAACCACATGATGGGGACTCCCATTCTAGAGCTGAAGAGGGACATTCCCATTCAAGCCACCACAGACCCACATGGCAGAAGGAGAGAAACTAATTCCTGCAAGTTGTCCATTGGCTTCCACATGCATACACAACACAAATAAATAAATACATGTAAAACCTTTTTAAAGGAGGTATTTGAGTAGGCAGCACATGAACAGGAGAGCAGTCATCTGCAGCAGAGAAGTCAGGCCTGGGACAAATTCCCTCCCCCAACCTCATAAGGAGCCCATGTTTCTAACTTCCAGCCTACAGAGCCACAGCAAGATGGTTCTCTGGCCACCTAGTCTACAGTACTTGACATAACCAACTGCCAAATGCTGTGCTTACACCCGTGGCCCCTGTACCTGTACTTCTTAAAACTCTGGGTCAGTCCCTTCCTCAGGCCCCAAAGGATGACCACGACTTTCCTTAAGGTGACAAGGCAGACTTTCAAAACTAGAAGGTGCACCTTACAATTTAGTGTTTTTGTCTGAGTGTCTTATCTTGGCTATACCTTCCATTTTATTTTTTAAAATGTTTTAATATATATATATATATATTAGAATTTCATATACTATATTTTTATCATATTCTTTCTTCCCACAAGTTCTTCCCAGATTCTCCCCAACTTTCCCTACCCACCCATCTTCATGTTTTATCTTTTAAAAAATTCTAACTCCCCAAACGAAACAAAAAAAAGCACACACACACCAAAACAAAACCAAACCAAAAAAAGGATGGTATTTGTATTGACCAGTTGTCCCCGAGCATGGGGCCTGCCCTGGGGTGTGGCTGATATACCCAGCTCTCTCCATTGAAGAAAGCTGATTTTTCTCTCTTCCAGCAACTATCAGTTGCAGATACCTTCTTGGCTAGGAGTAGGACTTTTTGAACTTCCTTTCCAAATTCTCTCTTTTCTGACAGCATTACTACTTAATAGGTTGAGTTTCTCCTTATCACCCATGTACACAGATGCACACACAAGCACACATATGTGTGCACTCACATGCATTCTCATACAAACATACATTCAATGACTTATCTCTCCTTTGTCAGAGCAATAGTCTTCAACTATTTACAGGGTCATTCCTGACATATATGGTGAAGCCTCAGGAAAAGCCAACAAGATCTTTAAAAGAACAGAAGAAAAATTAGTTATCTATGCCTTGGTGCAGGCCTATAATCACTGCTATTCAGGAAGCTGAGGCAGGAGGATCAAGGATGAGAAGTTCAAGACCATCTTGGGCTGGAGAGTGAGTTTGAGACCAGCTCAGGCAACTTAGTGAGTCCCTGTTTAAAATCAGAAGTGAGAAGAGGGTTAGAGATGTAGCTCAGTGGTACAGCAATCACCCAGTGTGGCTTCTGTTCTATTGTACACATAGGCACAAACATGATTTGTTAGTTAGTTGCTTTAAACAAAATCCTTTAAAACCATGGGAATTAACCGTGAAGGCCCATTTCTATGCCTTATACATGGATGCTACAAAGTTGGAGGTTGAAGTCTTAATGGGGTATCTCAGAATTTTTGGGATTCTGTTCTTAGGCCAAAGCTGTGCCTAGATCCTGAGGGACAACCTGTTTTGCAGAATTCTCTGTGGCAGCGTTGGTCATAGTAGGCAGTTTGACAGTACCATGTCCTGAGTCTTTTCTATTCCCTCACCCTCATAATCCCTTGAGTGATTTAGCAGGTGACCAGAGGTGCCCCTGCTGGCTTCATGGGGCCTGGGCTGCATGGGGCCTCAGGATGCACAAGAGCCAGGGGCAGTCCCTAGGTGAGGAGTGAATGGGTGCAATCCCACCTCTGAAAGTTTCAGTGGACCAATTTTTGATACCTTAAAGAACTAGAGATTTCTTGTAACTATGGAAACACAAATCTAGGCATTAAGGAGTCAGAAAGAAAACTGCTATTGTTGCCTTGACAACCAATAAACCCCCAAGTCTTTGTTTTTAGGAATAGAGGTAGCACACATTCCACCTTCTAGATTAATACGCTTGTAGGAGGAAACTAGAAAAAGCCTGGGTTCATCTAGAAGTGTACCATAGTGAAAGCCTTGTGTGTATGTCTTTGGAGAGAATCTTCCTGAGGTCTAGCAGAGAAGGTGTGTGTGTGTTTGGGGGGGGTGCTGTTACAAGGGCCCAGTTAATCACATGTGTTAATGATCTTAGTATAAGATCTCACATGGAAAGGCTGTTACTCGGTCGGGCAGAGGTTGACTGATTCAAGCTGGTGTTGGGGAAATTGGTTTGAAGGGAGTTGAGATCTTATTGTCATTAGGGCAGATGTCCAGATGGCCTCTCCTCTCCAAGCTCCGGCACCTCAGTGCTTGCATACAAGATGTAGGCTTTCAGTGAGACAAACTCTTGTGAGCCCATCCCTCTATGGCTGCCAGCTGGAACTCACCTCTCTAGCCTGTTGACAGATGCCCCCGAGTAGCTGTGGCACCAGGCCACTCGGAACTCAATCCCCCAGGTTCTTCTAAGACTTAGAATCTAAGTAATCATTTGGTTTCCTAATGTAGCATGAAACTTTTTGAGCAGATGTTTAGACAGATTTTGAAGGCTCCATCCCTGAGCCACCTCTAGGGGACCAGCGACAGATAGCTTCCTGCTTTCATGGGGCCAATGGTGCTCCATCTCATTGTGCTCCATCACTAGCTGTCTTGATGGGGAAAATGGCACCTAGACATGGGAGAAAAATGGGAGGAAGGGCTTTCTGAAGGCCCTCATATTGCCCAGTGTGGTCAGGGAATGCAATGAGTAAAGCCAGAAAGACACACATGCAAATTATTCATGGCATGTGACCAATGAGACAGACAGGTGACAAGGCCCCCGTCCAACTTCAACCCCATTCCCAAAAGGATTAATTCTCTTCAGTCACTTGAATATGCTGTGTCGATGTGTGGAACAATGTTGAGAAAAGTGGGGAAACTACCAAGACCAACATCTCTCTCCATCCCAGGATTTGCTACCATACTGAAGCTTAGTTTTTTCCCCCAAGAATTTCAGTGATTCCAGACCTCTGTGAAAGGACAACCTAGGGAAGTATAACAATATGGGTCACAATTATACCTATGTCACAAAACTAAGGCAGTACGGCTTGATGATGCAGCCCTTTTCTCCAAAACTTGGAAAATGGAGGCAGGAGGGTTGTAAGTTCAAAGCCAGACTGGAGCTACATAGAGTTCCGTGCCAGTTTAGGATCCATGGTGAAACTCTATACAAAACCTCCTGTCTCTACAAAAAGGCAAAAGACAAACTTCCCTCCTCCCAACCAGACAACAAAAAGCAGATGAAACTTAGGGAGACAAAAAGCTTTAGGCCAGGCTGGAAGCAAATTGTTTACTGAAATAGCCAATCGCCTACTCCCTGACCCATGAGGTGACCCAGCCTCCTATTTTCTTGATGGGCTCAATTTCCTCATATCAAATGTAGACAAAAATGGAACCTCGTCATGGAAAATCAGCAGGGTTGTGAATTAGGAAATGATCTAAAAGCATTAAAAATTCAAGCGATGAATCAATTCTGACATATTGCTTTTCTGTCAGCTTTGGGACCATTGAAGTTGCTGCTGATATAAAGGGTATTTCATAAAAAGCTGCTTTATTAATACACATCAGACAAGGATTCATCTTAATAAGTCTGGGATAAGAAGCAAAGCCATTCTTGGGTTACTTGGGGTGACAGCTTTGAGCCACTATTTTTCCCCACATCAGTGAGACAATGGAAATGAATCCTCATTGGGCCCTGGATCCATTTTGCAAGTTACTTAAAAACTAATAAAAGGAAAGCATGCGGACAGCCTCACGTATCTTGTCTGTCCTTGGTGTCTGTTCTCTCTTCCTGGGTTGTCATCATTTTATGCTTCGAGGTACTTTTCCCCGAACCCTTTTTCTTATGTTTAAAACAATCACTTTTTTTAAATTAAAAAAAAAATAGGTTTTCAAACCGGGGATTAGAAATTTGATTATGTGGTGACAGGCTGCTCCTGACATTTCAGGAAGTGGGTGGAAAAGCGGGAATTTTAAAGTGGGTGAGTCATGGGGGATTAGAGAGGGTACCATGGCAGCTGGAGGCTGAGGCTTCACAGCAGATCTCATGGCTTATTCTGAAAGGCGACATGGTACTTGCCTTTGTGAAGGCCAAATGGCAGACAATCACTGATGCACAGAGATCAGGGGGTGGGATGATGGGCGACAATCTATAGACTGAAGAGGCAGGTGGACCCTGCCCTGGGGAAGAGGCTTAACCCTCAGCTTGCCTCTGAGGACATGGCAGTGTACAGCACATAGGATGTAAGCTTTTCCTTGGTGGAGCAGGGAACACTGACAGTCTGACAGTCATTCTAGATGTTATTGATTTACTTAAAAAAACAAAATTGGTGTGTGTGTGTGTGTGTGTGTGTGTGTGTGTGTGTGTGTGTGTGTCCGTCCTGGGAACCATGCAGGTCAGTATACATGAGTGTCTTTCTCAGTTGCTCTTCACCTTAGTTTTGGAGACAGTCTCCCACTGAACCTGAAGCTGATTGGTTAGATTGACTGGTCAACAAGTTGTCTGAGATCCCCATTATCTCCTGTGTCTAATTGGCATTAGAGACATGTGCTTCCTGGCCGAGGTTTTAAAGTAGGTCCTATGAATCCGAATTGAGATCCCATTCTCGAACAGCAAAACCATCTTCTAAACCTGTTTGTTTTTTTTGAGACAGTTCCTGTTCTGTAGCCGTGGCTGGTCTTGAACTCACTATCTAACTATCAGTTCTCAACTGCTTAAGAGAAACCCCATGATGACCCCAAATCTCTAGTGCTCAAGCAATTTCTCTTCCATTGTCTTCATCCTCTAGTTCTTTGTTGTTCAAGTACTGGGAAGGTCTCAGAGATGTAGCAAGGCCAAGATAGCTCACTAGTGAATTTATGTGGGGACCACCTGTGTTTGTAATCAGAGGGACAGAGGTGTGGCCTCAGGTGCTCTTGATGTTCTTACTTGGATGCATTCAAATTTGTCTTCAGGAACCTGGCTCAGCAATCCCAAGTAGATCAGACATGGCCAGTCTAGGCTGGATCTCTGTCTCTTGTCATCCTAAGAGTCTTGAATTAATAGCAGGAAGTTGATCCATGTTAACTGAGGGTGGTTCCAGTGCTGTGGGAAGCAACCAGCAAAGTGTCATGGCTTTCATCATACTGTTGGGCTGCTGGTAACTCCCACTCAGGTGTGAAGCTTGGCTCCCTCTGGAGCGCTGTGGGCCTTCACAGTCTGGGGAAGGAGACAACTTCATGGCCAAGAAGATGATGGTTCTTGGCACCTCAGCCTAGCATTAGGACTGCTGGTGTGTCTCAGATTTTTATTTATTTAATAACTTATTTATTTTTAAGATATATTTCTTGCTGGGAAGTGGTGGTACACACCTTTAATCCCAGCATTCAGGAGGCAAAGGCAGGCAGATGTCTGTGAGTTCGAGTCCAGCCTGGTCTATAAAGCTAGTTCCAGGGCAACCAAAGCTACACAGAGAAACCCTGTCTCAAAAAAATGGAAGGAAAAAAAAAAGGTTCTCAATTACCCAAGCTGGCCTTGAACTCACAAAATAGCCATGGATAACCTTAAACTTCTAACTTTCCTGCCTCAGTCTCAAAGGGCTAGGGTTACAGGCATCGACACACCTGGTTTGTATGGTGCTGACTGTGAAGCCCTGGCTAGGTGAGCACTTACCAACTGTGCTACATTATTAGCAATAAACTTGTTTTTAAAGTAGTTTTGACAGAACTGTAAAAATCTCTAACACTTGCCAGAGGAAAAGGTTTAATCTGATAAACAACCCCTGATTCCTCTTGTTAAGGAGTCAACCACTGACCTAATGTGGGCTCCTGTGTCTTACATCTTGGTTGTTGTTGGTGAGGATGATAGGGAGGATTTCGTCTGTTGTTTTGGGCTGTCTGTCACTCAGTGTCCTTTTTCTTGGTGACAACATCTCTCTTTTCCCTGGGGATGAGTGGGGGACTGTGTTCTCCCCGTTTATGGCTCAGATGGATTGTTCAGCTCACTTAGACAGAAGAAACCTCAGCTCTGCCAGAGGAACAGGAATCCCAAAACACTTGCTCTAGAAGATCAGAGAGAGCTGAGATCCCTAGGCCTCTGCTTCATCTTTTTTTTTTTTTTAAGATTTATTTTATTTATTTTATGCATATGTGTGCTCTATCTGCATGTACACCTGCATTCCAGAAGAGGGCACCAGATCACATTGTGGATGGTTGTGAGCCACCATGTGGTTGCTGGGAATTGAACTCAGGACCTTTGGAAGAGCACTAGGCAGTGCTCTTAACCGCTGAGCCATCTCTCCAGCCCCCTCTGCTTCATCTTTGCTAAGGCTGCTCTGTGGCTATTCAACACTCAGGTCAAACACAGATGGCAATGTGCCTCTTCAAAAGCAAGAAAATTAGTGTGGAAGATGTCTGAAAAGATGTTAGTAGCCCTCCTTCGCTGTCTCCCCACTCTCCACATTCTTTCCAAAAGTGAAGTCTGTTTATTTACTACTTTTAGCTGTCTAGGCCTGGTACTGTCTTAACTGAAGAATGTGATAGAGGTGTCACAGCTTGTCTGCATGCCCTGGCACTCCCCAAGGAACCTCCTGCCTTCAGTTGGAAGAGCCTGGGACAGCCAGCTTAGCATGGCAAATTTGGGGGAGAGAGCCTTGTTATTGTAAGCGAGGTCATCTTAAGCGAGCCCATAATCAGATACTCAAGAGCTCTGCCAAGAGGGGCGACTCACCAGAGTTACACCTATGTGCATTAGCTGATCCCAGAAGAACCATGTAGTCAACCTTCAGAGCTATGAAAAATGCTTGTTGTTTGAGGTTATTACGCTTTGGGGTTATTTGTTACTCGGAAAAGCTAACCATTACAGATATTATTCATTGTGCTTATGGCACCCTAAACATAATGTAAACTTACACAAGTCCTGAAGCTTTGGGAGGTCACTGACTTTGAGAGCACAAAGTATTCTTGTTGCCATGGATACTTCCATTGAGACATTAGAGAGCAAAGCTAGAAATCTAGTGTTGCCTTGACAACAGGGTTGCAGATTGAAATCTGGGAAGGCAAAGAACGATAGAAAATAAAGAGGGGGGTTAACTTTAAAATGCCTTTCCCTAATATCTTGCCTTCATACCCTTGATGGCCTATCAGAAGGAAGTGTCATCTGAATTGGGACCTGTAAAGTGAACAGCAGGAAGCACTTCCCTCATCATGGTCCATCCCACAGCAGGAGAAAATTGCACAGCCAGGAAGCAGCAGGAAGCATGGCCACATAGTATTTCCTCTAAGAGTTTACAGTTTGCTGTTAGCCAGATTTCTCTGAAAGGATCAGAGCTTGCCCAGCTGGGGGTGGGGGGATTAATAATCTCCAGTCCCCTCCTCCTGCCTTCCTTTGGCAGGGAGGGAAATGGAGACTTAGAGAGGGAAGGAGGCTCAACATCCAGTAGCATGAGGGCGGCACTCAGCTCTGAACTCAGCCACACATAGGGCTAGATACTGGGTTTAATAAGAGGAGAGGGGAAGGAAGAAGTTTGGGGCATCTGTTTGTGAGAGAAAACAGTCGTGCGTGGAAGTCTTAGCTAACAAATGATAGGAAAATATTCATGTGCGCTGTAGCCATGAGCATCTATCTCACAAAACCAACGAGAAGTTTGTGGGGGCAGAGGAGGTCCTCTTTTCTCTGGTGGAAGTTCTACACAAGGTCTGGAGAAAGGGTCCTGAGGGAGACAGTAACCATCTTATGCCCACAGCAAAGCAGGAGCTGGTGGGCACAATTTGTGGCAGGCAGGATGGTCCAAGCAAGTATTTGACCAATTTCCACAAGGAGGAAAAAAGGATAAAGGGGACAGGCACGGAGATGACGCAACTGTGCAGGTCACTGGTGTGAAGGTGTGGGTCTCTAGGAATCCCTGGGAGCCTGAGACTTCCCGGTGCACTGCTCACAGCATTCAGGGCATCTTGCCTTCCTTGTGTCTCTGCCCCAGAGCATTTGCTTAGTGGCAGGCTTCTTTGACTGAACACAAACCCAGTTTGGAAGCCCTGCAGGGCATATTTGAAGTGGATGTTTCAAGGTGAGAGGGTATTGAAGTTTTGACTGGTAACTAGCTCAGCCAGGGTACAAGCAGGCAGCACAGGTCTCCTCCTGCCAGACATCTGCCATTCCCTGTGAAGGTCAGTGATGTTGGTTCAGCTGTTGAGAGTGGAGGGAGTGAGGAGGAGGGAGCCCCATGCAAAATAATCTGTGTTGGTGGCAACACCAGGTGATCCTGTGAAGGCTGAGGGAAACAAACTCTCCTGCTAAGGCTGGTCTGTTCCTAAGGTTCTGGGGTGGGGTGAGAACACAGCTGTTTGTGTTCTATAACTTCTGTCTCCAGAGTCATTCCTCAGGCTCCACTGGCAAAGAAAAATGGCTGCTGTGTTGGTGGCCTTGGCTGGCCATGGTTAGGATGTGCTGGCAGGAAGAACAGCTGGTTACAGATTCTGATTTTGAATGAAATCGTCACCTCTTTTGTCCCTTGGCAACGTCCCCCAATACCACGCAGGGTTTGTTTTTGTGTACCCAACTCACCATCTGTCCAGGGTTAGCTCTCCAAGTTCTGTGACAATTCAGGTTTTTCAGCCATTATTAGCTGTGAGTCTGGCTTTTGTTGACTGGAACCCTTCAGTTGAGGATTACAAGTATACTTCCTAAGTGGGCTTCTAAGTGGGCTCAGATCCTACTTGGGTGCAACATGTCCTGGAGAATCCCCATCTGGCCCTGGAGTCCCATAAGGAGACACCAACTTGTAGTGAGAAGATAAGGCTCTGGCCACATCACAACTCTCTAAACCTCAGCCCCTTCTGGGAGGAAGGGTCCTATGAGATGCTCACTGTGGAACATAGGACTCTTGCCCCAGCAGGAATTGCTGGTTTGGGTTGTTGGCCCCCTTCACACTGGGAGAGCAGAAGGGTGAAACTCTCATCCCCAGGCAGGCATGAATTCTGACTGCTGGATAGTCCCGGCCATCTCATGACTTGGTTTGTGCTGGGTGAGTGAGATCTTGACCCATGAAACGCAACATGATGTTTGCTGAGGGCTTTAAGAAAGGCAACGCAAACAAACAAAGAAACAAACAACAGAAAACAAATGTGAAAAGAGTCTCCAGGGGCTGAGGTGATGTGCTGTGCAATCACATGGTTGTGAGTTCAGATCCCCAGGAGCCCTGTGAGAATACAGGAAGTCACAGGTCTAACCCCAGTACTGGGGAGGTCAGAGACAGGAGGACCCTGAAGCTCAGTGGCTACTATTCTGACTGACTGAATGAGCATCAGAGTCTGTGGAGATTCTATCTCATAAGGTAGAGAGGAAAAGCAACTGAGGAAGACCCCTGAAGTTGACCTTTGCCTCCACACTCACACCCATGTGCACAAACTCACACTAACAAGTACATGTACCCTTCCACATACAACACAACACATACACATGTAAATATATATAGTACAACACATACATATACTAGAAGAAATATAAAAATAGAGAGAAATAGAGACATTGATGTTGACCTCTGGCCTCTGCATGTACACCACACATGTGTATTCATGTTCACCCACACATATACATGAATGTGTACAAATACACATGCACCAGGGCTTAAGGCAGAAAAGGCTGTTGCCTTTGGCTGGAGGTTATGAGTGGTTGTGATGGCATCAGCTGTCTTGTGACTGTGATGACCTGGGACACAGGATTTACATTACTCTTGGCCATTTTGAAGGGCTGGTTTCTGTTGCTTGCAGGGCAGTGTCCTGAACCCCTTGTTCCTTAGACTGCTCCCTGGATCTGTGATGTTAGCATCCCACCCAGAAATGTGGATCCAAGTCAGGCATGGGCTGCACCCCTGTAATCTCTGAACTTTGGCAGGAGGATTGCTGAGAGTTTGAGGTCAGTCTGGACTACATATTGAAGCCAAGTCTAAAAGAGGGAGGGAATGAGGGAGACAGAGACAAAGATACAGAGAGAGAGAGAGAGAGAGAGGAGAAGAAAAGAGGGAAAGAGGAAGAGAGACTAGAGATAGGGAGTTCTGGGCTCCACTCTTTGTTCTTTCCTGGGATGCCTGGGTGACTACATGGTGATGTCTGTAAACTCCCATGGTAGGGGCACACTTTTGGTCTGACAAGGCTACTGAAGAGGACTCTAGTTTTAACAAAGGTGGGGGTGGGCTCAACCCCCTCCCCCGCTGCCAGAAGGCATTGGCTGTCTCATGATGGGCAAAAATTGAGCAATGCTCAGAAAGTTAGAGGCCCACCAGACTTTGAAGTTAGTTTCTGTTCTGCTCAACTTTTTTTTTTCCATTGACTCTCATTTGGGTACAGCATCGATTTTAATCTTGAGTTGTGAGTGCAGAGAAATCTCATTAACTCAGGCCTAACCAGTTCTGAGGTGCTAATTGAGGCGGAGGCGGGGCTGCAGTATAGGTGAAGTGTGCAGTGGAGAGTGAATGGTTTTTATGGACTTTGGCTCACCTGGTGGATGCAAAGAGACGTTCCCAATTATCGACGCCCCTAGTGTGTTCAGTTGGAATCATTCTTGAAAATCAATCCATCAACAAATATTCACCGAGTGTTCCTTATGTTCAAGTTCCTAGCTGGCTGAACATGCTTCTGGAGAAGTTACTGTTTGATCTGCTGGAGACAAGCAGATGTTTTTAGGAAATGCAATTTCTTATCCAGTCTGTGCTCCTGTCTTCTGCCAGGCTCCTCAAGCACAAAAAAACCCCTCCCTCCTTCCTTCCCTTATCTCTCCTCCTTCCCTCATCCCGCTCCATCCCCAGCCCTGACAATACCCCTCCCCACTGTGTCTCTTCTCTCAAGATGCTTGTAACTTGCTGATATTTCCCTCATTTTAAAGAGGAAACTTCTCCAATCTTGATCCCATATCTCTCTGGCTACTCTCTTATTTTGTTCTCTCCAAAGAGTTAACCATTCCCTGTCCCCATTCAGGAGGCCCCATGCTTGCCCAGACCACCTCTGTGTTCTGTACTTGTCAGTGACCTTAAACACACTTGGTTCCTCTCTGTTCTAGAAACACTTTTTGTTGTTGTTGTTGTTGTTGCTGGGAACCCAACCCGTGACCTTGGGCATGCCAGGTAAACACTACCACTAAATTACACTTCTTTCCTTGATTTGTTTGAAATGGGTGTTGCTATGCAGATTATGCTGGCTGTGGAGACAAGATGTAGCCATTATGTAGGCCAAGATGACCTCAAACTTGCAGACCTTCAGTCTCTTCCTGTCCAGTGCTGGGTTACACATTGAGCTTGGAATTGTTTTTCTAGTTTGTCCTCCAAGTCCCAGATCTGGATTCTCCTCCACTTCAGCGGTCACCCTGCTGGTCTCTCCTCTTCAGGGTCTCCATGCTGCTGCATCTGGTGACAACTTTCCCTGGTCTTCTCTCATGAGGAGGTATGGGAATCAAGACTTTCCCTGCCTTTTCTGTGCTGTGATCCAAGTCCCTGCCTGTGCTTGGACCTCTCCGCAAGGCAGCCGTCTTTAGCTTCTTCATCCCTCAGCTGGGAGTTCCCCCGCCCACATCTTCACTGTTTGAGTCCATTCCAGTGCAGTGTTTCCTGTTTTATATGGAGACCTCTTGGGTAAGCTTTGACCTGCTTTCTTTAGTTCACCCTACATGAAGTCCACCAGCAGATTCCTCTGGCTTTACCCTTAAAGAGGATTTTCAATGTGGTTTATTTTACATCTATGAGGTTCTCTGTGTGTGTGTGTCTCTTTCTTTCTTTTTTGACAGAGTCTTGCTAGGTAGCTCAGGATGTCCTGGTACTCATTATGTAGTCTTGGTATTCACTATGTAGCTAGCTTGGGCTACAGAGTGAGAGACCTTATCTTAAAAGCCAAGCCCAAATAAAAAGGATGATATAAGCCAGGACAAATATCATAGAGGGGGAAAAAAGAAGATCGGGGTGTGGCTGGACATGATTGGGATTGGTGGAATGTTTGCATGTACAAAGTCCCTAGGGTCACAGAACTAAATGTGGTGACACACACCCTGCAATCCCAGCATTTAGGAGGTGGAGGCAGGAAGTGCAAGACTGCAAAGCCAGTCTGCGTTATATGAGACCCTGTTTCAAAAAGAAAAATTTTTAAAGGAGGTGTCCTTTCCTGTTGCTGTGATAAAGTGTTCTGGGAGAAGCATCTTTGCAGAGAAAGAATTTGTTTTGGCTCACTGCTCAAGGCTGAGTCCCCTGCAGTGAGGAAGCCAAGGCACAGGACCTTGAACCAGCTGCTCACAGGCATCCATAACTGGGAAGCAGAGTGATGTGTGCGTGGTGCTGATGGGCTCCACTTCTCCACTTATTATCTATCATCCAGGATCCCAGCCAGAGGAGTGGCCCACCTCGGTTCACTCAATCTAGATAATCTGCCACAGGCATTCTCAGAGGCCCACCTCCCAGGTGATTCTTGGCTCTATAGCTGATAACTAACCATCAAAGGAGGGGAGGTGAGATTATAGTACCAGTGCGGGGAAGGTCTTCACTGTCTGTTGCCTCATTTCAACCTTGTACGTGGTAAGCTGCTCAGCTGGGTTGAAGTGCTGGGTTTGATGAGCTGTGGCCAAGGTATATATATATTCACATCTCTGTCATGCCCACTCTCCTTCCAGCCCAGCAGTTCTTGAAAGATCTTTGAGGTCAACAGCTGGGACAGGCCTCTTTGAAGACAGATCACCCAAGCAAAGGCCAGTAGAAGAGGAAGAGAAAGAGGAAGAGGAAGCCACGCAGAGCTGGAGAGAGTCTATGTTCCCCATGGGAAGGTCCAGGGGGTGACAGGTTAGTGAGAAGGACATAAAAGGACGCTGGTGGGCAGACTGCATGAGCCCTATTGACCTTGGCCATGCCCCATGCTCTTTGTGGCCCCTGAAACACTGATAGGTGTGCCCAGCCATTTGGCATGGCATCATCATCCACAAAAATCTATGACCAAGAGCTGTGCAATCAAGCTATTAAAAAAATCACAAAAACCTCAATGTTCCAAGAAAATTTATGATTCTGTGTTGCTTGTAGCTATCCTGGGGTGCATGTAGCTTGTGAATCCCAGGTTGGACACATCTACAAGTGTAGAGGTGACAAGAGCTCAGCAAGATTTAGTCACATTCTGGACACACTGTTGCACACATACAAGAAGCATTTACTTATTTAGTATGCACACCACAGTGAGCATGTGGAGGTCTGAGGTAACCTTTCAGGAGTTGGTTCTCTGGTTCCACCATATGAGCTGCAGACATTGAGCTCAGGGCATCAGGCTCAGGGGCAAACACCTTTATCACTGCGCCACTTCACTGGCCCCAAGGACATACATTTAATTTAATGTAGAAATAATCTTTAGAACCATAAGGAATTACCAAAGTCATAGAGTTCTCATGAAACCTTGCCCAACTTCCTAGAAGATGGTATCTTACACAACCACTCGCCTTGCTAAAGCTGGGAAAATGACATGGGCTTCCTACTGGAGCCTCATCTCCTCAGGTGAGCAGGTGCATGTGCGTGTGCTGGGAGCACAAAAGTCCTTGAGCTCACAGATAGCACTAGGGAAACCAGGAATGTTAAGCATGCACACAGCATTGTATCTCTGGGGGCGGGGGGAGAACAGAAAGAGAGAGAGAGAGAAAGAGAGAGAGAGAGAGGGAGAGAGAGAGGAGAGAGAGAGAGAGGGAGGGAGAGAGGGAGAGAGACAGAGAGAGAGAGAGAGAGAGAGAGAGAGAGAGAGAGAAAGAGAGAGAGGTATGACCTGCTTTTCCACCCAGAAGCCTGGGAATGGAGGTGTCTAGCAGCCTGGTGATCTGTACTATCTGTAGGTCCAGACCATACCAAGCTCTCACAAGCAGGACCAGAGGTGGCTAATAGTCCTAAGTGACCTTTGCATTATTGTATGACAAGGGTCCTCCTCAGGATCCTACAATCAGGACCAGAGAAGCTTAATACTTTAGGTGACCCATGTTATCAGTATGGTAGGGGTTCCCCCAAGCTCACACAAGCAAGACAGGAGACGGCTAATAGTCCAAACGACTTCTACACTACACTTCTTTTTTTTTAATAATTTATTTTTTATTTCTTCAAGTTACATCTCAATCACAATCCCCTCCCTACTCCCCCCTCCAGTCCCACCCTTCCACCCTCCTCCCCCTCAGCCCCACCATCCTCTTCCCTTCTTTTTTTTTTTTTTTTTAGTTTAAGGTATTTATTTTTCCCCCCAACAGCTCTCCCTTTCAGTCTAAATAATGGTTCTTTTTCTTATAACTATAAATACAATACAAAACAACAGAAATAAATAGGCCACGATTATAAGAGTTATATGGCTTAGCCTACATTCCCAATGTCCAGTCCATATGTATTTGGCACCTGACTTTAACATTCTACTATCTAACCATCTCCATGAGTTTAAAGTTCTATATCTAACTCAGCTTTCATACTAACTTGCCTCATAATTTTAAAAATATCTTCTTAGATCCAGAACACCCTCTTGATTCCTAAACAACTCAAAATTTAACTATGAGACTCTAGGTATCTATTCTTCAACCACCTCAGAGACCTGAGAGGGATAAGTGGTGGCGCACGCCTTTAATCCCAGCACTTGGGAGGCAGAGGCAGGCGGATCTCTGTGAGTTCGAGGCCAACCTGGTCTACAAAGTGAGTCTAGGACAGCCAGAGCTGTTACACATAGAAACCCTGTCTCGAAAAACCAAAAAAAAAAAATGTACACTACACTTCTATACATACACTGCATGACTGAGATCACATCAGTTCCTCCCTAGGCCATTAAGATAATACTTGCAGCCTAGATGTAGAACTCATCTTCATGGAAGAAGTGACATGTACTTTGAGAAGACTTTCAGTGTAATTATGCCTCCTTGTGCACATGTGATTGTGTTACATCAGGAAACCTTTTTTCCCAAAGTATACTATGCTTACATATGCTCACAATAAACTTCCTGGTGTCAGACTCTAGAAGTTTGAACCAATACCAGCTACTGAGTTGTGTTGAACTGGACTTCCTTCTTGCCTCACACAAATCATTACTTTGCCAGCCGTGTTGTTTGCAGAGGTCTCCACACTTTGTATGCATGTGTGTGTGTGAGTGTGTGTGCAAATATGTGTGTGCATGTGTGTGGGCACACTTCTATGCCATGCTATATGGGATCCCAAGAGCCTAGACATTACCAGTTTACAGCACTGTCCTTCAGTTGTAGTTTGCTCCTATGCAGTAGGCTCCTGGTTGTAGCCCATTAACATCTGGGTTCAGGGAGCCTAGCATTGCCCCTCCTCTCTGGAATTTGTCAATCAGCATCTTAGAGGTGTCAAGTTGCTCTCTGTATACTCTACATGTATCTTACTCTGAGTGATGTCCTTGAGGTTCACCCCTATGTCTTAGTGACTATTTGCATATTGCTGGCTGGTCTGGGTAACTGACCTCTGGCAGAGGACATCCATGCTCCTTAAACTACAAACTAGATGCATACTGTATGCAGACTTCACAGGTGCCTGAAACACGGGGACCTCTTGGAGTGACACTAGGGCAGGGAGAATGGGGAGAGAAGAGAGAGAGAGAGAGAGAGAGAGAGAGAGAGAGAGAGAGAGACTAACTTTCATAGCCTTGGCTCATTCAGCGTGAGTGTACCAACCATCTTTCCCACATAGGCTTTGGAGGAGGGGATAGTGAGCCAAGAGGGTCCCTGTGTGCAGAATAGAACCCAGTTATTGTTAAAAATAAAGGACTGGGGCTGGAGAAATGGCTCAGCCATTAAAGGCTAAGCTCACAACCAAAAATAAAGGACTGTTGAGAGGCTGGAAGAGACAAGGGTTGTGAAAGCAGCCTTGTTTCCATGAGAGACAGGGCCTTTGGACTGGGCCAAGAAGCACATTCCAGTCCCAGCTTGGCTTCTCGTGCCTTCCCTTCCTGTGTTTGTGTAACAGGCTGTGAACCAATGTGACCATTTGAAGACATGTAGGTTTCCTAGTTGTGAAAGACTCCCAGTTTTCAGGGCTCCATTCAACTTTTGTGGGTGTCCAGCCTGGAGCTCTGATCACATAGGCACCAGATGTGGGTCCTTTCATCTAACATGTGGCTGGTGTGGGAGCCAGAAAAGTATGTTTAAGGTTGTTGGCTCCCTTCCCTATAGGTGAATAAGTTGAGCTTTATGAACCTGCCCTCGGATATTTGTGGATGTGTGTTCCTCTGGCGATATGTGGCGCTTGCTCTGTTTGGCACAGGTTGACGGTGGCTAAGGGAGGTGCTGCTAGTAGAGGGATGAACCCAAGTTGGACTTGTGTGGGTGAAGAAGTGCCCAGAATGCTGTTGGGCATGGAGAGATGCTAGCCTTTGGGGCCCATCACACACAGCTTTCAGGTGAGCATTGCAAGGAACTCTCTCTCTCTCTCTCTCTCTC
>CAJQZJ010032083.1:10785870-10843838 GCA_907164525.1 Lophiomys imhausi
TGTGTGTGTGTGTGTGTGTGTGTGTGTGTGTGTGTGTGTGTGTGTGTGTGTGTGTGTGTGTCTGTGTGTGTGTGTGTGTGTGTGTGTGTGTCTAGTCTTTTCCTCTAGGACTCTGGGGTGTGGACTGAGTTTTGCTCCAGTTTGCACTTGTCACATGACTTTAACTGTTACTCATCACTGTGGCCTCAACGTTCAGCTCTAAAGTAAAGGCGGTTTATCTGCTCATTTCAGGTTGCTGTGAGGTCTAAATAGGAGCTCAGTAAACAAGAAGTGTTCCTGAACTTTCCGTGTGTGATATCTCCAATGCTAGTGAGGTCCCAGGGAATCCCAGCCCCTCAGAGACACACTCACATTGGGGTCTGCTTTGTGGCAGGATGTTCCAAGACATACTCCCTGGTCTTGCTCCTTCACTTCTATTTCTCCCTCTCCCTCTCCCTCTCCCTCTTCCCCTCTCTCTCCCTCTCCTCCTTCTTCTTCTTTGAAGCTCCCTGGCCACTTATTTGAGTCACCATTTCCTACTTAGAGCTGTCTTTTAGCCAGAGTCCAGAAGTCCTGGAGAGACAAGACATGGGCTAACAATGCGGCAACATTCAGCCACTGAGATGATGTCTGGACATTGGCCTCCACATGATAACTTACATGGGGACCAACTAAGGGGTCTCTGAGATGCCTAAAAAGAGGCAACCCACATCCCAGTTGATGGAAAAGAGGATGAGTTCTCATGCCCACTGACTGGGGTGGTTTCAGGGGCCTTGGCCTCAAGGTCTGTCTTTCTGTTCTGCATTCAACAGTGGTCTGAGCTCGATTCCTTTTCCAATTCACAGCTCCTGGCTCTGTGCGGTTTTTTTTGGAGTCAGGGTCCTCAGGGGACTCTGGTCTAGAACAGGAAACCTGTTTTTTTTTCTCCATGGGCATGATCTTGGAAGAGAGGTGGGTTGGAGGCTCATGTGCAGCCTCAGGTTGGTGTGAGGCCTAACCTGCCCTCGAGCAGTAAGTGGCCTTTTGGGCTTATCATCTACCACCAGGTCTGGAGAGAGCCCTGGCAAATGGTGCTGTTTGTGCTTCATTAAGTTCGTTCCCTTCTTTTAAAATGGAAATGGTTTTTATTGTATTTTTTTTTTTATTGTAAAAATGATGCATGATCATTGCAAAGAACTCAAACCACACAGGAAAGCATAAAGATTAAAATTAAAACCCCTCTGGTTCTTTCCTCATAGGGTAGCATTGGTCTGCTGCTATTCCGGTGTCTCGCTGTGCGGGCACACACATGCCCCACTGTGGGAGCAATTTTGCATAAATGGGAACATTGTCCTGTGCTGTTCTGTAACTTGTTGTTTTTTACTCAATAATATGATAGAGACATCTTTCTAAGTAATAACAACAAAAAAGCAATCTTTTATCAGTATTTTCAATGGCTGTCTTGTGCTCCACTATATGGTGGCCATCAGTTACCCAGGCAATCCCCTGTTGTTGGACATTTCACCCTCTCTTGTTTCTATTCTGGCCAATGTCTGATGTCACCAAACCATCTCCATGGTTAATCACAGTGGTAATTGACATGCTGATCTCCCCAAAGCTAATCCTGTATATATAAATGACTTTTCTTGTTGCTGTGACCAAGTGTAGGAGACACAACTTACAGAGGAAAGATTTACTTTGGCTCATGCTTTTCAAGGGTATATGGTCCATCGTGGAGAGCATAGCTCACATCCACAACAGCTGGAGCATGTGGCTGCTTGTTCACATCTCAGGGGACCCGGAAACAGACACAAGGGTGTATGTGTAAGGCCCAAGACCAGGCTCCCAGAGGCCCACCTCCTCTGCCTGGGCCCCACTTCTCAAGGGCTCTGCAACTTCCCTGAATATCTGGGAGCCAAGAATCAAGTGCATGAACCTGTGGGGGATTTTTACAGGTTAACCTTAATACCACATAACATACTGCCCACAGGCCAGAAGCATATCCCATGCCTCACCCTTCATGGGCTGGTGCACTTGGGAAATACTGAACTCGACTTCCTCTCTGACAGATAAACACAGGCATGCTGTTTTGTCTGTCTTCCTTTCAATGAGCAGAAAGATGACATGCCTTTGCGTATGCTCCTTGGATACAGCGGCATGCCTTCTGGAAATGTCTTTGCTCCCACTCTTCCCTTCCTCATACC
Organism: Lophiomys imhausi; assembly: GCA_907164525.1. Taxonomy (NCBI): domain Eukaryota; kingdom Metazoa; phylum Chordata; class Mammalia; order Rodentia; family Muridae; genus Lophiomys; species Lophiomys imhausi. The sequence goes on from CAJQZJ010032083.1 coordinate 10,788,033, forward strand.
CTACTGAAATGGATGTCTTTCAGAGAATCCTGGTTTGTGTTTGTGAGATTAAGGCTAAGCTTGGGCCTTCCTTGGTCTTTCCAGGTGACCATTCTCGAAGGCATTCCTGTCAACATGACGATGCTCCATTGTGTCACCATGCCCTGGGACCATCCAACCTGTGAGGCCAATAACCTCTTTTCTTTAAACTCTCTCCAGCTGTGGGTGCCTTGTTCTATAGCCAAAAATTGCTATCCAGCCCTTGCCCAGTTACTCTCCTGCTGGAAGTCCCATGTAGGGCCTGTGTTGCTCACTCCAGTAGCCCAATGCCTAGGACATTGTGTCAGAAAGTGCCTCAGAAGTTCTCTGAGTCAACTACCCCTATGCTGAAAAGGGGACCTCTGTGTTCCTTTCTAGAGAGTCTTGGAGGAAGATGCTTCCCAAGTATTTCCAGGTGGCTGTTTTCTCACTGGCCTCAGACAGGGAGCTATCTCAGCTGGTAGAGGGCACACTGCTGCCTTCTGGTCCCACCAAGAAGGCCACCAGTAGTGACAAGGGCTAGCTACACTTTGTGTCTTGATTCCTGTCTCTTCTGCTTAAACTCATGGCATCACACTGGCCCTAGCAGACAATCCAGAATTTTCATATTCTAAAGCCAACTTCATTCCATCTCCAAGGTCCCTTTGCAGCAGCATGTAGGCTACACACAGGCTATAAATCTTCTGGGGACATATTAAGAACTCCAGCCCTCACATTCATGTCTCCTCAGCAATGATGGGCAGGACCCTAACTCTGTCCCGTGACCCTGGAGTCCAGTGTGATATTTTCCCTCAGCTTCACACTGAACTCTGAGTTGATACTGAGACCATGTCCATTTGTGGTAGATATCTAGTTCTTTTCTTGGTTCCAGTCTCTGAAGTCTTCACCCTCCGGACTTATAGGTGTGATGTTGAATTGGCCTGTATTCTCTTATTCCCCACTGGGCTCCAGACTCCTGGAGGGTAACACACTGCAGGCTGTCATTGTTCTCAGTGTCTCTTCTTCTGGCTCTCATAGTAACCAATCCCCAGATTTTAGCTGGATCCATAGTCAGGCAGACACAGAAGTAAGATTTCCAGGGGTTGCAGAGGATACAACAGTGAAGAGAACTTGTTGCTCTTGCAGAGGACCTGAGTTGTTTCCCAGAACCCACATGGCGCCTCACAACCTTCTATAGATGCTGTTCCAGGGGGGAGTTTGACCTTCTTCTGGCCTCTGAAAGCACTGCATGAATATAGTACACACATACACACACACACACATACACACACACACACACACACACACACACACATGCAAGTAGACATACATATAAAATAAAAATAAATATTTAAAAGGTGTTTCCTACTTCTCTTGTCTAGATCCTGGGCAGAGAGCTACAAGCAGACATGACTTTAAAGAACCATAAAGGCAACTTCCCCATGGAGCTAGGCTTCCCAGCAGACGAGGACCACATCAACTGAATACATCTGTGGCCCGAGCACCACCAGGTGGAGTGTGGGGGCCGGGGACTGTTCTCTGGGCATGGCTGTGTGGTTCAGAGCTATGCCCCTAAATCCCATTCCTGCCTTCCAGTTCTTTCCATCCTGGAATGTGGCAGTGGGTCATCTCAGTCCATATGTGTCAGGTCATTTGTTAAGAAGGGGGTACCACCAACAAGAAGCAGTCTAGGTCCACCATTGGACTGCTGTAGTGTGTGTGTGTGTGTGTGTGTGTGTGTGTGTGTGTGTGTGTGTGTGTCTCAATGCATACATGTGGTGGTCAGAAGATAACCTCACCTTGCATGTTGCTTGAGACAGGGTTTCTTAATGTTTGTCACTGCATACACCAGGCTAGTTAGCTTTCAGACTTCTGGGGACTTTCCCTTTACCACCCATCTCTCACAGGAATGCTGAGATTACAGATGCATCTGCCTTTCTGTAGGATCTGGGAATCTGAAGTTAGGTTCTCAGGCATACACAGCAAGTGCTTTACCAATTGAGCCCTTTCCCCAGCCCTGCACTGTACTTTTACATAGAAGAAGGAAGAAGAGGAGGAGGAGGAGGTGGTGGAGAAACCGGGGTCGGCAGCAGCAGCGGCAGCAGTACCCAAACTTCTTCAGGTCCCTCACTCTCATACACCTCCAGTAAGCCCCCAGTGCACCTTTTGTTTACTTGTCTGAATGTGTCAACAAAGCAGTGTCTGAGACAAACCACCTTGTTTCTCCCACTGTACCATATGCACTCAGTCCCTTTGCTTGTTCACTGCTAAATCCAGGTGGAACACTCAGAATGCTGACATGCTGCTTGTTGTCTGTAGGTTCCCCAAAGTGGCCAACCTCAAACTCCAGCCTTTTCAGATTCTCTTGGTGGCTCAAGATTTCAGTGACATCAATTCTCACAGAAAGTCAGTGGGTAACCAGCTTGCTTGTCCGGAGGGAGACTTGTGAATTCAGATCAGTCTGCAGTCTCCAACCTCAAACTTTCAGCAGTATGTGGGGACAACGAGTGGCACTGAATAGAGAGCACAGTAGGACTCATTTGTGTAATTCAAGTTAGTCTCTGTGGTGGTTTGAATGAGGATGGCCTCTAGGAGTGCTTGGTCCCTAGTTGATGGAACTGTTTGGGAAGGATTAGGAGGTGTGGCCTTATTAAAGAGGTGCATCACTGGGGGTGGGCTTTGAGGTTTCAAAAGGTCATGTCAGGCTCAGTATCTCTGCCTGCAGCTTATGGATAAGATGTCAGCTCTCAGCAATCATTCTGGTGTCATGCCAGCCTGTCTGCTGCTGTGCTCCCTGCCATGATGGTCATGGACTCACCCTCTGAAACTGTAAGCAAGTCCCCAATTAAATGCTTTCTTTTATAGGTTGTCTTGATCATAGTGTATCTTCACAGCAATAGAAAACTCATTAAGACAGTCTTCCTCTGGCCTTGCATCAGACCCCTAGACCTCCATTGTAATGCATGTCTCACTTCTGCCCCAAGTTCAAGATCCCCATTTCCCTCTTCTCTGCCATCCCAGGGAGAGTTGTGAAATCCTTTGAACTTCACTCATAGGTTGCTTGATCTCAGAGACAGATCATCTTTAAAATCCTAGCCACCAGTATCAAACGTGCACCAAGTGCTTGATGTATTTAATTATAGGACTAATGCTGAGACCCACTGATGTATTTAAGGACACATTATTTTGAAACTGTGGTTAACACAGATTTGGGAGCATTTTGGAAGACTAATGAAATGATTGAGAGCCATGCTCTGGGGTTGCAGCATTTGCTCAACAAAAGCATGTGTGGCAATTAGGTATAACCCAACCATCTCATTACACAATTAATTGTTTAATTCTGTCTGCAGGCATTTGAGGTTATGGCTGGGACAAAGTCGTGGCTTCTAGAGCAAACCCGGGCTGCAGGGCAGGGCTTCTCCAGTCTGCTGTCCTCATTTTGCCCATCCCTGTACTTGTCGGAGCCTCACTGCCTTTGTGCTGGTCTCCGTCCACCCCTGCTTCTGTCCCCCCCCCTTCTTCTTCTTCTTCCTCCTCTGCTCCTCTATCTGTTGTATCCTAACTGATCCTCTACACATATTTTTGGTTCTTCTAAACACATGGTGGATGACACTCCACTCCCCCATCCTCTTAAAGCCGGGTATCCCTAGTAACTAAGGCACTGTGGGCAGAAGGCACATGTGCCATCTCTGGGCAGAAGCTGCAGAACCTTATGGAACCTACTCCATTTCTTCTCCTTTGCCATGGAAACTGGAGATTTCCCAGACAGTATTTTCTCCATCAACCTTGGTCCTGACAGCAGGATGTTTGTGATAGAGAGTACATAGTTGAAGTGAACCTTTTTTTTTTTTTTTTAAGCCACCAAGATCTGAGGATTGTTTTGTGTCACCACATGATCTAACATGCTCAGATAAATGTAGTCAGGAATACCTTTCCTCTGCCCACCTCCCCTGAGCCATATTTGACTCTATTTTTTTTCTTTTTTTCCCCCTTCATGGTATTTTTTACTATCTGAAATTATTTAATTTCTCCATTGTATTTGCATTTCATTAGCTCAAAGGTGATCATGGTTTCACATATTTGCCCTTTTTAGTTAAGTTGGTTCTTGTAGTCCCTGGCATGTTATTAACATCATGATCTAGAGGCTGGGGAGGTAGCTTGATCGGTAGAGTCTGAGTTTGATCCATAGAATCTATGCAAAAACAAACAAACAAAGAAGCAAAGGTGGGGTTGGTGGCATGCATTTGTAATCCCTGTGCTGGTGACAAAGAGAGAGGTGGACCCCAAGTCTCACGGGCTAGCTAGCCTAGTCTACTTGGCAAACTCTAAGCTAGTGAGAGACCCTGTCTAAAACTGAAGAAGACCAAACAGAGTAGAATAGTTCTTGAGGAATGACATGAGGTTGACCTCTGCCCTCCTCATACACATTGCCTTCAAGTACATAAATGGGCATACACAGACACACGCACACACACACACACACACACACACACACACACACACTCACACACGAGAGAGAGAGAGAGAGAGAGAGAGAGAGAGAGAGAGAGAAACTTTAGCATAGTTGAATTGTAGAGTGTGTGAACATCCAAGTGGCCACCTGCAGACCTGGAGCTCCATTCTGCAGCTGACATTACCATTCACACATCACAGAGCAGCTACAGAACATGGGATGAGGATGCAGAGTGGGACTGTGGTGCCTTCCTGTCACCATTGTGAGCATCTTGGTTGTAGGAACACAGTAGTGGACATACTTAGGCACGTCACTAGAAGGAGACACAAAGAAGAAGCACAGACAAAAGTTTATTTAAGAGCCCAGCATCTACTATTCTTAATCTTATTTGCTTATTTATGTATGATGTTTTATCTATTACTCTCTACCTTATGTTTTGAGATAGGGCCTCTCACTATACCTGGGACTCCACGTTTAGCCTAGGACATCTGGTCAATGGAGTCCCATGATCCTTTTGTGCCCCCGTGTCTTCCCATTTGACTGTTTGCTTGTTTGCATATTTATTTATTTGTTTGTTTGTTTGTTTATTTATTAGATCCTAGGATCTGAATCTCATGTTTAGCACTTTATGTACTCCCCAGCTCTTCTAAGTCTTTTAAGGATACTTTGAAGGATTGCCACATCAGTAGTACTGGTAGATTATACAGAGACCAGAGCATGGACAAACCCATTAGGATGAGTCTGAGCTGAAATTAATTGGTGGCTGACTTCAGTATGAAGTAGTTTGAGGACTAACAATCAATGATTCTGCTTATATCTGACTTTTTATGTATGCACAATAGTAATATGTGATAAAAGGCTGTCTAATTAAGTCTCAAAGAATTCTTTCAGTAAGTAAAATTAAAAATTCTCAGTGATAAGAAAACATTGTGTCATGGTTAATTGGCAGCATATTTTTCTTTCATAGGTGAACAAAAGATAATGCTGCTTCTTGCAGTGGTGGGACTTGGGGCTAAGGAAATGCAACGTTTCATCTGAACCTTGCCCTATCATGAGCACATCTGCTGTGTCACTCTTCCAGGTTCAGCTGAGTTGAAACAAGGCCTCTGGATGACCGGAAAGTTGGCTCCTTTGGACTGTGAAGTGCCTGAGTGTTTTAGAGTAGACTTGGCTGCACTGGAGAGGGATGTTAATGCCCTGTTGTGACACAACTTCACTCCTGAGGCCAGCTGCTGTAAGATCCTGCCCTGGCTAGGATGGGTCCCTCAGCTCCCCAGGGGAGCCATCACAGATCATACCAATGTGGGTGCCTCTACTACAGATATGTCCTGTCCTGTCCTGTCCTCCCCTCCCCTCCTCTCTTCTCCCCTGCCCTCTCCTATCCTCCCTTCCCATCCTCTCCTCTCTTCTCTGCTTTCCCCTCTCCCTTTTCTTCTTTCATTATCCTCCCTCCCTTTGTCCTCCATTTCCTCCCTCCCTCCCTCCCTTCCTTCCTTCTTTCCATCTTTTCTTTCTTTTATGAGTCAGGATCTCATGTACCTCCGGTTGGCTTTGAACTTCATATATATGCAAACATTACCTTGAACCTATGATACCCTACTTCTATTTCCCAAGTGATGGGATTACAAATGTGTTCCATTATGCCCCCTTTTAATGGTTCTATGGATGGAACCCAGTGCTCTCTGTATGCTTTGCAGGCAATTTATCAACTGGACTATGCCCCTAACCCCATAGTGTTTATTTTCTATATTAATAAATTACCAGAAGCATGTTCAATGAATAGGTTTTGTGTGTGTGTGTGTGTGTGTGTGTGTGTGTGTGTGTGTGAAGCCTTTTTATTTGTCACAGCTTCCCCAATGTCAGCAGTTTGTTTTTTAGACAGGTTCTCACTATGTAGCCTTGACTGTCCTGGAATTCTGTGTAGACTAGGATAACCCTGACCTCACAGAGAGATCTACCTGCCTCTGCCTCCTAAGTGTTTTTGTCAAAGGCTTGCACCACCTTGGCTGGTTAATATCAAGGTTTTATGAAACTACAGTATAGTATCAAAAATAGAAAACCAATATGGGTGTCACACAATAATCTATTCCTAAAGGCTTCAGTCAACATTGAATAGGCATTTATGTTCTCACATGTCTGTATGTGTGTGCTTCTATGCCATATTGTCACACATGTGGGGTCATGTGACACTGGGTTCTGTCCATCTCTAGAGCTGTCCCTCTAGGTAAAGATGTTTCCAGCTTGCAATCTTATGGCCATATCTCAGCCTCATGATCATATCTGTAGGTTCATACCATGGGATGACCACCAAGAACAACAGTAGTGGAGTGGAGCCAGTCAGAGCCTGGAGGACAAGCTGTGTGTGCTTCAGAGAGCAGAGCCAGAGAAGTGACCCAAGCCCTTTGGAGGAGCCAGATCTTGAGTGGATCCCAGATATTGGACACTGTTGGAGTTTGGCTTTGCTTTGATCTGATTATGATTGTGCCCTGGTTCTTTGTTCTTGAATTAAGAAAGTTTTGAATTTAATTTTTATTTTTATAGGAGCCTACCTTTGAAAGAATTTGAGCTTTTAAAAGAGATTTTGGATTTTTAAGAAGACTGGATAATTTAAAGATATTGAACTTTTTTTAATAATTTATTTTTTATTTCTTCAAGTTACATCTCAATCACAATCCCCTCCCTACTCCCCCCTCCAGTCCCACCCTTCCACCCTCCTCCCCCTCAACCCCCCCAACCTCTTCCCTTCTTTTTTTTTTTTTTTTTTTAGTTTAAGGTATTTCTTTTTTCCCCCCAACAGCTCTCCCTTTCAGTCCAAAAAATGGTTCTTTTTCTTATAACTATAAATACAATACAAAATAACAGAAATAAATAGGCCACAATTATGAGTTATATGGCTTAGCATGCATTCCCAATGTCCAGTCCATATGTATTTGGCACCTGACTTTAACATTCTACTATCTAACCATCTCCATGAGTTTAAAGTTCTATATCTAACTCAGCTTTCATACTAACTTGCCTCACAATTTTAAAAATATCTTCTTAGATCCAGAACACCCTCTTGATTCCTAAACAACTCAAAATTTAACTATGAGACTCTAGCTATCTATTCTTCAACCACCTCAGAGACCTGAGAGGGATAAATATATCTGATTATATAGGAAGTACAGGGCCTGCAGCTTCCAAAACTAAGAAATGACATACCAGTGGCTGCCTGGACAGTTCCCATTTTCTCTCCATACATTTCAGCATCAATCTTCAGCCATTTGGCCCCGTTTCTCTGACAGACATTGATTGTAGAGCAGGAATTATGAAGGACTTACCTACCCTGTCTTGGCAGAGCTAGGCTGTCGACTTATCTGCTTCCAAGTTTTGTCCTTTTTGGACAGAAGTCTGTCTACAGTTGAAGCCTTAAGGGGTTTTTCTTGCCAAGAGAAAGGCTTACCACCAATTCAATCATCTCCCACTGGAGATTCTTTGATGCTCATCTTCTACTTGGAGTAGAATAGGGGGTGGTGTCAGGAGCTGACATGTCTCGATATCAAAAAATCTTAAGTTAAGAAAACATCTTTGAATGCCATATTCTTCAGATCTCTTGAGGTTTTTGAAGATGCTCTGAACTTTTAGTGTGTTAAAATTTGCAAAGACTATGGGTCTTTTAAAATTACTTGTTTTATATTGTGTTATTAATATGTCATCTTGGGGATAAATGAGAAAGGAAAAGTTATAACTGAAAAGTGAGGTGTTTGTGTGTCAAACTGACAAGGGGTCACATCTGCTAGCTAGTTTCATGTCAACATGACACAAGCTAGAGTCATCAGAGAAGAGAAAATGCCTCAATTGAGAAAATGCCTCCATAAAATCAGGCTATAGGCAAGCCTGTAGGACATTTTCTTAATTAATGATTAATGAGGTGGCAGCCCATTATGGGTTATGTTACTCCTGGACTGGTGGCTCTGGGTTCCATAAGAAAGCAGGCTGAGCAAGCCATGATGAGCAAGCCAGTAAGCAGCTCCCCTCCATGGCCTCTGCATCAGCTCCTGCCTCCAGGTTCCTGTTCTGCCTGAGTTCCTGTCCTCACTGCCTTTGATGATGGACTGTTGCATGGAACTGTGAGTGAAATAAACCATTTCCTCTCAAATTGCATTTGTTAACAGTGTTTCATCATAGCAATAGAAACCCTAACTGAGACAGTACATGTTTGATTCTATGAGAAAGCCCCACACTGCTTTTCAGAGTGGCCATTCAATTTTATATTCACACTGTAGCATGTAGATGATCAGCTTGTCTGCTGCTGACCAGAATTAACTGCTGGTGTTTTAGGTTTCAGCTGCCCTGATGTATGTACTGGGATAGCTTGCACTGGGGTTTTCATTTCTTTGTTAGACTCAGATCTTATGTAGCCCTGGCTAACCTAGTACTTACTCTGCATCCCCACATAGCCTCACACTTGTGCCAAATCCTCTTGCCTCAACCTCTCAACTGCTAAGACTACACTTGGACCTTCATTGTACTTTTTACGTGCATATTCCTGATTGTGAATGACATTGGCCATCGACTCATGGCCATTTCTGGGTGATGTGTGTGTTTACTGTTGAATTTTGAGAGTTCTTTATGTATTCCATTGGGCCTTTGTTGGGTGTGTGGTTTGCAAAAATATTCTTCCAATTTAATGCTTTTCTTTCCATCTTCTTAGTAGGATCCTTTGCCAACCAAATATATGTTTAGAATATTAATGAAGTCTAATTTAATGATTCTTTTTCACTGCATGTTTTGGTGTAATATCTACGAACACTTGTCTTTAAACCTAAACCTCAAAGTTTTTTTCTGAATTCTTAAATTCCCCACCCCACCCCTTCTGACCAAGTCAAATTGTTTCAACATTGTTTGTTGAAAGAATGACTCTTCCTTCATCAAATTCTTGCCTATTTGTCTGAGTCACAGTGTCTGGTCACATTTCTGTATCCTTTATTCTGTGCTATTGAACTCTATGTCTGTTCACCAGGCACCATACCAACTTGGCTGCTATTACAAAGCATGTCTTTAAGTTAGGTGGCGATATCCTTCTATTTTTTTTTTTTTGAGACAGGGTTTCTCTGTGTATCCCTGGCTGTCCTGGACTCACTAGACCAGGCTGGCCTTGAACTCACAGAGATCCACCTGCCTCTGCCTCCTGAGTGCTGGAATTAAAGGCATGTGCCAGCATGCCCAACTCCTTTTGATTTTGTAAAATACCACTTTATCCATTATGAGTCTTTCAACTGTCTGTGTGAGCCTTTGGGTAACATTGTAGTTTTCTTTAAACTGATGCCTGACATTTTAGGTGTACATACAGGTTTTATATGTCAGGTAGATCTTTACTGTCAAAGTTACACTGAGTATGTATGTAGCTATTATAATTCTGAGATTTCATCTTTGAACCATGTGTAGCAACCTCAGGAACTGACAGATTAGCCAGGACCTGTTTTCCCAGCACCCATGTTAGAAGGCCTGTGGAGTGCTGGTCTTTCTAAGGAAGCTGTCCTTGCATGGCTCTGTCTGTGTCTTGAGCTCACTTGGTATAGCTAATGGCCCTGTGTTAGCAAGTGAGCATGGCTCCCAATGATGGAACCCAGACAGAGAGTTCTGTTCAGCCAACGGCCTCCAAATGGGCCAAGTGAGCCAGCCAGAGCCTCTGTCAGTACAACCCAGCATCAGTTGAAAGGAGAGGCCATAGCCGGCAGTGGAAATCTGCTGAAAGCCATGAAGAGTTAGGGCTAAGAGGGTTCAGGGCATGCAGAAAGCAGCTCCCTCCCATGGAAAGAATGGCAGGCTGCTGTGGTGGGAAGTTGTTGTTCCCTGGGTCCTAGCAGAAGCCTGGGAAAGGAAGGAGCCAGATCTACTGGTCCTGGTGCTGTCCCAGGTCCTGAGCAAGCTCTGAAGTCTCTGAGAGTTGGCTGAGTCCTTGTCCTCCCCCTCTGCCCCTCCACACTGAGAAGGCAACTTCTTAGCTTAGGACCCACTGAGGGGGCGGGGAATAAATGAGCTTAGGATGCACAAACTTGGCACTAAGGACTAGAACATCACAGAATGGAAAAATTACCCAGTTCAATGATCTTGGCCAAAGGCAGTGGGAGGAAGCCAACTCCTGGCCTTTCCTCATGTCCCTCAACACAGAGGGAAAGACTCCAGGGTCAGAGTCTGAGAGTGGGACTCTAAAGTCTGGATTTTAATAAGACTACTCTGTTGCAACCATGGGTTTTTAAAACTTTATGCGTTTGCTCATGTTTGTGTATGTGAGTGCACATGTTGTCATGTGTGGGAAGCCAGAGGTCAACTTCTACTGCTGTTCTTCGAGTGCTGTCTGCTTCCTTTGTGTCAGGATCTCTCACTGGCTTGTGACTCATGGATTAGTCTAGATTGCTGCCAAGTAAGCCAGCGATTCACCTGCTCCTTCTGTCTGCACCTCCCCAAAGCTGGGGTTACCAGCACACCACCACACACAGATTGGTGTTTTTATGCAGGGATCCCAGTTCATGCTTGGTAGACAGGCACTTTGTTAACCCCTGAGCTTTCATAGTTTCTGTAGTAATTTACCTGCCCATGTTTCCTTCCTCATAGCATGGTGGAAGTTGCAATTTTCAGCTAACAAATGATTTACTTGGATCTCTTTTGGATTCCTTTTTGATTTTTTACTTTTTTCATCCTGACCAATTGTAACTTTTTTGGATATTGTTCCTAGGGCCCAACAAAGCAGAAGTCCAGGAGACTGAGTGCTTCGCTACTTGTCCTGTGTTCCATACAGGAGCACACATGTGCTGGAGAAAGCTGTATGGGGTGGTGGTCACAGGCTGGCTCAGGGTCCCCAATGACACCTGAAGGTTGCATAGCTCTGTTCTGAGACCACATTGGGAACTTGGCAGCCCAGCCTTCCTCCAAAGTCTCTTTTTGAGGGTCCCTCACACAATTTTTTCTTCTTTGGGCACAGGTGGGCTTTTTCTGTGTCTTGCGGGCCTACCTAATGCTACAGAGTGTATACCACTTGCTTTTTTTTTCTCTACTTATAAACAGAATAGAAAAAAGCAAAAAAATAAAAAATAAAACCCAATCTTTTCCTGGGCCTGGATTGGACTCTGAGTTGGAAGTCCTACAGAAGTGGATGGCCAGATTGTAGGATAGTCTTCTCTTAGGCTTTGCAGTAACCAGGCTGTCATTCTGTGGTACGGCCTCATGGTGTCCTGTGATTGGCTGCTAATAACTGCCACATGCCAAGTATTACTGTGACTCCTGCTAGCACTCACCTTAGAAGAAAATCCTCAAGCAGGCCTGCTGCATTAGTGTTGTGATGTGACCATTCACGCCTCCTTCAGCGTGAAGGTCAACACATAATTTTCAGCTTTGTTTAAAGCCTTTTTAATGGAGTCTAGAAAATGCTGTAATTATGAGTGATTATCTGCTGAAGTGCTCACAAGCTTTTTTAAAGCCCTTGTAAGCTTTTCTATACCGTTTCACTCTGCTCACAGAGTTCAAGTTGTCAGAGATACTTATGCAAGATGAAGCAGTTTGTTTCTTTCCCTTTGTCTCTCTCTCTCTCTCTCTCTCTCTTTCTTCTTCCTTCCTTCCTTTCTCTTTTTAAATTCTGTAATTTGGACTGTTTACAATGAAGGATGGCTCTCTTTCCTTTTGATCCAAAACAGGGAGATTTTATTCTCCATCCTGTCCCCCAAGTGAGTGAAAGCTGTCAGAATGACCTGGAAGTTTCTTTCTTACCTAAGGCATGTGATTGCCTTCAGATGTGCACTGAATGTTCATGTGGGACAAGGGACCCATTCAGCACTGATGATATTAGGGATTGGATCCCCTTCGTGAGTCTGTCATCTGCCCTGAAGGGCATTCATCAGCAGCCGTAGTCTATACTCTTGCCTCCTAGCCGTAAGAATCAAAAGGTTTCAGACATTTCTGTGTCCCCCAAGGAACAAATTAGCTGCAGTTGCTAACAGTAGGCTCAAACTAGTCTGCACAAAGGAGAGCAGACCATGTGAAGGGAGGGGCTCTGAGGGCAGGGGTGGGTCACCTCTTACCTTACACACTGGTAAGGTTTTGTCAATTCAACAGAAACTAGAGTCACCAGGGAAGAGGAAGTCTCAACTGAGGAATTATCTCCATCAGATAATTGTTGTACAGGTTGTGGGACATTTTCGTGATTGATAATTGGTGTGTGAGGTCCTAGACCACTGTGGGTGGGCCCACTCTTGGGCTAATGGTCCCAGATTCTATAAGAAATCAAGCTGAACAAGCCATAAAGAGCAAGCCAGTAAGCAGCACCCCTCTATGGCCTCTGCATCAGCTCCTGCCTCCAGGTTCCTGCACTGCCCGAGTTCCTGCCTGATTTCCCTTGGTGGTGGGTTGTAAACTGCAAGAAGAAATAAATCTTTTCTTCTAAAGCTGCTTTTTGTCATGGTGGCTTCAGACAACCTCCAATTGACAGGGCACCCCATTCTTTCCTCTCTTGCTCTGCTGCACCAACGTCCCCACCTTCTTTCTTCTATTTTGTCATCACAGCACGGACGCCTCTGTCACCCACAGTCACCTCATTAGGATCTGACCTTTTGCCTCCTTGGAGGGCAGACTCTGATATTCCATATTCCAGCTTTGGCAGAATCTAGGAGACTGTAGGAGCAGCAGTACACAGTGACCCAAGAGCCCCCTTCTGCCTCCCATGGCCTCTGAGCTGTAGAACTGAAGCAGAGACTCACCCGGCAGGGAGACTGGATGCACCAGCAGTTTCCCACAGTCGTGAGAAGCCTGAGTCGTCCATATTTTGCTATTGTTTATGACAGAGCCATAGTCTCAAGTTCTCTGTGTCACCAAGCAGAGAGTCCGGAACTGGTGAACCCTGAGCTGCCTCATTCACACTAAAACCTCTGATCTAATACTCTTACACACCCTGGAAATGCCTAAACAGAGTAAAACAAGCATCTTTATTACAGGGCTTTTCAGAGCCCCCACCTCCAAAGAACTATGATTATTCTTGGGCACAATGGCATGTGACATTTGTCAAAGTAGTTTGAACACAGAATCCATTTCATTTTCAAGCAGTACTCCTTCCCATTGTTCACTCAGTAACGATAGTGTATCTCACTGGCTTGTTCTAAGGTAGTTTTGAAACCAAGACAAGATCACACACCTTCCAATATGGAAGTCCAAGACCCTCTTCAGTTGGATGGCTTCCAGTGTCTGGAATTTGAGAGAGACCTTGGAGGAGAGAGTGTTCTTTAAGTGAATGGATCTGAAGGCTTGGTGAACATCTTGCACACTGACTCCTATCTACATAGTGGAGATCATGGGGAGATTGGGTCAGGGGAGCTCTGAGGGGCTAGCAACCACACTGACCTTCCTCCAGGGAAACCCTAAAGCGAGGAGAAGGAGAAAGAACATGAAGAGAAGGAAAGCAGAAGTTTCCATTTGTGCCCAATGTTTTTTTTTTCTTTCTTTTTTTTTTTTTTATCTGTTTGCAAATGTTCAGTGTAATGGTTTGAAACCCAGCCGTGAGCTGCCGCCGCCCACACAGAGCTGCCGTGGCGCTGAGCTCCGGCAGGCAAGCCATCTCCCCTGTGTCGGCCATTACCCCGAACCCACAGCAGGGCAGGCTGCTCACCACCCCCCAACCCCTGTCCCTCTGCCACCCCCCACCGCCTCGGCACCCCGACACCCACCACCCTCCACACACACCATCCTTCTTTTTTTAACTCTCCAGCACTCGGTTTTCTCTAGAGGAGGCACAAAGAGAAGGCAGAGATGGGACGAGCAGGGAGAATGCTCCTGCCTCTTCGGAGCCACCAGCTTTCAGGAGAGCGCGGCAGCCCCCCCTGCCTGTGGACTGACCACTGAAAGGTGAGAGAGGACTTTGTGATTTCTTTGTGCACCTGGAGGTCTGGGGTGCAAGGCCAGGTGAAGAAGGGCCCTGATCCTTACGCCTGGTCTGAGTGACTGTCAGACAAGCATGATGATTGCCTCCTTCCAACACACGCAGTTCTTTCGGACACAATCCCTGACTCAGGGGCACACAGGAGCTCTGGAACCCAGGGGTTTCTGGTCCCCCACCCCTCCTCCATCTTCCAGTACAGCCTCCAAACCCTGAGGCGTGGAGCAATGTGTGAGCCGGTCTTCGCCTTGACCTGTTGATTTCCGACTAAGGCTGCCGGCCCTTCCTCCCCAGAGTGAGCAGTGACCCACACTTTGGGGGCCATATGGAATGGTTCTCCATCCAAGGGGCTGTGGGAAACCTCTTTCCCTAGTGGCCTCAAGCCAGGTAATCAGAAGCAATCAGACCCAGCTGTCCAGCTAATCTGTATGAAATAGGCTTCCTTCCTTGCAGAAATCAACGAAGTTTAAAATAGATGGGGCTGTAATCGGAAACAAAGCTACAGAGTTGTATGTGATGTAACAGGCAGGGGCATCCGCATGGAAAATATGAAGTACAAATGACACGGTTTAGGACCATGGGATCCAGGAAAAGCAGTGACTTCCTTGCTTATTAAGCACGTTTATGGGTCGGAGGGTAGCTGAGTGGGACCATCACTTCCGGAAGTGAGACCTCCCATCACCAAGAAGAGAAGAACAACAAAGATGGGAAGAAAGAGGAGAGAGAGAGAGAGAGAGAGAGAGAGAGAGAGAGAGAATAATATGCACATGTAGAGGAGAAGCTCTGAATCCTGTGCAGTCAGAGATGAGTCAGTTGGCAAAAGCTCTATTTTTAGTTTTCAAACTGCTGTTACAGTTTGCCTGGCATTAATTAATGTCACAGGCATGTTCCACACAGGTTCTGAAGGGCCTTGGCGTGCCATTCAGACTGGAGGTATTGATCTTAAGCATGGACTCTCCACAAGGCCTTTTGGGCTGGTCTCGGACCAAAAAAAAAAAAAAAAAAAAAACACATCCAGAATGTTCTGCTCTCTGCCCTTGGCCTCTCCGGGTGTATCCGTTAGTCTCTTGGCTCCAGCCCTTCATGGTCTGGCCATTGGCCAAGGGAGAACTACAATTGTTATGCCTTGTTTTTCTTAAAGGAAAGGTTGGACAAGCTGAAATGAGTGTGTTGTGATGGGGGAGATGTTGGATCATGGCTTGGAATAAGAAAGGGAGATCCTGGGGCATTCCTATACCTAGGAAGAGGGATGCTGACTTTGACAAAATCAGTTTTATACACCTCCCCTTGGAACCTGCTTCTGTTTCAAAGAGTAAGTCTGTTCTTCTGAAGAACTGCATCAGAGCTGAGAGGCCCTTGGCAGGGAGCCACACTTTCCCTGGAGAAGACAGAGGCAGTGGGCACATTGAGCATGGGCAGAAGGAAAAGTGGCATCCAGTATGTGAGGTAGGTGCCTCAGTACATTAACATCACCTACAATGAAAAAGTAGGAATCCATCTCCTACAGTCCTATCTGAAGAGACCAGCCACCTTTATGTTCTCTTCAGCAATCCAGAGTATTCTCCCACAATGTGAGAGTGAGCCTGGACCATCCATAGCTGTGCCTTACATCTACCAAGGCAAGCACACGGGTCTCTTATGTGAGTAAATGCCTTCTGGTTGGCCAATCCAAGGCCAGGCCTCAGCTAAACTTGTCAGGGGGGGATCAGAGAAGTCCCAGAGTTCCCAGTGGCATGCAAGAGTTACCTCTGTAAAGTGAAGAAATTTGGAGTGTAGAGAAAGGTGGATGACTATGGCCAGTTTTATTTTCAGACGCTGGGGAAGAATTGCCTTCCCTAAACTTCAGAGGTCTTTGTGAATAATGAACAGAACAGAGGATGTGAGCCTCAGGTTTTAAGGGGTCACCTCCATTCTAGCCTGGCATACAGATGACTGCATCAGGGACCCTACGATGTCCCCTCTCCAGATTCACAGGCCTGAGTGTGTTCTGTCTCCCGAGACACCCCCAAGTTCCCTGGCTACTTTCCCTCTATCTTCCTCTGAAGCACCTTTGGCCTAGGAGAAGGGGGTCAGGTGGATGCTGCAGGCCAGGAACACTCTCCATGATGGGGAGGGGCAGAGGCTGGGTCTCTATTGATTTTGAAAGTCTCTGGTTCTTTCTAGGCTGACCATATTTGAACCACAGATATGTGGTTACATCTTGCCAGACTGACCGAAGGTGAATTTCCAAAGCCTCTGTTGGAGGTCTGACTAGAGCATGCCCTTAGCAAGTGGTGAGAGCCCCAGCAGCTTCCACAGGGCCCTAGCTGCCACTGTTGCTGCTTAACCATTCACATGGAGCTTATCTACTGCTGCCTCAGACTCAGTGGAAACATACGTTCCCAGAAGGAAGGCCTCATTGAGGCCTTTGGGGGAAGGGATGTTTTGTGTTATGTCATCTTTGCAACTTGCCTGAAAGGTGGGATCCTGCCCAGGGCTGCTTTATAGGGAAGAATATTGAGTCCTGTGTTTTAATTTTGGGATTTTATCTGTTATTATACTCCATACTATGTGTCCTTTGGTCTTACCATACAATTTCTCTTCTCCACAAATCTTGAAGGAAATGGTCACTTTTGGGTGAGGCAGATGTTTACCAATAGTGTCCCTGTTCCCCAGTGTGAAAGCCTGACAAAACCCCTTAACTGCAGAGCTGATGCCCTCCCTAGTCACCACACACAGCTCATATCCAAGCTTGATGGGTGTTCTCTCATCTTTCTTGGGTCTCAGGTAGCCTGGGATGGTGTGAAACTTGCTATATATTTGAGAATGACCCAGACATTCTGATCCTGCCCCCACCTCCTGATGTTGGGATGTCAAGCATGGTATACAGTACTGCAGATCACAAACCTAGGACCTTGTGCATGCCAGACAAGGACTCTACAGACTGAGCCACACCTCAGCCCCCAGCTTTAATAGTGGTTCTGAGTAACCAGTGGAGCTGGGCCTTGAACTCAGGTGCTGAACTTAGATGCATCCTGCTTAGTGGTGCCTAGCTTAGATAAACCAAACTCTCTAAGGGAGTCAAGTTGAAGCATGAGCATGAACCAGGGAAACCAGACTCATGTAGGGCTCTGTAGCTAACCACAGGGTTGGACTCCTGCTCCAGCCCCTGGACTGAGACAGCCTGGCCCACATGCCTTCTCCCCACCCCCACCCCCAGCTTCACTCCCAAGCTCCAACTCCTGCAATGGCTTACCTCTTCCTCTGTGACCTGCCATGGGCCTCACATCCTGTGAGGAGGCCCTAGAAACCAGCTATGTTGATGAAAACACGCGTGCTCTTCACCACAGGAAGCATGGCCTCACGTTCACAGTGATAACTGCCCGGGCTCCTCACAGAGAGCACAGGGGAGCACAGTCTAGCTTTGTACCTAGATTAGGAAGCACATGTTCTCGCCCCTCCTCTCTCGGCAATTCTCAATTTGCCTCCCATGAAATCTTCTGCCCCCCTTTCCTATCCAAGAGTAGGAAGCAGGGCATTTGAGAAACAGGGACTATGACCCCCTGAGCTTTGAAAGAGCAGCAAGAAAACAGGATATTAATAAAAACAGGAACCCTGAGCCTCGGCCCCAGGTAAGGTGTTTTGATAAAATCTAGTACCCCTGGTTAAATTTTGAATTTCAGTTAAACAATGAATATTGTCTTGATATAAGGTTGTATAGAAGCTGTTCCCCCCCCCCCCCCCGCCAAACGTCACTCACTGTTCCCTGGAAATAAATGTAACCAAGAATCTTCTAGTTTTGAGTTTGTGACTACAAGTCACTGAGGCCTAGGGGATCCACGTCTTCACCCAGATGCAATTCTTGGCCCTCTGATACAATACTTCACTCTGAGCTTTTGTGTGGAGCTGTCGCATATCCATCGGCCAGAGGAGAAACTGAGGCTAGGAGGTTGTGTGAACCACTGGAATGATCTGATCTGCCAGCTCCCAACCTGTCTCGATGCATAGTACTCACTGGCAGTGGGTGGGTGAGCGGCGCCAACTTCAGAGAGGCAGTAATGACAGGTTAGCTTGGGAAAGCTCTGTGCAGAGACAGAAAGGGCTATATCAACACATGCAAATTATATGCAAATACACTTGGCCCTCCTGGCAGGCTCACCTAGGTGGAAGATCCATGAGCACAGTCCCCAGTTGCCCATGGGTTTCTAGCAGCAGGGGCAAGGGTAGCAGGCTGATAGCTGCTGGGTCTCTGGAGTCCCCACCACACGTGGGCTGGGGTGAATGCACACACGTGTTCTCGTGTTCTCTCGGTGTGGATGCGGATGTGAGGGGGCTGGTGTGAAGGTGGATGCCTGAGGCTGTGGGGTGTGGTGATGTGTTCGTGACCTGCCACCTTGATCTGTACATTCCTAGCAAGCCACATGGCTCCTGTCTCCTGGGATAACCTCCCCAAAAGCTCTGGCATTGCTCTATGGAGAGAAGGAAGCAGTCCTGCTTTCTGGTATTCCTCTACTGAGATGACCTAGGACCGAGCCCTTGGAGAATAACCTAACTAAAGCAATATTACCAGTAGCATTGTTGCTACACCTGGCCCTGGGATGAATACCATGTACTTAGTTTTCCAGGCCTGGAGTTTGTGCTGCCCTAACTGAATACACTGGGACCCGGGGAAAGATAGAACAACTTGGTCACAATTAATGGCATGGTAAACAAAGATTCAGTCCCAGAAGCTGTTCTGTGGTTTGGTCAGATGTCTTACCATGAGGGGACAGGAAAGTATGATGTGCTACATTCTGGCATAGATTCCTCACGGAAAGAAGGTTCCATGGGAGTCTGTATTAGTTGTGACAAAAGTTATTTGGGATCTGCACTTTTAGAGTTAGTAGGGTTAGCATCCAATTCCCACTGACATTGTGTTTTGGGAGATATTCTCCTGAGCAAGAGTCTGGGCTGAAGGGACACCCAGGAAAGGAGCCTCCCTGACTTTTCCATATGGTAGTATGAGGGGAAGGTCTCCACCAAAGGTCAATCTTATTTTTCTGAAAGTAAGAAAATGGGCCATCATGAAGCCTGAACCAATAGTTGTCATTGTTGATGCCTTGCTGGCTGATTTAGGGTAAGTCACTTCACAGCTGTGGACTTCCTCTCTTCATTTGTGAAATGGTGTATTTGGAAAAGTGCTTCTGTCTCATGTAACTTGGAGACCTCACAGGCTCATATCCTTAGTGTAGCAATAAAAAGGGAGTTGTCTCTCACCTTTGAAGATCTTAGAGTCCATGAGCAAAGCCAAACCCACTGTAGCACAAGGTACAGGCTTACCCAAGAAACTATCACACAGATGATATTGGTAGTGTTCAGGATGTAGAAAGATCATTTCTAGCTGGAAGAGGATTCTTAGGGTCTTTGCTGAGGTAGCCTTTGGGATCCACCGTGTAGTGGGGATCATCAGGATTTCAGTATGTGAATCAAGGGCAGGATGGTAATGCCAGGTGGAAGGGGCAACATATAATAACTGTGAAGGAAATTTTATAAGAGGAGAATCCATTGTTTGACTGGAAGTTCCATATATCCACTCACCCATCTATCTATTCAGTTACCCACCCACCTTCCCACTCATCCATCCACCAACCCACTCCATGATTCACTCATCAAGCCATCCACTGTTTACAAACACGTCCACGTATCTTCCCATTCATGCATCTACCCACCTGTCTATCACCAACATATCCACCTCTAGCACAGAGTGTGGAACAGGTAGGGGAATATGATGCCCCATAGGAACCAAGTGACAATACATTTGGTAATCATCACTGTGATGGGTGCATGGGGATCTGAGACGGTTGAAGTAGCACCTAGGGCAGTGGTTCTCAACCTGTGGGTCGTGGCACCTTTGGGGGTCACATATCAGATAACCTGCATATCATATATTTGCATTACAATTCATAGAAGTAGTAAAATTACAGCTATGAAGTAGCAATGAAATAATTTTATGGTTGGGAGGTCATCACAACATAAGAAACTGTGTTGAAGGGCCACAGCATTAAGAAAGTTGAGACCCACTGCTCTAGGGCTTTCCTGGGGATGTGAAAGGTCAGTAAGAGGTAATGAGGGGTGGAAAGGACATTCCAGGCCTATGTGTGGCTCTCTGGGGACCCTGACACAGGAAAAGTTTCAAGAAGCTAGAGGTCAGTGTGTGGCTTTGTTAGAGATGACAAGAAATAAGGATGGGAGGTAAGTGGAGGCAGCAGATGTAGGTCCTTATGTACATCTCTCCCAGAGCAGCAGGGCTGTTGAAAGGTTTTCCCCAGGAGGGAAATGTAACTTTATGTCTGCACAAGGGTTCTTCTCTTGGCCTCTGAGGGGAGAGGCAGGTGCCCTGAACACCTTGACCAAAATCTCACTTGGCTCCCAGCACCGTTCTTAGCCTGGTGTTCTCAGAGACTCAACAGACAGTGCCTTGGATGAACTGTTTCTAAGCCCCGTGTTCCACTTGGCTTCTCACCACCCTTGCTTCAGAGAATATGCGTATCCATTCTGGTCGTCCAGCTCCGCGTCTGTTCTATTTGAGCCAAATCTAAGGGAACTTCACCCAAAAGGAATAGATAGATAGTCCACAAGACATGAGACATACATAAGACCCCTACTGCCTTACTTTCCGGAAGGTCAGGGGCTGATTTCTGTCTGGCCCTCCTTGCTGGGCTGAGTGTATCCATTGGGCTGGATCTCTGAGGGGTGAGGTGCTTGGCAGAAGCTGTACATCGATTGCTTCATGGAGAGTGGACACTAAGGGATCTCAGGGGACATGCTTATCTGTGTCACACAGTCTGACTTGCCTAGGTCTCCCACAGCCAAGATCTCTGATCATGAGGCTGGAATAGTGAGCGTGCTTCTCCCATTGGTCATCGGCATGTCTCAGAGAGTGCCAGCAGTGACGGTGGACACTCCCCATGATCTCCAGAAGGTCAGGGACAGTTCAGCAGTAGACTTTGGTCACTATGGTCTTGGAGAGACCTCAGGCATCCTTCACTTCCAATGCACCATGGGCCTCCCTGAGCAATTGCTTAGCATGTGCTCAGTTGGAATCAGGTAAAACAAGCTAGAAGTTTGTGTGCACTGTCAAGGCATGCATGCATGGTCTGATGAAAGAGGGTTGACCTAATGTCTCAAGGATTCAGAATGTGCTCCAGACTATAAGACCCTAGAGGCAGGAATGACTCCCCATGGCTCTTGGCTACGTCAGACCTTATAGAGAGGGACATCTGGGGGACTGGATCTGTTTTTCTCACTTCAGGGGAGGAAACAGATGCATCCAGAAACTGGCACTTCTCCAAAGATAGCCAATATACATTTCCACATACCCTGGTGACCTCTATAGAATGCACACATAGCCCAAGGGAAATGGAACTTAGGCAGCCAGCCCCTGAACTGTTCTCAGCAGACTCAGAGTCACTAACAAAGAGACTTCATGACTCTAGCTCTTTTGAGTGTTTCTTGGGCACTGTGAAGAAGCAGATGCCTGTCAACCCTTCAGGAGATCCTTGTTAAGCACCTGTCTGTTCATCCCATGGAAACTCCAACATCTCTGTTCTTCCTCCTTCTATCCTGACCTTGGCGTTTCTCTCAACCATTCCCCCAACTCCATGCCAACTACTTGTCAGACCATTTCTCCTTTCACCCTGGAGACTCCTGTCCCCTGCATGCCCTCTGGCTTCTCCCAGCCTGTCCTCACTAGCCTCTGGTTGGCTTTTGTGACTTGCAAGCAAGGGTCCATCTCAAGGTTGCTGCACTTTCTGTCTTCTCTGCATTTATCCCCAAATGTCTGTGGCTGGGCCTCCTGTCTTCTAGCTTCATATGTGAGGACCTCACCTTGCTGATGGCTTCTTACAATTCCATTTCTCACTCAAGTACATTCACTACCACTGGGGTTTATTTAATTGAATGTATTTCCTTATTTACGGACCTCTCTGCTGGACTGTCAGTCTCCTGTAATCAGGATCGACCCATCCTCTTTTCTGTTGGTCCTCTGGCTGCAAGGAAGCCCAGGAATAAGTTTGGCTTTCCACCTGTGTTTGTTGAGCAAGGTGTGTGATGACTGGATGTGACTTCCCTGGCACCTGGGAGAGCACGTGTATTCTTCCCTTGTGCCTTCTTGGTTACAGGCCTGCCTATTTAGTATTTTTGTCATCTGCTGTTCTCTCCAATTATCCCAAATATGCACCACACAAAAGATGATAGAAGAGTCTAGCAAAGACTAAAGTGCCCTTGGCAGGAGGAAAGAATAGAACCAATTGGAAAAAGTCAGGGTCCCTCATAACCACAGGGAAGTGGGCAAAGCTGGGCACATACATGACAAACACTGATGTTTCTTATCTGCACATGCTGGCGTGTGTCTGTGTTTGCATATGTGCTCAGAACACACTGTCTGAGCAGGCACAATGGAATAGTGTTGGTGTGGGCCATGGTTGAGGGTCCGGTGAGAGGCGGGAGGTGTGGGCCATGGTTGAGGGTCCGGTGAGAGGCGGGAGGTGTGGGCCATGGTTGAGGGTCTGGTGAGAGGCGGGAGGCTTCCACTTATTAGTTGGTCACTTTTCTTCTCTGCTGCATGGCCTTTAAGATAAGAAGGTGACAAATAGTTTTTAGCTCAGATGCTAAATCTGACTGGGAAGTGAAGGGAGATTTCCGGAAGAGAATCCCAGCCACATCTGCCTTAAGTGTTGAAGGAAGGAGGGTGCTGGACTAGACTTGAACTTGACCTTGCTTGATTAGATGACCCCCAAAAGCACCATTGATGTCCAACTCTAGACTCCGCTAGTATTCTTGGAATAAGAGTTGAGTTGGAGACCCCAAGGAGAGGGGGAAGTCTCTACAACCAGGGCTTGACTTGGAGGACATCAGAGGAAGGCCCTCATGGACAGTGGGGGGTGATTGTCACCTGGATGATGCAGCGATGACTTTCACTATTTCTCTGAATTCTCAGCATTGAAAAGTAAGTCACTAGAAAAACTTAATGCATTGAATAATTTGGAGGATTAAACACACACCCGTGGAACCTTCACACCATTAAGGTGATTGGAGCACCTGCCACCTTCTAAAACTTCCTCTGGCTTCTTATGTCATTAGGACACTGGTAGTAAGAAAACTTATCTTAGCCCCACCCCCTGCAAATATCTCCTTGGACACTAGAGGGGTGTTAGCTGCAGTGGCCATCTTGTGTAGATCTCTGGAATGTATTTGTAATGGTTGTCACTGGTCATCAAATCCAAGCATTCAAGTATTGTAGGTGATCTAGGTGATCTAGAATCACCTAGAAGGCTAGCGTCTGGGTATGCCTGTGTGTTATTATCTATATGAGGTTTGTTGAGTGGGAAGAACAGTGAGTGTAGGCGACACCGGTCCATTGTATGGGGTCTTAGATGGAGCAAAAAAGACAAAGCAAGCTGAGTGCATGCATGCGTTGTTCCCTGCTGTCTGACTTTGAATGTATTGTAATGGATCAGCGGTCTCTAGCTGCTGCCAGTGTGACTATCCCATCATAGTGGACTGTCCCTTTGAACTGTGGATAGAAACAAACTCTCCTTTAAGTTGCTTTAATCGGGCACTTTGCCTTAGAAATAGGAGAAGTGACTAATAACTAATTAACTAATAAAGCATCCATCCCTCTGACGGTTTCCTCCACCACCCCCTGCTCATCATCATTTAACTCTGCTTGGATGAGTCTCTTGCACTGCCCATGAGACAGGATGCAGGACTTTCTGGTCTTTATGCCTGGCTTGTTTCCCTTAGAGCAATGCCATCAGCATCTCTGTACTGCTGTGAAGGCCAAAGTGCCTTCTGTTTTGTAAAGACTGGATGAATGTTTCCATAAAGTACTTTTACTGAAGAATAACAATACAAAAAACAAAAACAAGGTCCTACTGGGAGCCAGCTGCTGAGCTCCATGTAGGGAAGAGATGGGCTGAGGTCATAACCAGTTTGTCCCTTCTTGGGGGATGTATTTGTGAACTTTGGCTTATGAGCCAAACTGAGTAGCTTTTGATCTGAGTTCTGGCTCTTTACAAAAATGAACACAGCCAGAGGGCAGATGGTGGGAAGTAATTCACAAGCAGAGCTCAAGAGACCAGAAATCAAAGTCCCAAGTAGGCTTGGTACCTCTAAGACCAGCTCTTGGATTCAAGGACTTGTCAGCTGTTTTCACAAGGACAAAAGTCATCTTAGCTTGTGGAAATGACTGGCAGAGGCTCACACTAATCTGTGTTTTGGTCTGTTTATTGAAATGTTTAAACATACTGCTTTTATAAATATACCCAGTAGGCACTGATTAGCCAGCTTCCCCACCCCACCATGGAGGGTGTGGAAAGGTCTTAGCCAGCCATACTGTTCTCCATCTGGGCTGATGAATCCATCTCTTATGAAGAAAAAACAAAACAAAACAAAACAAAAACTCCATGCTTATGAAACTTTGGGAACAGAAGGAGAGAGAGCAAGCTTTTGTTTGTTTGTTTGATTTTGCTGAAATTTCAAGATTTTTTTCCTTTCTTTCTAGCCTCAAAAAATTTAATCTACCAAAACAGTAGGTGATGCCAACAAAATCACTTCCGGTGCCGAAAAAAAAAAAACAATTTCATTTTTACACTCTGTGATTAGAAATGGGAGACCCAAGAGCTCAGGAGCCGTATCACGGCTTCCTGAACAGGGACACAATCTTAGGGAAATAAACGCTCTGCTTCCCCCTGTTTTCTTGCTGTCACGCAGGCACTTTCATTATGTGTAGCCCTGCATGAGCGCAGCCTGCAGTGATGGTTTGGGCAGTTACCTACAGGAGAACATGGGTGTACCAGCCCTGGGAGGTGGGCCATTGTACCTTTCCCCCAGAGCATCAGCCACAGCCTCCTTCTTGATGGAACCGGCTCTGTCAAAGTGTTCCAAAGTGAGCCCTGGGGGCATTTACTTCCCAAATAGCCTTGGCTGCCTAGGGACAGGATTGGGCTTCAGGTCAGAGGAGGTGAGAAGGTACATTGTGAATGTAGCTATCTATTTTGGGATTCTGTCTTTTGAGGTTCTGCCCATTCTGGGCTCACCGAGACTCTGGGATAGCAGTATGGAGTCCCATCTCTCTGCTAACTGGCATCATGGTACCTACAGGGGTTGTAGGCTAGGAAAACACCCCAGTGCAACTTACCTGATTGTTCAATGTTTGAGGATCTCTGATGTCCGTGTCTGTCCTGACATCCCCCAAGATTGGTCTGCAAAGCCCTATGGGTACTTAATAAATTTTTCTTTTTTTAATTTACTTTTTTATTTCTTCAAGTTACATCTCAATCGCAATCCTCTCCCTACTGCCCCCTCCAGTCCCACCCTCCTACCTTCTTCCCCTCAACCCACTATCCCCATCCTTTTTTTTTTAAGTTTAAGGTATAGCCTTTCCCCCCAACAGCTCCCCCTTTCAGTCCAACAATAATGGCTCTTTCTCTTATAACAATAAATACAATACAAAACAACAGAAATACTTAGGCTACAATTATGAGAATTATAGGGCTTAGCATACATTCCCAATGTCCAGTCCATACGTATTTGGCACCTGACTTTAACATTCTACTATCTAACCATCTCTATGAGTTTAAAGTTCTATATCCAACTCAGCTTTCATCCTAACTTGTATCACAATTTTAAAAACATCTTCTTAGATCCAGAACACTCTCTTAATTCCTAAACAACTCAAAATTTAACTATGAGACTCTAGCTATCTGTTCTTCAACTACCTCAGAGACCTGAGAGGGATAAATATATCTGATTATATAGGAAGTGCAGGGCCTGCAGCTTCCAAAACTAAGAAATGACATACCAGTGGCTGCCTGGACAGTTCCCATTTTCTCTCCATACATTACAACATCAATCTTCAGCCGTTTGGCCTCATTTCTCTGACAGACATTGATGATAAAGCAGGAATTATAAAGGACTTGCCTACCCTGTCTTGGCAGAGCTAGGCTGTCGACTTACCTGCTTCCAAGTTTTGTCCTGTTTGGACAGCAATCTGTCTACAGTTGAAGCAAGGGGTTTTTCTTGCCAAGAGATAGGCATGCCACTAACTCAACCATCTCCAAATGGGGATTCTTCGATGCTCATCTTCTATTTGTTTTTATAACTTTTTTAACTTCAGAAGGTACTCCTACTAATAACAGCAATAGTTATTATTAATAAACACATCATTAAATTATTAAATATATAAATTATTGTCCTTGAAAAAAACTCTTTATTTGGAAATATTTTAGACTTACAGAAAGCTTGCAACTTATTCTCTTTGACACCATGACCCTCATGTGACATTGGCCATGGCTGAGAAATGCACAGGTTGAGACCCAACCTTCTCATGTGTGCCACCAGTCTTGCAGAATGTCACCCTCTGGTTCTTGCTCCAAGCTGGGGTTGGTGGTACCTTTTACTGCACAACTCTTTAAAAGAGGTGCAGTACTTGGGGCTGGAGAGAGATGGCTCAGTGGATAAAGTGCCTGGCTTGCAAGTGCAAAGGCTTGAGTTCAGATCCCCAGCAACCATGCAAAATGCCAGGCATAACAGCACCTATCTGTAATCCCAGGAGGCAGACAGATCCCTAGAGCTTGTTGGCCAGTCAGTCTAGCTGCTAAAGTCATCTCCAAGTTCAGTGAGAGACCATGTCTCAAAAATCAAGATGGGGAGCTATTGAAGAAGATACACAGTGTCAACTTCTGTCATCTACAAATGCATGCAAATGTGTGTATTCCTACACACACACACACACACACACACACACACACACACCACAATATTTATGGGGTATTTCCATGGATATTGCAAAAATACACTATTATGAAGTACAGCTTGGGAGAAATTAAATGATAAAAACAAGTCAGCATGAATAAAGGTGCCACACATACAAGTGAGAAGGCACACAGAGGAGCGTGAGCAGAGGAACCGTTAGATCTTCAACAGACCCACAGGGCAGTGGTTTTGCTTCAGGGTCACTATGCAAGGTTGGAGCCACAACCTGGCTGGGGTGGGACAGGGCTTGCAGCACAGCATCTTTCAATATTCCACTAGGACTTGGAACCTGGTTGGGGAGCCATGGAAGAAAAGAAGGAGGGGAAGGAGAGAAACTCAGGAGGAATAAAGTTTCCCTTTCGATTATCCAGCTGACCCCTGACCACCATGGGTAATCAAAAACTGCCTGGATTCACCATGCTTTAAATAAAAACACTATTTAAGTACCCAGAGGAAAGGCAGGCAGGTAATTTCATGGGGTGCTGGGCCAATTACACTTCGGGGGATGCACTTTTCTGTGTGCTGGTGAACAACAGCCCCTCAGCATGCCCTCCACATGTGTGGAGGGCTCCTTAGAGACACTCCACAGGCATAGCCCCATTTTTTCACGACACAAGGATGGTGATTAGTACCTGCCTTTGACACTGGAAGGAATCCTGCAGAAGCTACCAGGGTGGCCAGGACCCTAAAGGATCCAGCTCAGTGTAAAACCTTGGTATATGTGTTTGCGAGGCAGGGAGTTGTTGAGCCCTGCTGGGACGGCTAACATGGGGTGTGGCAGTCCTTGCCTTTGTTTCCTGGCCGTGTTTTGAAGCTTTTGAGGCCTCCCACTATACAGAGTGTCCACCTGGTGTGTATGTGTTAAGTGTCTCCAAGTCGTGTCAGGGAAAGGAGGGCTTGATGCTACAGCCTTGTTCAGTGGATGTTAGCTGAGAGTTAACTTCGTGGTTCTTGGAAGAGGTCCCAGGGACCCCAGAGCTAAGAGTACAGGCCTCTGTGTGAGATGGACGCTCAAATCTGTGCCAGCACATGGGACTGAGAAACTAGAGAAGGGTGGGGACATAGGCACAGAGTCAGCTGCCGGGTGTGCAGAAGGGAATGAATGATGTCTGGTTCTCATAACTGGATGCTGAGTGTCAGCTCTTCTCAGACTGTGTCCTGTGGTGTAAGCATCAGTACTGAAGCAAGCAAGAATCTTCCCTCACTCCATTCAGCTGTTGAACACGCACTTCGAAGGTCATGAGTTCGGTCCTTTGAAAAGTGGGGAGAGACAATCAGCAGCAAGGGTTGTGACTGTCCCCTGGCTTCTAGAAGGAGTCTGAAGGCTGCCATGGATATGACTTATATGAGACACCAGAAACCTTGCACATCACTCTGTTTGTGACTCTGTCTTGAACCCTCACACTTGGTATCTGTCCATTTGGGAGTAGGAAAGCCTTGCGATTTAACCCCAAGCCTCCAATGACAAGGGAGCCCATTGCTCCTCCTGACATATCTGCCTATAGGGCTGAAGGTACCATGGTGTGAAGGCCAGCACAGCCTGGACCTTTGCATGTTCTTTCCAGCTGTGGACCTTGAGCTTGGGATTCTGGCCTCCTCTCATACTGTGTAGCTAGTTCATTTGACTACATTAAACACTTTCCTTTTAAAGAACCCAAACAGCCTTGATCTAAGTATCGAGCAATTTATCTTTGTTTCCTTGAGAAAAAAAATGGCATTAGAAAGCAAGTTAATGCTAAAATTTATTTTTGGTTTCTTTCGGTGACTATGCCATCAAAGATTCTTGGGTGCCTGTTGCACGCTGTGGACAAGCTCTATAGTAATGCTTAGAACAATTACTTAATATTCTGATAGAGCATTTTACTGTATAACTCACCCTTTGATTTTTATCGTTTTATTTATCAGGATTTTTTAAATAGAATCCCATGTATTTCAAGCTGACTTCAAACTCACTGTGTACTGAGGATGGCCTTGATGTCTCTTCCTGACTCCACCTCCTGAGTCCTGGGACCACAGGTACACAATACCACATACATGCATTTGCACCCTGTACACATGTGCACCACTAGCAGACTTAAACACACACACAGATGAAATACATGCAGACACACACATAGACCCATACTCACTATAGCAAGTACCAGTAAATCAAAGGGGATGCTGGTATAAGAGCCCGGTAGGTTCTTCAGGGCCTGGGCTGCAGAGGAGACACCGGATGCCATTGTGAGACACACATACTGTGGCAACAAGAAGGCTGTGTGGGTGGACCAGGGTTACTATGCCCAGCCTTGTGGCTTAGCCTTTCTATCCTGACTTCATATCCCGGAGGCCTCTTGGACCTGTGGTGGTTTGCATGACTCATGCAAAAGGCCATGGGAATTTGCTCAGTCTGATTCTTCCAAAGTCCAGAGGAAAACACCCCCTCCCCTAATCTGGCTGAAAACAAGGTTGAAGCTTACAAACCTCTGGAAGTTACTGATGTCTGAGTGGAGCAAAGCATTGGCCATCTGTGAGTTTCAAAGTCATGAACATTCATCCTGCAGGAATCCACAGGCTTCTGGCCTGCCACCTCTCAGAAGTTTCTCTCTCTCTCTTTTTACTAGATACTAGACACAATTCTCAGATTGCACCACTAGAGAATCCCTGATGTTTGAAGGCCAGTAGAGCACTCACCCCTTCACTCTTGCCTTCAGCGCTGCCTGGATCAGAGAGAACAGAGTGGAGAATGGGGCAGAAGAAGCAGCTCCTCTTGGGGGAGATTATTTTGGTGCACTGTTCTAAGAAATGATTGCAAACATATCCATATCAAACAAATTCACATTTTAACTGAAAATGGCACCCCAGTGACTAAGGGATGTTTCCTGCTCCCCTGCCATTTCCATCTACAATGAAAATACTCACGTTGAGTCTTGTGTCAGCCCCATCTCCAGGAGGACCAATTTCCTGGCTCTCGCTCAGCCCAGAAATGGCTTCCTTTCTAGAGCAGAATGTTGCACACAGACTTTCTGGGCCTCTTGGGTTTCCAGATCAATAGCCATGAGACTTTTTAAGTCTTTGCTTCTCCTGCTTCCTATTTTCTAGGTGTTGTTACTGTCGTGTTGAGTAATTCATAGAAATTAATTTGCTTTTTCTGAGCCAGCCCGAGCTTCATCTCCACTAGAGTATCTTCCAGGTTTCTCCAGATGTTTGTTTTCTTCAGTGAAACATGGATCCAACTCAATGCCGCTTCTGGAATACCATCTTGTTCCCTTTCCTCTTCTTTAGTGAGGTGTGTGGGGCATGCGTGGGGCATCTTTCTGGGCTAAGAGTCTACTTTCAGAGTAGGCACTGAGAGAATGACAAGATACCTTCCTAATAGAGTAGCAGTTTTCCCAGAAGCAGAAAGACAGAGAGAAAGAGAGAGAGAGAGAGAGAGAGAGAGAGAGAGAGAGAGAGAGAGAGAGAGAGACCTGTGTATGTATCTCAGGACTGGCCAGGACCACTTGGCTTTGGAGAGCTTCACTGGCTGAGAACCTACCACCCTTCATAAAGGTATGGGAATGTTGTTAAGACTCAACATACAGAATCTTCTAGCAGAGTTTTTAAACTATCAAATCTTGCCTCTGGTGTGTTTACCTCATGGCTGCAACTATCAAAATGTTTACTACAACTCATAATGGTTGTCAGACACCATCCCCACAGTTGATGTTCTGCTAAACAGGAAAAGACAAGTAAGGAGGCTGGAGAGATGTCCCAGAAGTTAAGAGCACTTGCTGCTCCTGCAGAGAACCTGAGCTGGATTACCAGGACCCACAGGATAATAGCCATCCATAACAGTTCCAAGTGATCCAATGTCCTCTTCTACTCTCCTTGGACAACAGGCACACACATGGTACACATACATGCATATAAGCAAAATACTCATACACACAAAACAAAATCATTTACATTTTTAAAAGATGAATAAGGAAACATGTTGCTTTATAAACTGATCATCACCAAAAGTGGTCTGATTAAACCAAAGGTATGAATTGGCTAAAAATGTATATTAGCCCAAGAGTTTTGGAAATGCACTCTTCCGTACAAACCCCATGTCCCAACATCCATCCCTAAATATCCACTTATTTGATAGTAATGCATTTACAGCCATTCTGATCAGCCACCTAGAAGAATCTTTTTTTTTTTTTTTTTCAGTGAGAGAGTTGTAGGAACCTCAGAGAGGCCCAGGAGGCAGGTCTGAGGGTAATATGCCCCTTTTCTCCTTAGATAAAGTATAGAGTTTAAGACCCAGGTGCTGTCTGTTGATCCAGCAAGGGACAGGATGCAACTTGAGAGGTAGCATGACCTCAGCAAGCACAGTAAAAGTCTGGGCTGGTCAAAGCTAATGTTGTGGCTTCTAGCCACCCTACCCATTGTCCCAGCTAAGAGCAAGTATTTGAGATCACAGCTGAATGCAAATCAAAGTGGACCTTGAGTTTTGGGGGCAAACTCAGGGTCTGCAATGAAACTCTAAGGCTGGGATGTGAATCTTGGCTTTCTTTAGCACTTGGCTGGGCAACCAGGGGAGGGGTGGTCACAAAGGAAGAGCTCCCTGTGTTCAGGGTTACCCAAAAGGACCCGAGAGACTGCTGCCCAGCTGCCTGGGGAAATGAGCTCACAGTGAGGGGCCAGGGGTCACCAGCCAGAGACACCTTTTCCCTGGCAGAGGCCACAAACATTGTGTACACAGAGGCAGGCCTGGGAAAGGAAGGTGAGAAGGCCTTGGCTTAATGGGGGACAAGCCAAGGGGGAGTGATCCTGGGCCGCCAGTCACAGCTGCTGTCTCACCCAACCCTTTGAACAAAGGCCGGAGAGCCTGTTGTGAGACACAGCAAACATCAGAGAGCAGTAGTCTCAAAGTTTGTAGGTAGCAAAGATGCAAAGAACAGGGCTTCTCTCTGGGGTCTCAGGACTTCACCACCTCAATGCATAGAAGAGGCATATAGATGGTCTCGGGCTAGAAATGTCTACATTTCTCAGCAGGTCCACAGTGCAGGTCAGGCAATGGCTGACTACTCTTGTCAGGGCCTTGAATGTCTCCTTCCTGTCAGCTGAAATTTGTGATGGTTCCTGGGGTCACAGCCACACTGAAGAAGTTCCATGTGTGACAGAGATGTGAATTTCCTTTCAATATAAGGAAACTTAGAAGAAGGGAAATTGTGCTGGAATTAAAAAAAAAACTAAATTAAAAACTAAAAGTGGGACATGACGTATCCTAGTCATTCTGGAATGGGAGCTTGAGGCAGGAGCATCACTGGGAGTTCCGTGGTTTGGGGTGCAGAGTTAATACCCTGTAGTATTGTACTGAATAGCATGGGGACAGCAGGAACTTCCTTTTCATTTTGGCCCTGTTTATTAACTCATCTTTACTTTAGTCATTTAGTCTTTTATGGAGATAATTGTACATTTGTAAGAAATGAGCCGACTCCCCATGCGTGTTTTGTCTGGGTTCCCCACTGGCGATGGTACAGAACTTTCCAATCAAGTCAAGGACCTGCTAGTGGCCAACTGGCCCCACCCTATGGTTCCATCTTCTGCCATCCTCCCAACCTTGGATAACCATTGCTCTGTCCTTTTGCTCTAGGGTTTGCTACTTTAGGAATGTTTCATACTGGATGGTTGGATGGCCCAGCGGGTAGAGGCAAGTGTGTGATGTGCTCACACCTACACACCCACATATATGCACACAAGCTAAACAAATGCACAAACAAACAATTAAGTGGATTTAAACTCTAATTCTACTTCTTAAAATTAAAAAATATATTCTATAAAGAAAATTACATAGTGTGTAGTAGCTCTTGGGGTCTGGCTTTGCTCATTCAGCCTAATTCTGTGGAGACTCATTCAACTTATTATTTCACCTTCTTATTTTTTTTTCTTTTTTTTTTCACCACCCCACCCCGCACCACACCTTCTTATTTTTTGTTTCTATTTTTAATTTTTTTAGTGTGTGCGTATGTGTGTACAGGTGTGTGTAGGAGGGGAGGTGGCGTCCTGCACATGTATGAGCATGTGGGTAGAGTCCAGAGGTTAATCTTGGATGTCCTTACATTCTGAGATGGGATTTCTCACTAGCTTAGAGCTTGCCAAGTAGATTAGGCTTGTTGGCCAGTGAACTCCCTGGGATCTTCTTGGTTCTGCCTCACTGGTGATAGGACTGCAAGTGTGTATCACCAAGCCCATCTTTCTTTAGGTGGGTTCTAGGATTGAACTCAGGTCCTCATGCTTGCATGGTGGGCACGTAGCTGGCTGAGATACCCTGCCAATCTCCAGTTTGTGTCTTTTTATTGCTGAGTAAGATTATATGGTACAGATATATGCAGATGGTTTAAATATGTTCCTGTTGAAGATCAACTGGGCTGCTACTGGCTTGGGCAACGAGGAATGAAGCTAGTGTGAACATGAACAGTGCAGACTTGGTGGGAGCTTGCTTTCATCTCTTTGGGAAGTGCCAGTGGATTATGTAGGATGTTACAAGCTGCGTGCTTGTGACAACCACACAGTTTTCTAGAAAGCTCACAGGGCTGTGTGCCATGGGTACACCTTCGTCGATCTGTCTCTTGGGCTTTTCATTCATTTTTCTACCTGCATTTTTCTATCTGGACTTTTCACTGTTAAGTTTTCAGGGCTCTTTATAAATTATAGACATGAGTTCTTTGGCGGCCATGTTGTGTGCAAATATTCCCCCCATGTTTGCGGCTGTGGTTTTCTCTTCCTTCTATAACCAGGGGCTTTTACAGAGCAAAGAATTTTCACTTTGATGAGGTCTAACCAAACAAAGGTCTAACCTCATCTCATGGTTCCTGCTGAGTAACTCTCCTGCCTTAGAACTACAGGTTACCCCTAGTCCTTTGCCCTCCAAAGCTGCATGGTTTCACAGTTTGTGCTCAAGCTTACTTTACATTCTGAGCTTATTTTTGTCTAACTAAGGTAATCTAAGGCTGGGATTTCTCGTCTTGCTTTTGTGGACTAGAGTAGATTTCCTGTACCCATTCCCCAGACTCTGCTGCCCCCCAAGAGTTGATTCCTTAGTACCACATGTGGCAGCTTTCTCCACTGAACTATCTTGAACTTTTGTCAAAAATCACCTGGGGACGCCTTTGGTCCTGGGCTGGGAGGCAAGAGAGAAGCATCTCTGTGATTTTGAACCCAGCCTTGTGTATGTATGAGATCTTGTCTCGGTTGGGCACTTTTATGAAAGTCTGGTTCTGTCACTGGCCAGTAGGTCTATCGTCTGGAAAGCACGGCCTTGGTTACCATGGCTCTATAATGAGTTTTCAAACCATGTGAATCAGCTTTTCCATCTTTTATTGTCCTTTCAGATTTTAAGAAATTCTTACTGGGATTTTAATAATACACATCATTGTACCAATTAGGGGGATTATTGACATTTTTACTAGTTTGAATCTTTTAACCCAGGGATTCAGTAAATCTTTTTATTATATTTTCTTTGAGTTATTTTGTCAGTATTCTGTAAGATGCAATCTGTGGACACTTGGCGTGTTTTGCTAGAGTTTCAGAATATAAGCAGTTTTTAGTATAAATGACATTGTGATTTGAATCTTGATGGGATTCACAAGTAGCATAGAAATGTCATTAATGTTTGTATGTTGATCTTGTACCTGTGGAACTTGTTCTCCAAAACTTCTAAAAGTTTTTTTTTTTTTTGTGATTCTTTAGGAATTTCTACATAGGTAGTCATGCTACTTGGCAATAGGAACACACGCTTCTTCCTTTGCTGTCCATGTGTCTTTCCATTGCCTGCATTTTGTGCTGCGCTTTTCCACCTTTATGCGCTGAAGCTTGAGCAGTCTGTTGGGTCAGAACAATGGACAGCTTCCTCTCCCTCAGTGTTTTCTCTTACTGGCTAGCTTTCGCCTTGCAGCATTGTGAATGGAATGTGTTGCGCTGAGAAGACAGCATTTTCTTGATGGGTGTTGGGTTGCCTATTGCTCCTCTAAGCTGACTGATGTAACCATGTGGTTTCCTTCTCTACTCTGTTAATATGGTGGAGCACACTTGGTCATGTCATGTGATTCTATTTATGTGTTAGTATTCAGTTGATACTGCTTTTTAAATGGCTTGTGTCTAGATTCATTAAGGGTGTTAGGCTCTTCTTGACTTTTTTCACACTGTAAGTATCAGGATGTCTGACTCCATAACATATTCTCTCCTTCTCAGTTTTTGTCTAGAGCTCGTATTAATTTCTCTATGAAGTTAATTCTCTACACCAGCACCTGGAGACTTCTTATTTGTGAGTTTTAAAACCACAAATTCAATTTGATAATAGTTAGAGCGCTGTTCATGTTATTGATTTCAGATGAGGTGGATTGTGTCAGTTTATGCCTTTTAGAGAACTGTTCTAGTTCATGCACGTTATTGAATGTGTATGGTTTGAGCAATTCCCTTGTGAG
This sequence comes from Lophiomys imhausi, assembly GCA_907164525.1. NCBI lineage: Eukaryota > Metazoa > Chordata > Mammalia > Rodentia > Muridae > Lophiomys > Lophiomys imhausi. The sequence continues at coordinate 10,823,590 of CAJQZJ010032083.1, forward strand.
CCTTTTGAAGTCTGTGGGGTCTGTAGTGATAGCCCCTGGTTCATTTCTGATATTGATAGTTTGTGTCTTGTCTGATTCTTCCCTTGTCTGTCTTTGAAGAGATTCTAAATCAATTTTATTAACTTGTCTGAGAAGAAGCTTTCTGTTTCATTGATTTTTCCTCTGTTATTTTTGTCTCAGTTTTATCGACTTCTTCCTCATGCTTTATTATTTTCTTCCTTCTGCTTGCTTAGGATTATTATACTTTTTTGGTGCATAGATTGCAACTTAGAGCTTTCGCCTAAAATTCTCTTTTCTAATTCAAATATTTCATGCTACAGAATTCCCTCTCAATACTCTCTTAGGTGTGCTCCAAAAATTCTGACCTGTTGTCTGTTTGCTTTTATTTAGCAATGTACTTTTTATTGCTTCTTGGACTTCTTCTTTGACCCATAGGTTATTGTCAAGCGTGTTGTTTAGTTTCCAAGCATTTGGACTTTTTCCCGTTTCCTTTCTCTTATTGATTTCTGGCTTTATTCCATTATAGTTTAAGAACACACTTGGTATTATTTTAATTCTTTACATCTGTTCAGGCTATTTTATGTCTTAGGATGCAGCCTCTCTTAGTGTAGCTGTTTGTATTTATTCATATGCAGAAGATTCGTAGTAGACAAAAAAGGAAACATTTAATGTGACTAGCTCTTCAAGAGTCATTATAAGACACAAGAGTATTTCCAGTGATGGATGAATAGAGCACCAAGGAAGGAGAAGTAGGAGGGAAAGCCTTGGATAGCAGCTGTTGGCTTGTTTAGCCTGACTGCAACTTGTATGGAGTGGCTAGGCAGACAGTAGGTAACATTCCAGAGTGTAGGTTGGAGACAGCCCACTCACAGTTAGAGACATAGGTATGTGCTGAGCCTGGGTATCAAGAGACACAAATCACAGGTGAGAACAGGGATGTTCTCCATGGATATGCTAACTATAGGCCGACTACACCGAACAGCAAGTGTCTGTGAGCATCTGGTCCTCAGGGGACTTTGAGGGGGAGGCTGAGCTCTGGGCCTGCCCTGTGGGTGCTGTGGACAGATTACTTCTCAGGGGAGGCTTCCCTGGTGCTGAGGAAGTGTGTTTTGAGGCCTGTGGCTGGGGTAGTTCCATGGCCAACCCCATGCCCACACTGCTGACTCTCAACTTGGATTGTTCAGGAAACTTCTTTCCCTTGAAGTATCCCTCCAATATAAATATAAATAATATAAATGTAAATATAAATATAAATATAGGGAAAACTTAGCTTTGCGCACACTGTAAGGAAAAAGTCTGAATAGAATTGCACTGTTTCCCATAGAACACACATTGAAGGGTGTGTGAGGTGCTGACCGACAATACGTTTGTAATTGACATAGTTCTAACAGACTCTCTGAAGCATGTGCCCTTCTATGTGCTGAACTTCCTTCCAACAACACAGAGATTTCTGCTTTTGCCTCCCAAGAAGCGAGCATCCATCCTGCTGAAGAGACTCTCACTTGTCTCCAGGGTAAAATGGTGGGGATGCTGCATGCTACCAAGACCATGCTCGCCACTCCTCTGATCCAGCGAGGGTCTCACCAAATATCTTCTTCACGGAAGACCAAGTCACAAAGCCAAGTGTCAGCATCTCATGTATAAAACTTAAAAATTAGAAGCAGAGACAAGAAGTGCAGCCTGGCTGATAGAGACAATGATATCTATGCATAGTGGGCATAGAGAACCAGAGGACGCCTCCGGTGTCTTGCCCTTGTGTGCCTGCTTATCAGCTACAGTTCCCTGATTTGTTTTCCTTATTCAGCACCTAACCATGTCCTCTCCTTTAGCTGCTTACCTCTTGGAGAACCTGGTAATCCCTGAAGGGTCTGAGGGATTCCTCTTCTGATGCCATAGGCATCCTTCATGAGGCTTATGGCAAGAAGCCTGTGTGTCTTTGCAGCCCTGGAGGGCCTCTCTCCTGGGGAGTCAAGGGTCCATAGATCTGTGACTTTGTTCTGAGAAGGCAGGTGGGTGGAAGCTGTGCGTTCCTACCTGGGCACTGGAGTCAGGTTCCTTGTTCTTGCACTAGGGATTTTCTTATACTGGCGTACTTATATCATAGCAAGCTGATAATTCTTCCACTGCTAGGCACACTGTGGCTTGGCAGATGCTGTTACAGGTCTCCATGTGCCAGAGAGCTCACCTTGTTGGTGTGTCCCTTTTACCTGCGGCTGGCATGCCCACCCTGCCTTTCACAATCAAATACTCCCACACAGGGTTCTCCCTCCACTCTTCTGGGCTCATCTCCACCTTCATGACGGCATTGCCTACAGCTCTCCCTGTGGATGGAGCTTTGGGGGATGTGGGTGCTCCCCTGAACTTCTCAGTGCTCCATCTAGGTGCAGTTATGAGCCTTCATGAGAAATGCAGTTGACCTAAGTCTTTGGATTTCCCTGTCCTTGTCATGTGAGGGAAGTCCAGGTACTTTAACTTCATTAACTGGAGGTCACCATCACATCCAGGCCTTTGCCTCCCAGTCTAGGATACAGTTAAAGCTGTATCTTGCTGTGTAATCAGAACATTAAAACAAAGAATCTCTGGGAAAGATACTGTGTCAGTGAACTCCCAGATCACTGTTGTTGGTTCCTATCTTTCCTTAGTGGAAACCCTCAGACTCATTTGCATATGCTACTTGCTGTCTGCTGGTGGCTGTTATAAGCTTAGGCTCCTCGGTTGTGCCAACTCTTTTTTCCTGGGTTGCACTGAGGGCCTACCCCAAGTTACACTGCTCATGAGTCTCAGCACAACAAAGGATGGTCATGGTGGGTTCCATAAAGATTCAGCCATCTCTTACAAGGTATCTGCCCCCAGTGAGGGTCTCATAGGGATCCCTAGCTGAAGGTAACTCTTCTAAGACATTGGGGAGAAACTAGAGGGTTCAAAGCAGCTTATCCAATACAGTTCATTTTCATGAGTTTGAAATGTCCTCATTCCAAGTTTCAGTACTACTCCCCACTAACTCCCCAATTCTCACACAAAAAAGATTGCAAGGCTTTGAATTCACCAATTTGCACCAGTAAATTCTGTGTTTGATTTTCAGCTATGTCAACCCCACAGCTCTAAGAAAGTAGAGATTCTTCAGGGCTGTCATGGAAGCTGTCTGACTTTCAGAGCATGACTTGAGGTGGGAGTTAATGGACCCAAGATTGTCATTTTCTCTGTGTAAGCACTCAAGGACATTTAGGAAAATCCATTTCACACCACAGTCTTTACACTCTCCGCTGCTGCGGTGCGCATGGCTGAGCCACTCTAGCTCCCAGGGCACCTGCTCCAGTTGTCACTTTATCTCAATTGACCCCAATTGACAACTTGATTAAGTGTGATGCCCTGGGATGCCAGGGGTGGCAAGACTCAAATTTCTCACTGGAAAGGAACTTAGCATCTCATTTGAGTCCAAGGCCATTATGAAACCCATACCAATGTCCTATAGGGATCTCTCCTTGGGACCATATATCCAAGACCAAGTCTGTAGTCATCTGTATCTAGCCAGGAGATAAGAACCATCCTGGAAGCCATGCTGGGAAGTATAACATAACAATTCACAAAAAGCAGAGAGAACCGTAACATAATAATAGTTCATGAAAAGCAGAGAATAGCTTTGTCAAGGGGGTCTAGGCAGTACCTTGAAAGAAGAAACGTGTGTGGGCTTCAGAGCTCCTGGACAAGCTATGGTTTGGACTACCAGAGAGGGGTGCAGGTCTCTGATTTGAGCAGATAGGGCTGGTTGGGGTGCTGTGGAGTGCATCCCCAAAGAAGTCACTCTGCAAGTAGATGGCCATGCCTTTTCACCTCTAGACACTTGCTAGGTCAGCAGGTTTGGAGTTCCTGGGTCACAGGGAGGGAAGCAGGACTTGGAGAAGGAGCCCTGTTTGTTTGATTCATTGTTTTTCAAGACAGGATTTCTCTTTGTAGCCCTGACGGTCCTGGAACTCACTCTGTAGACCAGGCTGGCCTCAAACTCAGAGATCTGGCTGCCTCTGCCTCCTAAGAGCTGGGATTAAAGGTGTGCACCACTACTTCCCAGAGGGAGCCCTTTTATGTGGACTCCTGGCCACAGGAAGACATGTGTGGTGCAGATTGTCACTGATCTGAGGCTGAGATCAGAGACCTCATTTGCAGCCTGTGGCTTAATAGGTTTCAGGGGATGGTCCTACTCCAATTACATAACTGCTATATGTATCATGTTAGGTACAGTCTGCCCTCTAAAGTCATAAGTGCTGCATCTGTGGATTCAAACAAATGTGGATAGTATATATATGTGAAAAGGCTTGGGGAAATAACTGAATCAGAAAAAAAAAAAAGGATAGCTATCTCTGTGGGTACAGCGCCCATTAGCCAAGTATGAAGATTTGACTTTGAATCTACGGAATCTGCATTAAAAAGCCTGATACAGCACCACATGCCTATAATCCCGATACTGGGGAGGCAGAGACAGGTGGGTCTCTGGAGCTCACCAGCCAGGCAGCCTAGCAAATTGGTGGGCACCATGTTCAGTGAGAGACCTGGTTTCAAAATAAGGTGGAAAGAAGACAAGTAGCCCAGATGATCCAGCCTTGCAGACTGCCTCAAAAGCTATTTCCTCAAAATATACAACTAGAACAACACAAAATGGCTAACTAAGATGGTTCAGCCCCACAGACTGTTCCAGCCAGGACTTCAGTAAAGCCCTGAACTTTCCCACCCAAATTTCAGCTTCTGATTACAAACTTCTGAGGACATTTAGGTAGCCGAGCACAAAAAGATTGGACATCAAATGTTACTATTAACTTGCTTAACCATTTTTCCATACTTTTTTGGACCCTCAAACAGGTTTCCTATATCTCAAATCAGCAGGAAGCAATTTTAAGAGAGTGACATCCCATTCCTAGAAGGCGGGGGTGGGGTATTTTTATTTATTTATTTTCTCCCCTTTGGTCATTTGATGTGTTATAGATGTTTGTTGTTATTTAGGGGGATTAGTTACAAGTTGTTAAATAGTCTTTTTAAACAATGTTTAAGAGGTTAGATCCAGGGATTTCTCTCTTTTTCTTTTCTCTAGCCTTCTTTTCTTCCTATGTAGGGGGAAAATACTTGAAAAGAAAAAAAAGGGGGATATAGACATGATATAGGAATGATAAAAAAGAAAAAAGGGTAGATTGTTGGATGCTCTTATATCTTTGAATATTGATACAAAATTAAGGTTAACTTTTTTAAGGTATTGTACCTAGGTAATGCTTAAAAATGAAATGTGACCTTTTGGCCTTTTGATAGCAACTGTCACAAACTGTTTAGGATAATTAAGAAATGTAAACTAATAGTCATTCAAACACCATTTTGTTAGGTACTAGCGTACTGCATCACAGATGTTTTCTAAGTTAATCAGAAATCAAGTTCTTAAGAGACAAGCAGAATAGCTAAATCAATCCTGTACAATAAAAAAACATCTGGAGGTATTACTAACCCAGATTTCAAGCTGTACTACAGAGCAATAGTTGTAAAAACAGCATGGTATTGGTATAGAAACAGACCAGTAGATCAATGGAATCGAATTGAAGATCCAGAAATAGACCCACACACTTATGGCCACCTAATTTTTGACAAAGAAGCCAAAACGGCACAATGGAAGAAGAACAGCATCTTCAACAAATGGTGCTGGTCCAACTGGATGTCCATTTGTAAAAGAATGAAGTTAGACCCATACTTATCACCTTGTACAAAACTTAAGTCCAAGTGGATCAAAGACCTTAACATAAGGCCGGTCACCCTAAACCTATTAGAAGAAAAAGTGGGAGAAACCCTCGAACTGATTGGCACAGGCGACAACTTCCTGAACAGAACACCAACAGCTCAGGACTTGAGATCAACAATCAATAAGTGGGACCTCATGAAACTGAAAAGCTTCTGTAAGGCAAAGGACACTGTCATTCGAACAAAACAGCAGCCTACAGACTGGGAGAAAATCTTCACCAACCCCACATCTGACAGAGGGCTAATATCCAAAATCTACAAAGAACTCAAGAAATTAAATGCCAAGAAACCAAATAATCCAATCAAAAAATGTGGGACAGAGCTAAATAGAGAATTCACAAAGAAGGAATCCCTAATGGCTGAGAAACACTTGAAGAAATGCTCAACATCCTTAATCATCAGAGAAATGCAACTCAAGACGACTGTGAGATTCCATCTCACACCTGTCAGAATGGCTAAGATCAAAAACTCAAATGACAGCACATGCTGGCGAGGGTGTGGAGAAAGGGGTACCCTACTCCATTGCTGGTGGGAATGCAGGCTTGTGCAACCACTATGGAGGTCAGTCTGGCGATATCTTAAAAAACTTGGTATAGCTCTGCCTCAGGACCCAGCCATACCACTTCTGGGTATACACCCAAATACCTCTTCACAGAATCATAAGGAAGTTTCCTCATCTATGTTTATAGCAGCCTTATTTGTAATAGCTAGAAACTGGAAACAACCCAGACGACCCTCAACCGAAGAATGGGTTAAAAAACTGTGGTACATCTATACAATGGAATATTATTCAGCTATCAGGAACAATGAAATTATGCAATTTGCAGCCAAAAGCTCATCCTGAGTGAACTAACCCAGACTCAGAAGGACACATAAGGCATCTATTCACTTATAGTAGGATTTTAGCTATATAGTGGAAGGTATTGATACTACAACTAACACACCAAAGGGAACTTGGACATAGACTTCTTATTTTTAATTTTTATTCTTTATCTATTTTTTATATATTAGTTATTTTTTTTTCTATTTTTTAGTCTTTTTTATCTATTGTATGCTTATTGGTTTGTTTGTTTAGTAGTTCTCTCTCCCGGGCAACAAGACACTTTTCACTGATGGTACTGCTTTGTAGATCCCCAATGAATGAAGAGGCTCTTGGCCCTCATACGACCTCTCAAATGAGATGAGGGACTGTTATATAAGGACACCCCACCCCAGAGAAATGAGATGGAAGTGTTAGGAAGTAAAGAAAAAAAATGAAAAAAAAAAAGAGACAAGCAACATTTGCTTATCCAAATATATAGAGATAGATAGCTGGTCTTCAAAAACCTCAAGAGATCTGTAGAATATGGCATTCAAAGATGTTTTCTTAACAAGATTTTTTTTTTTAATATGGAGACATGTCAACTCCTGACAGCACCCCCCCCACACATTGTACTCTAAGTAGATGATGAGCATCCTCCATTTGGAGATGGCTGCATTAGTGACAAGCTTGTCACTGGGCAAGAGAAAGCCCTTGCTTCAACTGTAGACAGAATGCTGTCCAAAAAAGGACAAAACTTGGAAGCAGGTAAGCCGGATGCCTAGCTCTGCCAAGACAGGGTAGGCAAGTCCTTCATGATTCCTGCTTTACAATCAATGTCTGTCAGAGATACTGGGCTAAAAGGCTGAAGATAGATGCTCCAATGTATTATGAGAAATTGGGGACTGTCCAGGCAGCTAGTTGTCTGTCATTTCTTAGTTTTAGAAACTGCTGGCTCTGTATTTCCTGTTTATTTAAATATATTTATCCTTCTCAGGTCTCTGATGTGATTGAAAACTGGATAGCTATAGTCTTGCAGTAAAATTTTAAGTTATTTAGGGATTAAAAGGATGTTGTAGGTCTAAGAAGATGTTTTTAAGTTTGTAATGCAAGTTAGGATGGAAACTGAGTTAGGTATAGAACTTCAAACTCATCAAGACAGATAATAGAATATTATTATTAGTTGCCAAATATGTATAGACTGGACATTGAGAATGTATGTTGTACCTTATAATTTTCATAATTGTAGCCTAATTTTTCTTACTGTTTTGTATTGTATTTATTGTTATAAGAAAAAGAGCCTTTTATTGGACTAAAAGGGGGAGCCGGTGGAGGGGGAGATACACCTTAAATTGAAAAAAAAAGTAGATAGGAGGGAGAGGGGGACGAGGGGAGGAGGGTGGGACCAGGAGGGGGAGGAGGGAGTGGACTGTGATTGAGATGTAACTTGAAGAAATAAATAAATAAGTGTCAAAAAATGTTTAAAGTGGTGCCAGAGATATGGCTCAACAGGAAAAGGTGCCTGTCACTGAGCCTAGTGTTCTGAGTTAGATCTCCAGGACCACAAGGCAGGAGATACACTTTAGTAGAATCCCACTACTCTGAACAATAAAACTCTAAACACTGAAAAAAAAATAAGGTGGAGAGTCACCAAGGTAGATATCCAGCATCGAGCAATGGACTCCATGTTTGCTCATATGTGTATGTGCACCTACACCAGACACACATGAAGAAAGTAAGAGGTGAGTCAGTGAAGGCTTCTTCCTTCCTGTCACTCTCAAATGAAGCAGCAGAACAACCATTCACACGGTGGCTCCTGTGCCAGGCATTGTAGGTCATCCAGCTATGACCTAGGTCACAAGGGCTGTGTATGGCTTCTGTGCAAAGTCGCATTAGTCTATACAAAGGACTTGAAGATCCCTAGATTTGGGTACCCTCGGACCAATCCCTGTGCACACTGAGAGATGGCTTGCTTCATCTGCATGCGTGCAGCTTGCCACAGTGGGTAGGAGTCACTGTTGGAGTAAAGTGTTGAAACTTCTATTTATTTTTAATGTTTGTGCATGTATGTGGTGCACTGTTGTATGTGCAGGCGCATGTGTATGTGTGAGTGCACATGCACATGTTGTCATGTAGATGTGGAGGTCTGAGTTGGACATAGGTGTCTTTCCTTGGTTGTTCTCTGACTTTATTTTTTGAGACAAAGTCTCATCAATTTGGCTAGACTGGCTGGCCAATGAGCTTCAGGGATCTACTTGTCTCCACCACCCACTCCCCAAAATTAGAGTGACAGGAACAGGCTGCCATAATCAATTTTTTCAGGGGTGACCAAGCTCAGGTCTTCATGTTTACACTTTGCCCACTGAGCCAGCTCCACAGCTTGGCCCTCTCTTTATGTCGCCACCTTTAAATTATTTTCTGCATGTATACTTAAAACCATATCAAATCATATTATAATACTTGTCTTAATCATCAAGCATAATTTAAAAAGTCAAAAGCAGTGGGGTTTTTTGTTTGGTTGGTTTTGGTTTTTTTTTTTACCCATACTTTACTTTCTCCATCATTCTTGTTCCTTTCGGCAATACTAGGTGTTCCCCCCCCCCCTCCTTTATTTCTTGTTCCTACACCTTTTGAAGAGCTTCTATCCCACTGGTTCTCAACCTTCCTCAAGCTACGAGCCTTTAATACAGTTTCTCATGTGGTAGTGACTCTCAACCATAGAATTATTTTGTCACTAATTCATAACTATAATTTTGCTACTGTTATGAATCTTAATGCAAATATCTGATATGGGACCAGTTTGAGACCCACTACTCTAGCTTGTCCACTTATTTGAAACCATGTTGCTTCTTCTTGATCCAGAAGAGTCATGGCTATGGGGTTAGAGCTGATTGTTTCTTTCTTTCATCCCATTGAAATTGTCTTACCCTTCCTGCTGGCTTCCAGAGTCTGAGAAGCCACTGTCTGTCCAATTGCTCCCCAGTGGTAAAGGTGCCTCACACAACTGTGTCCAAAATTCTCCATCTTTAGATGCAGAACTTTGATGCTGGTGTGACTTGCTGAGGAATTCTTTGGGTTAGGGTTAGGGTTGAGGTTAGGGTTGGGAACAGGGTTGGGGTTGCAGTTGGGGTTGGGTTTAGGGTTAGGAATTAGTAGTTATTTTTAGTGTTTAGGGTAGAGCAAAAGTTTTTATGCCTTTTGCCATATCAGAGTTCTATTATTCTTTCTTGAACACTTTTTTGTTTTGTTTTCCAAGAAAAGGTCTTGTATTATACTCGAGACTAATGACAAACTTAAAATCCTCCTGCCTCAGTCTCTTATGTGCTATAATTTCTGGGATTCATTATTAAGCCTAGTTCTCTCAGCAATTTGTAAATGCTTCTTCTTTTGTATGTTTATGAGTCTGCACATGTTTATGTGTGTGAATACAGATACTCACAGGCCATAGTATTCCTGTGGAGGTCAGAGGTCAACCCTAACTGTCAGTCATCACTTTCTACCTTGTTTGAGATAGCTTCTGTTTTGATCTTCCCTGCATTGATCAGGGTAGTCAGCCTCAACCTTCCTGCAGTTATCTTGTCTCTGGCTCCCACCTTGCCATGAGAGTGCTGAGATCAGAGGTGTGCTACCACACACAGGTTACAAAAGTTCTTTACACGGGTGGCTTCAAAGACAGGTCTCCATAGTTGCATGGCAGCACCTTCTACCACCTTCCCAGCCATCAGCATTTTTCAAGTCCCACCTTCCTTTTCCTGTTTTTCCAGAATTCTGATGTCACAAATGTCAGATCCTTTTTAGTCTCCTGGGTTCCTGACATTCTTGTCTGTATTTCCTTATGTGTTTCTTTATGTTGTCCAGAGAGGCTAGTCTTGATTACCTTGTTTTCAGATCTCTCATTTCGTTGTTGCTGTTGGTCCCTTCTGTTTCCTTATGAGCCACATATCGAGTATTGAAACTTTTGGTTATAGTATTTTTTTCTTCTAAAATGACATTTTTAATATCTTTGATTTCTTTACCAGTATTCCCATTTTTTCATGTACTCAAGATTTATCTGCAAATGTTCACTGAACATGCAGTATGCCACAGTTGGTTTTCTATTGGCCAGATAACTGATGCCTCTCATCTTTGGCATTTGTTTCTCTAGATCTCATTTTTCCCATTCACATTGAGGTCTTCCTGGGTCCTGATATGACTCGTGCTTTGTTGGGCATTTGGGGAATTCTACTGTGAGAGTCTGGATCCACTGAGCCTCTGTTGTAGCTTGTGTAACTGTCACTTTCCATTGTTGACTTGGTTACACCACAAAACACCTGAGATATTAGGAGAGAGGTCCTTTGTGTGCATCTATGAGAGTATTTGTAGAGAGGATAAGCTGAGGGTAGAAGACTGCCCTGTGCCCTGGGCTGGGATTCCAGACTGAAGTAAAAAGGAGGAAATGTCTGAGCAAACCAACTTCTGGAAGAATGGAGATCTAGGGGTCTTGGCTATGCAATCCCACTATCATGAACTCCCTGAAGACCTCTTTCATGATGGACAGACAGTGTTAGGTCTGGACCTGATATGCCTCAGTTTCTACCTTTTACAGCGCATGCCCCACTCCCAGAAGCCTTTTCTTATATAGTCTCAACATTTTAGGGGCTTGCACTCTCTCTGCCTCTCTTCCAAGCTCCCCCATTCTTTCCCTCCCTCTATGTCTCTGTTTCTGTCCCTCTCCTTTCTCTCTCTATCTCTGCATGCACACAAAGTCTCTCTTTCCCTCTTGTATCCACTAAACATGCCTTTATATAGCTTAATTTGGCCTGTATTGGATCATTTTGCTGCCACAGAAAGCATCAATTAACAGAGGAAATCAGGCAGTTCTGTATAACACCCGGTCGCAGTAAGCTTTCCTTCCATACATTGCTTTTGACCGGGAGTTTGGTCACAGCAATAAGAAGAGTAATGACAACTCCTGCCTTCCTTTGATCTGCAGAGGAAGGGGTGACTTCGGGGCAGGCTCCCTCCTCAGCTACTGCTGTTGAGGGCTGCCGGGGCTGCACTGATGCTTTCAGAGGGTAGCTTTGCTGCCTCCTGCTATACCTTCATCCATTCCTCCCTATCTGAGACACAAAGCAGTGCCTTGTCCTTGTCCCATGTGACCCCTCTGGCAGTGCAAATGCATTTCGGCACACCCACCAATGGAGTTATACTTGACAATGGAAGAGAGCGCGTTACTGAAGCACACTGAAGAGTAGCAGAGACTCAACAGCATCGTCTCGGACACCAGAGGCTGGATTGAACAATCTACTCTGTCCATACTTCCATTACATGATAGTTTAGAAAAGGCAAGCTTTGAGACTAGAAACAGATCTTTGGTCACCAGGGGGTGGGGTGGGAGAAGGAAGCTCACCACAGCATGGTCTGGGAAGCCATGGGGGGATGTTCTTCTTTGTTTCATTATGTTGGAGGTTACCCTACCATACCTGCTTCTCAAAATGCAGATAACCATACCCCAGAACAGATATAGTTTGTAGTATATGTAGTATATGCATGGCTCTTAGCTAAAAAGCAACCCTCTGTGAGGATGGGGAAATCTGAGGAGCTGATTGCTGGTCTCTCAGTCTGTGGTCAAAGGATCCTGGTTTCAGTTTTTCAAATGGAAACCCTCAGCTACCATGATGCATTTCTGTGTGACGTGTTTATCATAGACACAGTTTTGTACAGTATGTGCCTGTTGCACTGTGTTTCCCAAGTGGACAGCTAACATGGTAGTGTACAGGTAAGGCAGGGCAGCAGGAGAGAGCAGCTGCTTCTTCATGAATGGATCAGAAAGCAGAGACTAATGAATGGGAATGTTCATCTGGCTCTCTCTCTTTTCCCTTTTTCTTCAGTCCTGGGATGGTGTACTTCCCATGTTCCAGCTATGTTTCCCACCTTAGTTAGTCCTCTGGAAATGTCCTCAGAGGTGCACCCAGAGATGTATCTCCTAGGGGATTCTGAATCCAGACAGATTGGCAATGAAGGTCAACCACCCAAGCCAGACTTCCTAGCCACCCATGTAGCTAAGAGCACTCTAAGCCAGGAGGGTCCAGACGTTGGGCCCTGTGAGGCCCAGGATAACTATAAATGCACCCCCACCTCACTTAAAGCTTGAGACTTGTTTTAACTTGATTGTCCAGTTTTCTAGCACAGACTTTGTGGATGACAACATGGCCCAGAGTGCCAAAATTTTTTCTTAGTCCAATCAAGGTGACCTTGGAAATCAGCTCCTATGGGGGGGGGGTTAACTCTTCTAGAACTCTGAGTCACACAGGCTCTGGGGACTCTTTCTTATCTCCCTTTGAACTCAGCATGCTATCTGTTTGCTGGCGTCCTGACAAATTATTGTAATTATATAAACAATAGCCATCTCCAATACAGCATTCTGAATTATATTATCTTCCATTCCAGCAACTCTGTTTATAACCTAAGGCAACTGGGAGCAGCATCATTTTATCTGACATGTTCTAAGCTGCAGGAAGCAAGCATGGACAGCTTCCAGCTGCCCTTGGGCTCTGTGAGACTGTGTTCACTGGAGGGAGAAGAGTGATGGTTTTGGTCTCAGCACTGTCTTCTAGCAAGTGGGAAGCTTAAGACCTGCCTTCTCTCAGCACTTGTCCCACAGAGCAGCCACCCAAGCCTGAGGCCAGTCTCCTATAACTGAGCACAGCACAGTCTTCACTATCTCTCACTTCAGGCCATTTTGTACATGGAATTGTTTTTTCCTTCCTTCCTTCCTTCCTTCTTCCCTCCCTCCCTCCCCTCCCTCCTTCCCTCCCTCCCTCCCTCCCTTCCTTCCTTCCTTTTCTTCTCCTTCTCTTCATCCTTCTCCTTCTTTCAAAGGCCCAGAGAAATAAAAGACTTGCCCAGAAGGAATCACAAAATATTGTCAAGCATCTACAAATGCAGTTCCTTGAACTTAGAGGGCCAAGCCTTTAGGCCAAGGATGTGGCACAATGAAACAGTACTTTCCTAGAATATGTGAAGTCCTGAAACCCCAGGACATGATACACGTCTATGTCTCAAGCATGTACTGCATTCTCCTTGCTCAGGGACTTTGCACTGGCTGCCTGCATTTGCTTAGAGCCTTCTGTTTGTCTCCTCCCCCCCCCCCCCATACCTGTGTGTGTTGCTTTGCCAGGTTCCTACCAGGTTTGTTTCAACCTTCTCAGGGAGACTCACCCATCCCAATTAAAACTGCCACCTTCAAGCCCTTCTCCCCCATCATACTTCTACCATGCCCCCATCATCCCTTTCTCATTATATATTTTCAACACATTATGTAATTATTTTCAAAAACAATTTCTTGCTGATTAACTAAAGTGTAAGTCCCACAATACAAATTCTTTTATTTACTGATGTCCTTGGAGTTCCCATGGTCCCAGCAAAGATGGAACCCACAACCCTCATTACACAAGGCAGTGGTTGGCTCTAAGTAGCCACTCAACAAACATTAGAATAGAATGGCTGGATTTTTTTTTTTTTATGGGTGAAGGCTAAATTGGAATAGTTACCTTGTTTTTATAAGTCACAGGACTGTTGAATGTCTTTCTGCGTGTCATTCCATTGCCGCTAAATCAGATTTAGTGACTGTGAGAGTTATAAATATCACTGCACAAGTCCCAAACAATGAGGCACAGTGTGACAGGCTGTGCTGTCGTACCTGAGCAAAGCTGTCTCTACATCGCCAGCTCTACTGTTCCATTTGGTGCCTCTTGTTGTCCCCCTCTGTCGCTTTCCTGAATTCTAGCAAAATGTTTGACTTGAAATGGTGTCAGAAGAATCTAAACATCGGGTGTGGGGGTATTTGCCATACTAGCAGAAGGGCCTGAGCTTGATCTACACCTGCATGTAGAAGCTGGACATGGTAACATCAGTGCTGGGGAGGCAGACAAGCTGATCCCTGAGGCATGGCTGACTGGTCAGGCAGCTGGTCTGATGGGCAAGTTCCAAAAGAGACCCTGTCTTGATCAAATAAAGTGAACAGTGTTGAGGAACTATATCCAAGGTTGACTTCTGGCTTCCACATATGTGTCCTTTCTCTGTCTCTGTCTCTGTCTCTGTCTCTCTCTCTCTCTCCCACCCCCAACCCCTGAAAAGGAAAAAGGATACAAGTGATTGATCTGGATGGAGACAAGAAACCAAGGAAAGAGGACTTTCCTGATTTTAAATGCATATCAGTGGAGTGTCCAAGTCCATCTAGGAAGGTAGATGGAGATGCCCAGGCTGGCACACTGGCCTGGGGTTCCGGTCAGGCTCATGCTGTGCAAGGACATAGCTGATGAAGTCATGAGCACGTTGCCATATCCAAGGGTCCAGGGCCTCTCAGACCTGATAATGTCTTCTAATATTCATCAGTTCATGACCTGTCTAGTAAAGCATCTGGGGAAAGTGGGTGTCAGCTGGTGGTTAGGCAAAGACACCCGTAGTCCCAATGACCTTCAGATGCTCTCCAGGAGACTATCCTCATGCAATTCATCTGGACCTTGCTATCTAACAAATATTTCCAAACATGGCCCTGTAGAATGGCCACCTTGCATTTGGCCTGTGGATTTGTGTGGAGGTTTAGACCAGTTTCCCCAGAGTGTTGCTGGCTTATGGGTATGTCTAAAGTTGAGGGTGTCTGTTGGGGCTCCACGTGACCACTTATCACCCAGTGCACTAGCCTGGCTGGTTCTTATGACCAAGGTAGAGCAGAATACTATAAGCATCTTGAGTACCAGGCACAGTATCATGATGCTCGTGGATCACCCAGCACTGAGGAGTGGTAAGAAAACCACCATATCTCTGTGCCAGGAACAGCCAAGCCACAAGGTGAAAACGGAGGAGTGGAAGGATGAAGCTGTTTGGAGTTGGCTACAAATGGTAATATTTTAGTACTCTGACCCAGCCAGGCTACCCTGCATGTTGAATTTATCACGTTATTTAAAACATTTTTTCATTGTATTTATACACTTTAATGTGTGTATGTGTGTGTGTGTGGGGGGGGGAGGTTCCCTTGTGTCAAAGTCAGAGAATAACTTGCAGGGGTCATGACTCTCCTTCTATCAAGTAGGTCCTGAGGTTCGAACTCTGGTCATCAGGATTGGCAACAGGCACCTTAATCCACTGGGCTATCTCGCTGGTCCTGCCCTGTGTCTTTGTCAATCCAACAGATGTAGTGAGGGCCTGGGTTGGATGCACACTGTAGCCTGAATACTGTGTACGCCGGAGCAGCACTCAGTACAAGTGGTGGACATGGGAGTACCATGTGACTGAACCCACTCAGGGAGCCTGGGCCCACATCTCCTCCTTTCCCTTGCTCTGGGCTCACTGGCCGCTACCTAGGGAAGTGCCCAGTAGTAATGGCTGTTTCCTTTTTTGTGCAGCCCATGGATAAACTCTGAGGAATTCAGTTTGCCTTGTTGTTGTACATTGAGTTTGAGAGTTGAGGGAACTCAGAGAGAACTGTGTGGCTCAAGGTGGTCGTTGTAAAACTGAATGGCTTGGGAAAAGAAATGTGTGAACAGTTTTCAGCAGCCCATTCCAGTTCGGCTGTGACAGGTAGGTACTTTGAGAGATCCCTAAGGTTCCAGAAACTTCCTGAGCCATGCAAGTTGGTCAGGAACTGTACCAGTTACTTGTCTCTTTGCAGCAATACAATGTCTGACAAAAGAAACTTCATTCAAATCCCCTATATTTGAGGGGCTACAAAAGAAACTTCAAATCCCCTGTATTTGAGGGGCTACAAAGAAACTTCAAATCCCCTGTATTTGAGGGGCTACAAAAGAAACTTCAAATCCCCTGTATTTGAGAGGCTACATTCACCATAGCAGGGAAGTCGAGGTGGCAGGAATGTGAAGCAGCTGGTCACATCCACATCAGGAAACAGAGAGAGATGAACACTGGTGCCAGCTCACTTTTTCTTTCCTTTCCATGCAGCCTGGGACCCCGGCCCATGAGAACAGTGCTGCCACTCACATTCAGGGTGGGGCCTCCCACCTCAGCTAACCCAGTGTAGACAATCTCTCAGAGGTGTTCAGAGGCTTATCTCCTACGCAGTTCTAGAATTTGTCAACTTGAGCCAGCATAGGGCAAAGCTGGGATTTGAACTTAGTTTTTGTTTTGTTTTGTTCTCTCAACTGAGCCCAACCCCCAGGCCCTGCCTAAGGCCAAGCCAGCTGGACATCAGGTGTTCTCCTCCAAACATCTGCAACCTATTGCCCATCTTCACATGAGCCTTGTTATATGTGAACGAAAACTAGGGGATTGCCTGAGTTGCTTTGTTCTTAGACTCACCTGCGCACTCATGCTTTCTGCACATTGCGTCTTTGTTAACTCTCTCTTGGCCCGCCCAGTTATCTTAGTTTGTTTAAGCAAAGCATAACTTCATCACCAAACAAAATTAATTTAGGTGAAGCTGTGGTCTGACTGACAAGCAATTGAGCTTGACAGGTCCTGGACATCCTTGGAGATGGGTTGTGTTCAGGGGACGGCATGCAGGAACAGGAAACCCTGCCCTTGTATAGACCCATCTAGATCCTTCTTGACCATAACAAAAGTTACAGAGGCCCCTTTTCTGTGGGAAAATTCATACATACATATAATTTCAGTTTCAATTCACTGTGGGCTCTGGAAGGCCACAAACACACACACACACACACACACACACACACACACACACACCGTGTGGGGAGGAGAGACACGTGCTCATCAGTGATTCAGAGCTTGGTGGGAGGGCTGTTTTTACAGAGTGGGACTGTTAAGGGTGTAGAGGCCTATAGGGTAGCATGGCTGTTGAGGAAGGGCGTTGTCATCTCAGAACCATGATTAGGATGGGAGGGGACCTCCTAGAAGAAGTATGGCCTCTAGGAGGAGCCAGAGGCCATCATGGTCAGCACCTACCTTTCTCTTTTTCATCTCTAGTTGTCCCCCACAGAGCAAAGCCAGCTGCTGCTAGAGGACTGACTGGGAAGCCACTGCTCTTGCAGTGGGTGTTCAGGGAAGGGTAGAACTAAGGGTGTCCCGGGTTGGGATTTAAATCAGAGAAGAAGTCACAAGAGCTCATGACCACATCCTGTAGTCCCTGATACATACACTCAAAACAATCTAGAAGCTGCATGTTTATTTTAATGGTCCCTACACTGACAAAGCACAGCATTGTGGGGCACCTGTATGTTGTTGGTAGTGAGGATGGCTGTCTGTTCACGTGTAACTCCCCTAAGCATTGCTTTGATTAAGTAAATATTAGTTGGCACACACTTTTACGGCAGTTTTAGGCCAATTTAAAAGTGACAAGAGGGGCTTGGGAAATGGCTCCGTTGGTGAAGTACTTATTTCAAAATCCAGAGGGCTTTATTCTGAGTCCCCAGGACCCATGTATGAGACTGGGTATGCTGGTACATGTTGGAGACTCTTGTAATGCCAGTGGAGGAGGGCATGCGGGCAGGAGGCAGGGGCAGGTAGATCCCAGAGGCCCCTTGGCCAGCCTAACTGCAAAAGTGAGCTCCAAGGTCAGCAAGTGACCCTGCCTCAAAAACTAAGGTGGAGAGTGACTGTGAAAGACTCCTGACCTCTACTCTCTGCATGCCCACCTATACAGACACAGTGAGTATGTACATGTACACATGCACGCATGCATGAACAATTGCACACATGTATGCATGCATATATACATGTAAATGAGAGGTGGGCATTGTGGCTCCTGCTTGTGACCCCAGCACTGGGGAGTCTAAGGCATGAGGGACTCTTCTAGTCTGAGGCCAGCCTGGGCCACATAGCGAGTCCTAGGTTGGCCTGAGTGAGATCCCACCTCACAAAAACAAAAACAATCCAAAAATGTGAAGGGAAAACCTTGGCTTCCTGCCTGCTGCGTTGTCCATGTTTCCTGCAGTATCTCCTGCTATTAGCGTCCTGTGTTAGTGTGGTGTGTGTATATGACAGTTGCTGGACACACTGGTATGTCACAGAGCTCCATACAAACCTGAGAGTCCACTCTCCCTGTGGTATATTTCATGGGTTTGTGTGTGTTTATGAAGGTAGAAGCCAGAGGTCAGTGTCAGACATATATCTTGGTTGCTACCCATCTTATATTTTAAGGCAGGTTCTCTCACCAAACCTAAGGATCACTGACTTGGTGACTGCCTGTCCAGTGAGCTCCAGAGCTCCTCCTGTCTCCACCCCCAGTTTCAGTTTTGGGATGACAGGTGGGCTCTGCCATGCCTCATTTTTAATTGGCTTCTGGGAATCCAAACTCAGGTTCTCATGCTTGCAACAGCAAATGCTTTATCCCCAAGACACCTCCCTGAACCCTGGATATTGACAATGGTGTACTGCCTGGTACACCTGGGCAGTATCACACAGGATGGGTTCACTATTGCAAGAGTCCTTTGGCCTATGTCTATCCAGGACTTCCTTCCCTCCAACCTGTCACTCTCAGATCTTACTGTCCCACAGTTTGTTTGGTCTAGAGAGTTTGTGGCTGGAGCCACACAGGAAGTAGCCTGTTGAAAGCAGCTTCTTTCACTTAGCAATATACGCTGAAGGTTCCCTGTGTCTCTTTGTGGCTCGATGGCTCATTTCTTTTTATTCTTGAATAATGCTCAATTGTCTGTCTGTGCCAATGTTTGTTTTTTCTTTTGCATGCTGAAGGACATCTCAGGCACATCTCTGTTTTCACAGTGATGAATAAACCAACATTAATCATCAGGGTGCAGTGTGTGTGTGTGTGTGTGTGTGTGTGTGTGTGTGTGTGTTTGTGTGTGAACATTAAGTTTCCAACCCACTGAAGAATGACAAGTTTTTGTTTTTGATAGTCACAGTATAGGATGTTCAGCTTAGAAGGGCCGAATTGCATTTACACTCTTGCGTATCCTATTCCTTCTTAAAATGAGGAGTTTTCCAATGAGAAAAAGGGATTTGTGCAGGAATGGAAGGATATCAAGGCCTAGAGTCCCCACTGGGCGACCAAGCAGGTGACTGTGGCACATGATAGACTGAAATTAGGTAACACTGTCATGGGATCCATTACCTCTTCCAGTAGTGGTATCATCCAGCTCCTTCTGACACACTTAGCAGCAACTGAATGGATTTCTTCACTGACCTGTCTTGTATCTCACCTTAGATGTGAACTGCGCAAGCCCATCTAGGTTTCTGTATTTTCTCTCTACCCTGGCCCATTGAGGGGCTGTTTTTGCTATTGAAAGCTTTGGAAATTATAATCGCTACCTTTTCCTACATGTCTTCTCTTGGATCACCTCTTCTCCATAAATTCACTTGTTTGTACTGGAGAATGGGACCCTCAATAGGTGGTGGCACACACTGGAAGGACAGGGGTGGGAGTCCTGGTTTCTGTGTGACAGCCCTTGAGATGACAGTAGAGTGAGCATTTGACATTGGGTATAGGTGACTGGGCAATCTGGATGGACCCTGTTCTTCCTTCTGCCTCATCCCCTTAATTTCCCTATCAGTCCAACGGGGAAAGCACAACTCACCCTTTCTTAGTTAAAATCAACTGTGTCCAGCAGAGTTTGCCCTGGACAAGAGTGGTGATCTACAAAGAGAAGGGTATCGTTTGTTTGGCCTCAACAGGGATCAGCTATGATTACAGATCAGCTTCAGAGAGCCAAGCTGTAAGGGTGGCAGGTGGGTCTGCTTTGTTTCGAAGGGCTGTGATTCTTGTTCT
>CAJQZJ010032083.1:10843848-10864836 GCA_907164525.1 Lophiomys imhausi
TGTCACTGGGCTTCAGCTCCCCAGCTACCTGCTGGGACTCCTCCCTTCAGCACCGTATTTCCCACTCCGCAGGGATACAGTTCTGTAGGAGGGCATCAGGGCTGCTGGCTGTTTCCCCAGCAGAGCACTCTGTGGGCTGTCTTCCCCTCCCATTTGGACACTTGCTCCACCAGGCTGCTCCTTGTAGACTGCCTGGCATGGGGTCCCACTTACCTCTCCCTCAATTCTCCATGAGGCAGGCTGAGGTGGGAAGCACTCCTCCCTTCCTTCTGGCTCCCCTCCCTTTCACTTCCTCCCCACCCACCCACTGGGACTACAAGAGAAGTGCTAGTAGCTCAGGCTTTGCCCATTACACTTCCTTCCATAGGATTAGGGCTCAGAACTCAGATGTCTTAACTCTGCTTCATTCTGCTGCAGGAACTTCAACAGAAGCCTGTCAACCCTCAGACACCATTTCAGAACCAACCAGGGCAGCCTTGCCTGCTAGGGAGGAAGAACACCAGAAGATGCTTCAGAACATACTTGGGTGTCAGGAGACAATGTCTTCCCCAGCAGCCTGAGGCAATCAGTCCCAGATTTGTGGATGCCCCCTGTGAAGTTGGCCTTGGTTGCCTGTAGTGGGAGCTAACGGGTGACACTCAGCAGCCTCCTCTACTACAACCCTTCCCACTCTTCTTGAGTGTTTCAAGGAATTACCTTTCCTTGGGAACCATACTAGAGATGCACCCAAGCAATGAATGGAGACTGTGCTGAGGGGTGGAGGCAGGGGTGGGAAGAACCATTGGATAGTAGTTCAAAATACTATGGTATATTATTGAAAACACAAATGAATCAAACTCTTATCCATGGAAGGCACAGGCAGCACTCTGTGTTTTCTACAGATTAGTCAATCTACTAGTCTTGGAAATACACATCTGTAATCCCAGTATCCATGGCGCTGAGACAGGAGGATAGCAAATGTCAGGCCAGCCTGGACTACACAGCAAGACCTTAACTCAACAAGACAAGAAGAAGAAGGAAGAGGAGGAGGAGGAGGAGAGGGGGGAGGAGGAGAAGGAAGGAAGGAAGGAAGGAAATTAAGTTGGGCACAGTGGCACATGCCTGTAATCCCAGCAATCAGAAGTCTGAGGCACAAGGATTGCTATATATTTAAAGTCAGAAGGAAGACCTTATCCCAAACAAAATAGAACAAAATGAAACAAAACTTGAAGAACCAATGAGTTTATTGGGGTGACAGTAACATAGTGACAAAGGCAGCCACACCACCTAAAAGTCCACTCCAGCACCAGTGATGAGTGGGGAAAGCTGCCTCCCTGGAGCTCACGCACAACTTACACTCCGAAGAGTCTCCTCCCCCATCACCTGCTACTGTGCATATAACTTTAGAGTGACCTTATGACCTCCCCAGCTTTTCATCTGAGGATCCTATTTCCTTCCTGCAGGATAGAGTATTCAAACTCTGAGGAACTAACCACATAATTACCAAACTGTGTTCTGTGGAGACCACATGGAGTTACCCTTACCAAGACTTGTTCTTTTCAGTTTTTTAGCCTTACTATGCCATGTTAATGAGTGGGAAGTTATCCTATTGGCTTTTTCTTTGTAAACTTGTTTTGAGACAGGATCTTCCTCCTGAGTCTTGGATCTCAGACCCTTTCATCTGAGCCTTTCCAATGTCTTTGCTTATTTAATTACATTTATTTATTTGTGTACGTGTGTGTGTGTGTGTGTGTGTGTGTGTGTGTGTGTGTGAGAGAGAGAGAGAGACATGGTGCATGTATGAAAGTCAGAGGACTATTCGAGGGAGTCAGTTCTCTTTTTCCACATGTGGATCCCACATATGAAATTCAGGTCATCAGCCTTGGCAGTAAGTGCCTTTACCTGCTGAGCTCTCTTGCAGGTCCTGCTCATTTTAAAATTGAGTCATTTGTACTTTTGTCATTGAATTCTAAAGAGTTCTGTTATGTTTGTGATCAGGTGTGTGCATGTGTATAAAGGGCGCCTTCCTCAACCTCTCACTGCTTTATTTATTTTTATTATTTTGAAGTTTTTTATTTTTTATTTATTTTTACTATGTGAGTGCATGTATGATGGGGAGCAGGGTGTGTGTGCGTGTGTGTGCCACAGTGTACATGTGGCCAGAAGATAACTGTGTGGAATCATTTTTTTCCTTCCACTTTTATGTAGGTTCTGGGGTTGGAATTTAGGTCATAGGGCTTGTATAGAAAGCACCTTTAACAGCTGAATAGTGTTGCTGGCCCCTTGTTGCAACAGAGCCTCTCACTGAACCTGGAGCTCACTGATTCAGCTAGAGTGACCGAATCAAGCTCCTGGGATCTGTCTGTCTCTGCCTCTCCGGCACTGGGATTACAGGCATGCACCATTGTACCAGGATTTCACATAGGTTCTGGGGATCCAAACTCAGGTCCCTGTGCCTATGCGGCACACACCTCCCTGACTGAGCCAGCCTAAGTCTCACCTTATTTCTACCATTGGGTGTTATACTTTCTCCCATTCATATGGCTTTCCATCTTCTTGATAGTGTTCTTAGCATACAAATGTTTCAATGAGCCAAATGTTTCTACTTTTCCTGGCTGTACCTCTGACATGTATCTTGGAGCCATTGCCAAATATGAAGTCCAGATTTAACTCTTCTGAGAGTTCTCTCTTCCTAGAGTCCTATAGCTTTCACTCCTTCATCTATGTCTCTGGTCTATTTTGAAGTACTCTTTTGCATATGGCATGAAGCAGAGGCTAATATATATATATGTCTATATAAATAGACATACATATATGTAAAAGATATATATATATATATATGTATATATATCTTTTGTGTGTATATATCTAGTTGTAAGGCCTCAAGTTGTAAAACTTAACAGGTAAAGGGACTTGCTGTGGAAGTCTGGTGAGTCTGGTGTCATGAGTTCAATCCCTGGGACTTACATAAAAGTAGAAAGACAACTGGTTCTACAAAGTTGTCCTCTGACCTCTATGTGTGCACACACATCATGCATACACACGTACACATGGTTTTTTTTAAAGAAGATGTGCATTTGCAGTATCTTTTCTTTAAGCATAATTTACTTCATAACATATTTATATAACTTCCTTTTCTTTTTCGATTTTTTAAGACAGGGCATTGATTGCTATGTAGACCAGGATGGCCTGGAACTCATGACCCTCCTGCTTCACCCCCCAGACGCTGGGGTTACAACACGCACCACTACATCTAGCAAAATTTGATTTTGAGTAGACCTATGTTTAACAACTGGCTCATAAACTTCCTGGAACATCCAACATCAGCTTTCCCAAGCCAGTGCTTGCTCACACTGGCCCTGTCATCCCAGCATGGTGCTGCCTTTGGGTTTGGGGACAAGCTTATACTATGAGAATATTTGGGCCATACTTCCATGCATTGAAATTATGATGCATAATTTTTCTGAAATTCAAGTCTGTCTCACAGCCCTGCATTTTAGTTTCCTGATCTAGGAGGCCCCCCATCACAGTCAGCTCTGGAACTTACTGTAGTCCTGGTCTAAGGCTCAGAACCTGAGAGTGAGAAGGGCCTGGGTTCTGGGCATTTCATGGATCTAGAAATGGCATCATAGGCAAGCAAGGGATTTGAACTTGCTAGAGTAGTCACTGCGGTCATTAACCACCTCAACAGGATGCTCACCTGTGTGCTTGTGGGTGTGTGTGGCTGTGTAGGTGTGTGTGTATGTGTGACTATGTGTGTATGTGTGACTATGTATGTATGTAGGGGTGTGTGTGTATAACTGTATGTGTGACTGTAGGTTTGTATGTGTGACTGTGTTTGATTATGAGAGAGAGAGAAAGAGAGGGAGAGAGAGAGAGACTGTGAATTCAACTGCGAGCCCCGTTGCATGCCAGGCAAGGGTTCTATCACTGAGTTATATCCCCAACCCTTTTTGTATGTTTTATTTTGAGACAAGGCCTCACTCTGTCAGCCAAACAGGGCTAGAACTTGTAATCCTCCTGACTCAGTCTTTTGAATAGCTAGGCTTACAATCTAGTAACACCACATCTTTCTTAACTTGGAGACAAGAGTGCTGGGGGATTGTTGTTGGGGTTCATAGAGGGTATATATAACACCTGATGGGGAGAAGAAAGACACCCATGGTAAAGTGTGGTTCTCACCCACAGGTTGGCATAAATCCTGGGGCAAACGGATGATGAGGAATGGACTCTTCAGAACCCACCCACCCTACCCCGTCTACCAGGGACCAGCCAGCCCCTGCACCTGGCATTCCAGGGGCCCCAAGTGGGCAGGTCTCACCTCACCTGGCCCTGGGTCCTGTGATCCTGCCACCAGAACAAGGCCTGCCCCCAACTGTGTTCCTGAAGGCCTTGCATGTCCCACTGTACCACACAGTACCTCCTGGGGTCCTCCAGCCACGTGCACCCCTGGTGACAGGCAGCCTGGAAGGGGCCAGCGTACCTTTCATCCTCAGCCCCTTACTGCAGCCTGAAGGGCCCAGTTCCACCCAGGTGGGCCAGCCAGCCACCCCGGCCCTGACTGTGAACATCGTGGGCACACTGCCTGTACTCTCCCCGGGCGTGGGGTCCACACTGGTCAGCACAGGCAGGGTGAAGAATGCTGGTAAGTACCTGTGCCCGCACTGTGGCCGGGACTGCTTGAAGCCCAGTGTGTTGGAGAAACATATCCGCTCCCACACAGGTGAGAGGCCCTTCCCATGTTCCACCTGTGGCATCGCCTTTAAGACCCAGAGCAACCTGTATAAACACAGGCGGACACAGACACATCTCAACAACTCCCGCTTGTCCTCAGAGTCTGAGGGGAGTGGCAGCAGCCTTCTGGAGGAGGTAGACAGGCCCAGAGAGGCTGCCTTAGTGGATAGCCGTGGAGAGGGAGGCGGTCCAGAGAGCCATCTTTCTCCTGGTGCCCACCTCACCCTTGCTGCTAAGAACAGGGAAAGGAAGGTGGAGTCGGATCCCTGTCTAGGGGCCTCCCTTTCCCATAGGGAGGCCTCTGTGGACCAGACCCAAGTGGTGTCACCTGAGTTCCCACTAGTCAGCCCACAGCCTAGGCGGAAACTACCGGAACCAAAGGCATGCTCCCTGCAGCGACAGCAGGAGACATGTTCAGAGAAGCCTTGGGACACCAGGGCCTTGGAGGGCCAGCTGAGGAAGTGTGAGAGCACAGACTCCGGGTACCTGTCGCGCTCAGACAGTGTGGAGCAGCCTCCTATCGCCTCCAGCCCTTTGCATAGTCTATCGGAGCACAGTGCAGAGTCTGAGGGGGAAGGAGGCCCTGACTGTGGCTCTGTGGGCCACAGGGCTGAACAGGGCACACCAGGGGCCAGACTGGACATAGAGAAGAAGAAACTGGAGGAGCGCATTGCCCAGCTCATTTCCCACAACCAGGCGGTGGTAGACGACCCACAGCTAGACCATGTGCGGCCCCGCAAGACTGTACTGCCCAAGCACGGCAGCATTGACCTACCCATGCCATATACCTACAAGGATTCCTTCCACTTTGACATCAGGGCACTGGAGCCCAGCCGCAGGAGGGCTGTCCTCAGCCCAGCTTGCTCCACATTCGCACCCCTGGAAAAGGCTAGACCTCTCTTCTTCCACTCTGTCCCCACACAGCTCTCCACGACTGTGGAGTGTGTCCCCGTTACCAGAAGCAACTCTCTGCCTTTCATCGAGGGGTCTAAGTTGTGGCCAGAGCCACAGGACCCACAGGATGCCATTCCCAGGATGCAGAAGGCCCTGAGTCCCAGGCTCACTCCAGCCCGGCTGGGATGCCGCCCAGGACTGACCTTGGCGGGCATCCCCAGTGGTCACCCTCGGGCTCTGGTGAGACAGGCTGCTGTGGAGGACTTGCCATGTACCCTGACTGGAGACCCCTCGGCGGTTGCTGAGGATCTAGATGGAAAGAGAGCCGCCGTCGTGAAGGAGAGGGTGGTGTGCAAGGGTAGAGCCAGCAGGAAGTGTAACCAGAGGAAGCAAAAGATGTTCTCCCAGGAGAAATGGCAGGTGTATGGGAATGAGACTTTCAAGAGAATATACCAGAAAATGAAGACCAACCACCAGGGAGGTCAGAAACACAGGGAGATGAAGCAGGGCCAAGGGACGGAGCTGGACCTTCCTCCCCAGGAAGATATAGTACGGGGTGAGGGTGCAGGCTTCTCTCAAGACAATAGGATTCCTATCCTTGGGGACACTACAGCAGGGGCTAAGCCAGAATCTTGGGGAAGTCAACCATCCCTGGAGGACTCACTGGAGGCTGAGTCTCCTAAGCAACTGAAGGCAGTGGCCAGAGCCAAGTCATCTCCTACCCTTGGCAATACAGGTGGCCTCTGTTTGAGTGGCAAGTGTCCTTTGCTCTCTCCAAATGGGAAATTCGACCTGGGATGCCAGCTGCCTCCAGTGCCTGGGCCCCACCTAGGAGGAGACTTAGAAGCTCTGGAGACAGCTTTGCCAGACTCCAGTACAGAGGCTATGAAAGAAACCAGCCCAGGGGCCCAAACTGTCCTCAGACAGTCCAGTGGTGGGTCTGTGGCTCCCCAGCTTGCAGAAGACAAGTTACCCTCAGAGAGGAAGAGACTGAAAGTGGAGGGGCTGGACCATCAGGAGCAGCCAGGGCCTCTGGAAGCCGAGACCTCAGGTGGCTCTGTGCAGGATGACCCCCAGCCACCCCAGAAACAGGACAGTTACCATAAGGAGGTGCTAGGTAGATCAAATGAGAGTATCCTGCATGTGACCACAGCCCTGGATTCCCCTGGTGTCTCCTCAGCTGTTTTTACTGTTGCCCTGCCGTTGTCAGTGCTAGAGGACAAGGACTCCACATTGCCTTCTGTACCTAGGACTCCTGGGCTCCACTCCCTGTTGCCTGCCCAACCCAGAGATCCCTGTGTCCCTGCTGCTCTGTCAGGTGGCTCCTTTGCTCCGAGGTACCTTCTCAGGTTACCTCAGGGAGAGAACCCCTCAGGACTTGTTGCTCCAGGGCCTGGGAAAGGCCCAGAGTCTCTGTGTGGCAGTATACAGCCTGTAGAACAGACCCTTCTTGTTGTATCAGAACAGGAAATCCTCTGGCCACCTGGACCATACTCAGGCCCAGGTGAGGCAGGTGGCCACCCAGAGGACCCTAGCTGGTCCAGGTCAAAGGATGGAAGAGAAGAGCCACAGATGGGAAGAGAGACAAGAGACAGGGCCAACAGCACCATCCCAGTGGCTGAGCACTCTTCTGATGCCAACACCGGCACTACCCAGGAGACAGATTCGGTTCTGCCTACTCATACATGTGACTCTCATGTGGCCCAGGATGTAGTGAGTGAGACCCATGCCATCCATTGCCTCTGCACAAGCAGTCCACCAGCAAGAGCTAAGATATATGGGAATCTCTCGAACCCTTGGACATCACCCCAGGAGCTGGGGACATCTCCTAAGAATGCCTTAGAAGGTCCTTCTTCAGAGACCAAAAAGGGGCTGCCTGTCTGCTTTCCCTCTCTAGTACCATATTTCCTCACATCTTTCACAAGGCCCCAGGGTATTTCCTTGAACCAACAGAAACTGGCCTTGTCACACCTCTTAGGGACCCCAATGAGCTGTGAGACTCCAAGTTCCTTCCCCTCACTTAAGGCTGAGCCCCAGCTTACATGGTGTTGCTTGAGTCGCAGCCTGCCCCTGCCTGCAGAGCAACAGAGGGCAGCTCCTGGGCACTTGGCTTCACACTCGCCTGGTAGAAACCTCCAGGGTGAGATTAACAAGGCACTGTTCAAGAAGAGTGGAGGAAAGATCAAGACAACTGGAGTAGGAGAAGGGCCTATTCAGGCCCCTGAGGTAACACCAGCTAGGCCTGGGGGCATGAGACAGGAAGAGAGGGAGGGAGGGGAAGGGAGAGAAAAAGGTAAGTGGTGGTGGTGGGGGCGGGGAGAACTCACGAATCTGTCCCTATGGCTAGCACCACCATTATGAGGTGTCTGTTCCCAAGGGAGGTTAGGGCTGCCATTCATGGGGTTGGAAAAATAAAGGCCCTAGATATGAACAGAATTCATAAAACATACACACACACACACACACACACACACACACAGAGAGAGAGAGAGAGAGAGAGAGCGCAAAGAGCTCTTGTACTGGGATCTGGGCCATAGCTGAGTTGGTGAAGTACTTGCCACACAACTATGAGGACGCGAGGACCCACATTTAAAAAGCCAAACATGATGACAGACTTTTCTAATCCCAGCGCTGGGGAGATGGAGACAGGAAGATCTCTGGGGGCTCCTTAGATTAGCCTAACCAGTGAGTCCCAGGCCAGTGAGAGACCCTAACTCAAAATACAAGCCAGATGGTTCCTGAAAAATGACACCCAAGATTGTTCTCTGGCCTCCACATGTATGTGTATACACACACACACACACACACACACACACACACACACACACACCCCACATACACACAAATAAATAGTTTACTAGAGCATCCAGGTAAGATATTCATGATTAGACATAAAACTTTGTTCTATTCCTGATAACAGAGATAAAAATCACACTGCCTAGAACTCTCCAGGTCTTTTAAGAATCAAATACTTAAAATTGTCTGTGGGGTACAGGCTGTGGTGAGCCACCTGATGTTGGCACTGGGACTAAAATTTGGGTCCTTTGCAAGAGCAGCAAGTGCTCTTAACTACTGAGTCACCTCTGCAGAAACTAGAAACTAGAAACTCATGTTGGCAGATAAACTCCAGACAGAAAACTAAAGCAGAACAGAAAGAGGGAACAAAACACATAAACACTCTTAAATGGAGAAGCTCATTATCTCAGAGGCACTGAAGAAATCATTCCAGTGCCTTTGTATATGTAATCACTATAACTAGACTCAGACCTAACTCTGAGGTTCTTAGGAGCAAGGACAAAAAATGAAAATGTGATGAAAGTTCAAGGGGGATCTTACCAGGGAAATGAGTCATGACTTTACGGCCCCATCTCGAAAGCATTGAAGTCTCAGTCCTGTTAGGGGATGGCTTGGCTCGGGGAGCTGAAGAGAGAGCACTGAGGGCCCAGTTCTAATTGTGCTTATGGAACAAAGACGAAGGTAAGAGCTGAAACTTGCAAGCAATCTTGTTTTCTACCAGGAGCTGGGGGTGGGGATCCAAGGTCTGGTTTAAATCTTCTCCTCCCAAATTGTAGGGATTCCTGAGGTGAAGAAGATGGACTGTACCTCTAGTTGACTCTCCACTCACATCCAAGGTCCAGCATTGTCATTGGAGGTCTAGCTTAGGCATAGTTCTGGAAGGTTCCATGTGGTACACAACCAGTTTCCTGATATGAATACCCCACAGGCTTAGGCCACTTGATAATACAACAGCTGGGTGATTTAATTTCTATAAATAGGCAGCCTGTCTCTAGAGAGAGAACCCATCATGGTGGTACCCACCATGAGATCTTTGAGTGACATAATGCCAACATGCTTGGTATTTTCAGTCTCCCTATCCAACAGTCCCAGGGATGAGGGCCCAAGACCAGGTGCCCAGCCCACAGTGGAAGAAAGGACTGAGCCATAGGAGAGTGACGACATCTCGTGAGAACACCAACCAGAAGAAACTCATGCTTCATTCTAAGAGGTAAGACATGAGGCTTCCTCTTCCCGGTCCTTGCTAGCCTGGTATCAGAAACTACAAATTGCTACTAACACTCAGGAACTGAATGTGGCATTCAAATGGCAACTCAGCTCCAGAGGGAGATTCCTATTCTGTTGGTCTTGAGGTTTTTTTGGCTCCAGATCTGCCTCTGTTGCCTATAGCCAAACCAACATGATCCTATTGACCATTAAATTGTTTACTGGTATATTTCTAAGGCAGGACACAGTAAATGTTTGAGATAATCACATTGAAAATACATCCATCATATTTTAGTGCTGAGAGATTGTGTGTTGATTATTGCTTTTAAGATATTTAAAAAATATTTGCAAGCAATGTGTATCTTTTGAAGAAAAATTTAAAAATTCAGAGAAGCAAAGAGAATCTCTCAGCAATCCCAAGACTTGGGAATAATCCTCTGACCATTCAGAGGCACTGCCTTCTAGACGAGGCCAGAGGCATTTTTCAGGACGTCTTAAGAGCTCAGCAGCAGTTCTGGGACACATATATTGACTGATGCCAGTTGCAGATGCTGCAGTAGAGAGAGAAGCTCACCAAGATGCTAAGCCTTTATTTCCCGAAGGAGCAGAGGGGTTCACCCTCTTTGGAAAAGACTGATACCCAGCTAGCTCACTCCTGTTACTTTATTCAAATGTTATACAAGGTTAATTGGGGCTAGGGAAGGTTGCAACCCCAAAGTTATTCTGGCCTTGCTATCTGTGAGAACAGACAACACACAAAATCTCAGTCCTTTTTGACCATGGCTAGCCATAATCAAAAGCAAGAAATCCAGTTTGGCCACCAGTGTCTTAGGAACAAGGTTGTTACAGCTGCAAGTTCTCATGTAATACCACCTGTAGAGTCTCTAGAGAGGCAACATTTCTTCAAAGTTCAAATAGTCTCAAAACAATTTCTCAGCCTCTACTGCAGCTGGGAGTTCTCATGTAGCAAAGGTGTTGTTGAAACATTTCACCCAAAGCTGGACACAAAGATTTTACTATACATTTCACTTAAAGCTAGACATAAAGGCTTTACTGTACTTTTCACTACAGTTTAAGACATTAAAAATTGTTTTTGCAAACAATGTGTGTATTTTGCAGGAAAATTTAAAAATTCAGAGAAGCAAAGAGAATCTCTCAGAAATCCCAAGAATTTGGAATAATCCTCTGACCATTCAGAGGCACTGTCTTCTAGACAAGGCCAGAGACATCTTGTAAGAGGCCTTAAAAGCTCAGCAGCAGTTCTTGGGCCAAGTTTATCAACCAACGATGCATTTCTGTCTAAATATTGCAGCCACATCATAAAAATTAGTTTTCATACAACTGTCTGTATTTCTCACCCATCTCAAGCTATCATGAGTTCTGGGGACACAGGACTTCCTGTAACCAAAGTTTTTAATTATTATTTAACACTTATTTATTTATTACTATATTCACTTATAACAAACACCAACAATTTCTTAACTATTAATCCTATAAATTCCTACAACTCCTTTAACCTATCCACTAAACCTATTGATAATTATTTTCCTAACCTTTTAGAAGGATACAGTCTCTGGGGCAGGTCCTCAGTCATCAGGAACACAGTCTTTGTTGTAGATTCTTTAACGCACTTAGCAGTCCTTTTTCTGGATCTCTCAGATGCAGGTTCGTCAGGGTAAGTTGGTTATTGCAGTCTCACCTTAAATAAGGCTTCATGCTTTCTTCTCTGGGAGACTCCAGCCCCTTCGCATCAGCAACTCTGTCGCTCTACTTCAGAGTCCTTAAAGCCAGGCACAGTTTCCTTTAGGCCACTGTTCTGACAAATCAAACCCCTCTAGGCAAAAGCTGAGCCACAGAGTTTAGTCCTTGGCCTTTTGGTGTCTTGCTCAGGCTTTCTTTGCTCACCAGCTTCTTTCTGCCTCAGGGAGATCTGGCCATGAAATGATGGCCAGCACTTTTTTCAGCAGGACTCTCAGACCTCTCTAGCATCAGGGCCTCTTTTCCTTTTGGGCTCCGTGCCCTGTCCTTAAATAGGAGGAACTCTGTTTCAGCTTAATTTGGGCTCTGCCCACTTAGCAGCTGAAAACAATGTCAGGCCAGATACTTTGTTTCTTTAAGTCCATTAAGTATTTCCTGTTTTTCCTGACTTCAACCTTGTTTTTCAGTCTATTAAGTCTCCTGTTTGTTTCCTGTTTTCAGTCCACATGCTGATAATGATCTTCATGCCCCAAATTAAGAGACAGTATCAGAAACCCCTATATATTTTCTAAATCTAATTTAATTTATCTAACTTCCTACAACTTCCCTTCTTGAGTCACCACAGGTGGCCAGAGAGTAGTAGTAGCCACCCTATTAATTGAGGACTGTTCTTTGTGAATAGCTCAGTCTCCACCTCTATTCAGCATTGGATCTTCAGCTTATGCTGTGTTATAAGCCTACCCCACAGATGATTGAACTAGAAGATGTTTGTTTTAATAGTTGACCTTGTGGCAGCCAAGAGAAGGCATCTTCATCAGGGAAATTCTCTATAAGAGCCTTAAAGGTGAACATATGAATTTGAGCACAGGGGAGCAAGGAAGTTCTGGGCAAGGACCTTGTCTTACTTTTCAATTGCTTGCTAAAACACCATGACCAAGGCAACTTATAAAGGAAAGTACTTAATTTGGGGATCATGGTTCCAGAGAGTTAGGGTCCATGACCATCTTGATGGGCAGCATGGTAGCAGGGAGGCATGGCACTGGAGCAGTAGCTCATCCATCTATATATCTACTTATGTACCCATGTACATATCAGTCATCTATCCTATCTGTCCACCCACCAATCCATCCATCATGCATCCATCTATCTTGCTGCCTACTTACTTACCTACCTACTTATCCATCTTCTTGGCATTTGCTGTGAGGTATTACATTCTGTGAGTGAGGTTCACCCTTTCTTTAATGCTTGTTAATGGTTGGCTGTTTTCAAGCTTTTAAATGATGATTATAATTTATAGGATCCTGTGAAAGTCTAGATAGTATAGATTCTTACTATTAAAAGCTGTATATGCATTCTTCTGTCCACTATTTTGTTTTTAAAGTCCACTTATTCATCTTGGCCGACAGAACTGTCCTGTACTGCTTTTTCATTTCTGGATGCATTTTGGACCATCCTTCTGATATTTTATTCTGCCTAAAGCACATGTTCAGAATTCCTGAAGAGAGTAAGATTGCCCTGGTTGTCATCAGTTTGAAATAGCTGCATTTCATACTGGTGATGGGAAATATTTCTTCTGGCTACAGGGCTCTAGGTAAAAACTCCTTTTCTCTCAGGGCTTCAAAGCTCTGCTTCTACCATCTTTAAGTTTCCACTTTCGGTGGAGAAAAACCTCCAGTTCACTAATTCTCTTTCCGTAGGTGTCTTTATCTCTGGCCACTGTTAAAGCTATTCCTTTAGTGTTTGTATTCCATTTTACTGTGATGCTTGGAGATATATGTTTCTTTTCATGTATCCCATCAGGAATCCACTGGGCTTTGATGATCTTCCTAGAAAAATTTTGGCCATCATTTCTCAAGCACCATTTCCATTCCACTCTCTTTCCTTTCTTTCTGAAAACAGGAAAGTACTGCCTGTTTTCAGAAAGTAATGTATCTTAGATGTTCTCTTCTATGTGTGTGTGTGTGCATGCTCTTGTGTGTGGTGCATGTGTATGTATGCATGTTCACATGTGTGCCTGTGCATATGAGGGCCAGACAGAGCTCAATCTCAGGTTTGTTTTCATGTCTACCTTTTTGTTGTTGATTTTTTTTTTTGAGGCAGGGTCTCTCACTGGGTTGTACCTTGCTCAGGAATTTGCTTGTGTCTGCTTCTTCAGTGCTAGGATTACAAGTGCATACCACCATTCCTGTTTGTTTTTTTTTTTGTTTTGTTTTGTATGGGCTCTGAGACTGCAGCTCAGGTGTTTGCACAGCTCATATCTTCATATTTATGAGACAAGCACTTTGCCAACTGAGCAATCTCTCCAACTTTATTTTGAAGCAGGGTCTCACTGTGTAGGCCAGGCTCACCTGCATTGGCAATTCTCCTGCCTCAGTCTCTTGAGTATAGGCTTACAATGTGCACCACCAGGTTTGACTTGCTTGTCTTCTTCTACCTTTAATAACTTTTATCTGTCTGTGTGGATACACAATGTGGATGCATTGTTCAGTGGTATTCTTAAAATTTTACTAATTTCCTTAATTCATTAAATAACTTCTTTGTTGAAGTGTTATTGAAAATGTAATTGAGTTTTAATAAATCGCACATTTTAAAGACATATAATTTAATTAACTTTGACATGTATACTTATGACACCAAGTGTAGAACTAAGATCTTAGACACATCCATGTTGTATGCATCAGTCATTCCTTCTTCATTTCTGAGTAGTGTGCCTCAGGGTGGCTAGGTCACCCTTGGCATATATGTGCTCCAAGGATAGACATGTGATTTGTTTCAGTTGGTGTTGTCATGAAGAAGTGATTGCAAATGTTCGTGTCTCAGTATGCATATATTCTCTGGAATAAAGCCTGAGAGTAGGGTGGCCGCACTAGGAGTTTTTAAGAAGTTGGGCAGCTGACTTCTGAAGCTGCCCAGCACTTCCCACATGCAGCAGTGCCTGTATGCAAAAGAACCAGTTTCCCCAGATTCTTGCCCACATCTGCCATGGTCATCCCCTTCAGCTGTCATCTTTTTAGCAGATGTGTCATGATAGCATGTTACAGTTGGAATCTGTGCTGTCCTAGTGTGCATTCCCTCAGGTGCTTCGTTCCTGTTTGATGTCCTCAGGGAGCTGTCTGTTCACGTCTTCTGCCTATTGGAAACATATTGCTCACATTCTACATTCTGACTTTTGAGAATTCTATGTACATTCTGATTACATACATCTTTTACCAAGTAGGTGATGCTCAAGAATTTTCTTCTAGTGTACAGCTTGTCTTTTTGTTCATTATTTTTAGTTTAAAAAATACATTAAAATATAATTATATCATTTTACCCTTTCTTTTCCTCCCTATAAACACTTCCACATAACCCTCATTGCTCTTTTTCAAATTCATGCCCCCTTTTTTTATTGTTGTTACATACATACAAATACACCACACACACACACACACACACACACACACACACTCCTAAATTAATACATGAATACCACCTGCTCAGTCTGCATAATGCTACTTATATGAACATTTTCAGTGCCTAGCATTTGTTATTGGATAACCAATTGGTGTGCTCTTCCTTGGAGAAGGCCATTTCTCCCTCTCTCAGCATTTCTTAGTTGCCTGTAGTTCTTTGTATAGAGTTGAGTCCTCCTCGGTATTCCCTCATCCATGTTAGCATGTATATTGCTGTTGTCCTTGTTCAGCTCTTGCTTAAGTTGTCATGTTGGTGAAAGTTTCAGAAGCTAAATCCACCAACATAACTGCCTAAATAATTTTAGGTTTCTTTTTTTAGACAAGTGCCTGAACTTATTTCTTTATTTATTTATGTGCTCAGGATTAAACCCAGGGCCACACAAATGCTGGACAGATACTCTACCACCATGCCACATCTCTTAATGGTATACGTTAAAGAGCTGCCATCTTTAATTTTGATGAAATTCATTTTCTTCCTTTCCCTTTCCATTGAGGTTGCTCTTGGTGTGAGAACTCAGATGTTTCTTACTAACCGTGATCTCACATTTTATTCTATTATTCTCTACCCTAGGTTTCAAATTCCAGCCTATGATGCACCTCTGCTTAACTTTTATTTATGGTTTGAGCTGTGGATGGAAGCTCACAGTTCTGCAGGCCTATCTGCTTGCCCTAATATGACCTGTCTGTCTATTTTGATGCAAATATCACACCATTTTGATTATACCACCCAACCCCAAGATTTTATATAAAAGGTTAATGAATTCAGGACAGTGAAGTACTTCTATTAGAATAGACAAAGACTGATTGAAGAGGCAAGAAGGTGAAGAGGAACTTTTGATAAGATTTTATAGGAAAATCAGTGGAGAAAGGGAGAAAAGATGATCATTTCAGCCAACAGTGGCCAGCCTGGAAAACTTCTCCCTGGCAAATGGAAGAAAGCCTTGGAAGGGCATGTCTTCCGACTCTGCTCTAGGGAACAGTGACTTCATCACACATAGCCCATTTTACTTAAGATATAAACCCAATTAATGCTCTCTCATCTTGATCAGAAGTCTGTAACCTCCCATAGTGGCCTCCTCTTCATCTCTTCATTGACATCCTGCCTTTATTGATCTGTTTAAAAAATATTTCATTACATTTATTTGTTTGTTCTGTGTCTGTTGAGGTCAGAGGATGATGTGCAGGTCTCTCCTTCCACTGTGTGTGTCCTGGGGACGGAACTTAGGCTGTCATGCTTAGTGGCAAGCGCCTTTACCCACTGAGGCATCTTGGAGCCAGGTCTAGTGATTTTTAAATGTAGTTATTCATGGATATTATGTTTTATCTCCAAAAAGTTTAATTTTCAAGCCTGCGTGGCAAAAATTTGCTTTGTTCTCTTGTTCTTTATTCTTATTTTCAATCGCGCGCGCGTGCGTGCGTGCGTGCGTGCGTGTGTGTATGCCAAAGGTTGTTATCTAGTGTCTTCCTCAGAATTGTTCCACTTCATCCTTTGAGGTGGGTCTCTCACTGAACCTGAAGCTTGTGAATTCAGCTTGGCTCTCTGGCCAGCACAGTCTAGGCACCCTCTGTGTCCACCTCCCCAGCACTGGGATTACCACTCCCACCATCTGCCTGGCTATTTGTGCTGGTGGGGAGGATTTAAACTGTGCTTAGCATGGCAAATACCTCACTGACTTAGCCCTCTCTCCAAGCCCCAATCTTTTTCTTTTTAAACCACACTTTAGAGTCTGCTCTTGATGATCCCAGCATTTGAAGTCCCCCACGTCTGCCTCTGTTTCACATATCGACTCACAGCAACTGAGTTCCTTGTGCTCATGGTATAGGTCCACTGAGACCTGAGTTGAAAGCACCATTCTTGGGGTGGAGGGGAGGATACTATTTTTGCTTCTGCTAACTACCTGCCTGATTCTAGTCCAAGCGAAGCTCTTGGTGTAAAGGTTTTCCTGGTCTCAGTCCACATGAAAGAAGGAAGGTCTCTTCTCTTTATGAAACTGGCTGGAGGGCCTGCTGTGGCCTCAGGTCTCTGCATCAATAGAAAGTGCCCCCTTGACGTCCACCAAGGTCCTGTCCACCGAGCTAGGGAACATACACACAGTTCACCTGGTCTGGCAAAACCTTTGAGATGAAAACAGTCTTACCTGCCTAGGTTTCTTTCCTTTGAATTTTAACTGTTTTGCATCTTCCAATCAAACTATCAATGCATGTAAGTGTATTTAATTTTTAAGAACAACTTAATTGTAGTTTTAGTTGTTTTTGGCATAAGGAGGACTGTGATGGGACGAGAGTGTTAGGTCACGGTTAGAGACACAGTTCTCATTTAATTTGCTGTGCCTTATTGTTGAGAAGTTGTTTTTATTCCTAACATTTTTTTTAAGCTGTAATTTTGCTAATTTGACCAAGCCAAGCTCCCGAGAGCTGGGATGGTGTGTGAGAAGTTGTACATTTTGATGCATCCACAAAGCTGCCTCTTCTTCCATGGTTACTCACTACAGGTCTTGTTGAAGAACTCTTCCCTATCCTCATTCTCCCAACGTCATGAGCATATAAAGACTTCCTCTGATATCTTTCTAATATACGTTAAATATATGCACTCATATGTATGGAAAGATTTGGCTTCATTTTTGTAATCTAGACAATAGGGGAACATGGATCAAATGTGATTTTTTTTTACTTATTTTAGCAATTATGATTTTATGTTTTTGAAACTACATATATGCTTATATATTACTCATACATATTTCACATATACAGATTTTATTTGATTGGAAACTCTAAAACTCTAAAACTCTAAAACATTATGTAAGATTTTCATAAAAACCTCTCAGAACCTGATATAAATCAAGGGTTCTCTCACCTGTTGCTGTTTTTAGCTCCCTGTTTACTCTTGAAGTTCATTTCAGGGCTTTACACTCTGTTTCTTTTCTCTTTCCCTCCTTCCCTCTCTCTATTCCAACATTGTAAGGAAAATGACTGTTTTATTAATGAAACTACACCTGTAAAGGATAGGGAGTCAAAAACGTGGGGTCCATTTTGATTGTGGAAATGGAAACATGTAGAGGCTTCATGCTTGCATGCCGAATTACTTCCGTGCTAACTTGAGGCCCAGAGATTCACAAAGTTCTCAGAATACATCTGTCCTAGGCCCTCAGCAAGCACTGGACCATGGAATTGTGTTTTATTGATTAATTTGTGGCTGTGTACAAGCAGGAAGTGCTCAGAGACTTGGCTGAGGAGGCTTCCAGCAAACGCAACATAGACGGCTCCAAATGGGGGGAGATAAGTGAGTGAGGAAGTGGGGGGGGGTAGTCCTAACAGGCAAATTTGGCGGGAGGAAAGGGTTCTATTCACCATGAGGGTCTACCTTGTGCACTTGCCATACCTGTTTAGGGTTGTGGGGCTGTTCTTCAGTCAGGATGCAATTTATGTAGTCAGAGAAAGCTGTGAAGTGAGATAAACATACAGGAAGGTAGACAGTGGTCCTGAGCTCAGTGGCCTCCGCTGCACGTGCCACCACCACACATGGCTGAGACCCTGTGATCTGTCCAGTATGGCGCTAGAGCTTTGAGCAGGCAAGTTCACAGTCATCTCTCAGTTTCTTTCTGCTCCACGAGAGGAGCTGGGAGAAGCAGCAGAACTGAGCAGTGTCCCCCGGGAGCACATGTGAGAGCGCCTGTTCTCCCACCTGTTGGGTCTCTCCTTAGATCTCGTTGAGCATAGTAGAGCAACAGGGGGTTGACCCATTTCGACCAGTCCCAAGACCCATGACAGCAACCTCAACCCTCTCCTCTCTTGAGGGAAGCACGGCCTCCAGTCCAAACTGAAGCCTGTGAGCTCATGACCTTAACCTACCTGTCTTCAGGAGTCCTTGCTGCACTGACCTGGGCAAGAAGTGCTCACCATGACTGGTCTCCATAAGACTGAGGAGCACAGGTATCATGAAATACATAGAGAGGATCCAGAGAAAGCAGCCAAGAGGCTTGCATGGACCCTATGAGTTCAGTTCAAAGTTCAAATCTCAGGGGCCTTTTTTTTTTAAAGTATAAACGAGAAAATGGATCAGTTCAGTGTTGCAAGCTAGATGTGAACTTCAAAAACTAAGTTGATCTTAAACTCAGCCTTGAGTAAACAGAAAGTGGGAGAAGAGACATCACGTACTCAGCTGACAAGTACTTGGTATCGGTCACAAGCCACACTTGAGGTCGTTCAAGCCAAAACAAGTGTTCTGTGAAGGAGGTCACTCATATCAACCCATCGGATTCTTTAGAAAGTGGGGCTTGGGTGCGGATTGTAAGTGAGTTCTTAGGAGGAGGCTGGCTGGCTGCGAGGAGACAGCAGAGGGCAGGGAGTCACTTTGTAATGAGTCTGGCCTCAGCCTGGGCCAGAAGGGCCTCTGGAGTGGGAATTGTACCATATAGATTGTCCTACTTGGAGGCAAGTGTCTGAGGCATCACATCCTACACCAGCCAGTCAGACACAGGAAGTGAAGGTGAGGTGAAAAGTTTCCCAGGTATTGACAAATACTGTGGTTTTGACAAATGGGACAGCGCCCACTGTCCCAGAGGGTGTGCCTGTCCCCAAAAGCAATGGGTAGCCCTGGGGAGAATTGCTAGATGTTGCCTCAGGGTACCTGGAATGCCTCCGGGAAACCTGAATGACAGGGGATGAAAAACTGCCCAACCAGGCTGGTTTTTTGAATGCAGCCGCTTGGGGGTTGAGGGGTGTCTGCAGACAGACTCCTCTGAGAAGATGGAAGAGAGACAGGACCAGTCCCGTCCCACAACTGAGCAAAGCTCCTCTCCAGAAGACACCACCAGGGTCCATATAGGCTCTCCTCAAGAACCACAGGGTCCAGATCCCACTTTGGTAAGACTGGATAAGAGAAGATCAGGAAGTCTCCTGACAGACCCCTCATCACTTTGATTGAATGAAGTCTCCAAGGTTCAAGTTATGTGCCATTCTTAACGCCTGCAAGCCAGCTGCAGTTATCCGAGGTCTAGGGGGCAAAGGTGACCCTGCACACTTACTGGCAGCAGGTTCCCCACAGGTCCCACCTCCCTTCCTTCCTTTGTCCGTGTACTTTGAAATCACTCTGCAGGAGCTCCGGTGGGCTCAGGGGGTTATGAGTGAAATAGCAGCCTGCCCTTCCTCCCCTGATAGCTCTTTAGGGAATCTGTGGTCTTGACAAATGGGACAGAGGCTTCAGGGAAGGAGCTAGTGCTCCTCCCCTCTTCCCCAGGGGGTGACAGTTCCTGCTCCAGGTGGGGAAGGGAAGTTTCTTTCAAATGTAGACACCCAGTGAAGATGAACAGAAAGCCACTTTCTCATTGCTGGTGCCAGGAAAAGGCAACATCGGAGGGGGGGCTGAGTTCTTTAGCCCTAATTTAAAATTCTGCAATCAGCCCTGGTGACAAGGTCCTGTGGCTGGGTCTTGGCAGAGGCTCAAGGAAACAAGGCAGAAAAATGGCTAAGCATGTTGCCTCCTCCCCAGAAGACCCCATGGATTGCCATGGAGGTCAAGTGCCTGGAAACTGAAGTCTGTACAGGAAGGCTGCTCCCCCACGTATCTGCAAGCAGTGCAAAGAGCGTTCAAACAAGCGTAAGGGATGTGGCAATGAACCTTCATCTCCATTTACTTACCTGCAAGATGTGGGTGCTACATTAGATGGTTAGCCTATGTAGGGCCGTACCTGTTTGTCAGTAAACATTGTGAGCCTAAATCCTAAGAGACAGGTACAAGTACAGATTATTACACAGATCTACTTGCTAGATGCATGCTGCGCATGAAGCGTGCTGTGTACTTGCCAGTCAATACAAGTGGACTCCTAGCCTGCTCTCTTTCTCCATCCTTATAATGTTTTCCCTCTGGGTTCTGAGGGACATTTTGTTTTGGGTACCACCAAATCAAATGAACTGGAAGGGGCTCTTTGAAGAGGAATCTCTGCAGACCC
This sequence comes from Lophiomys imhausi, assembly GCA_907164525.1. Classification (NCBI taxonomy): domain Eukaryota; kingdom Metazoa; phylum Chordata; class Mammalia; order Rodentia; family Muridae; genus Lophiomys; species Lophiomys imhausi. The sequence goes on from CAJQZJ010032083.1 coordinate 10,864,556, forward strand.
CCAAGATGCAGGCTGCGAGCATTGCCTATGGTAGCAGCAGTGTGCACACGTTACTCTTAACATAAGTGTAGCTTACATGCTCAGGAGCCCCAGGAGGGTAGCAGTTATGATGTGGATCAATGTTGATTATGAAACATTTCATCTTTGCACAAGGTTCTTAACCACTGAACCATCTCTCCAACCCTACGCACAAAGTTCCATCCAACAAACTACTTAGCACGTAGCAAAAGACCAGAATCTAACATCAATGTCTAACTGCAGTGAATCTAACATCAATGTCT
>CAJQZJ010032083.1:10870647-10883879 GCA_907164525.1 Lophiomys imhausi
TGTGTATACTGTGACTGTGTATACTGTGATTGTGTGTACCTGTGACTGTGTGTACCGTGACTCTTGTGTACCTGCACTGTATATACTGGGACTGTGTATGCTGTGACTGAGACTGAGTGTCCCTGTGACTGTGTGTGCTTGTGACTGTGTATATGTACTTGTGACTGTGTGTATATACCTGTGGCTATGTGGCTGTTTGGAGATGAGAGAGGAGGAGTTGCATCTCAGGATAGAGCAATCAATATGCAGTGATTTGTTTAGGGCAGTCCAAGAGGCTGTAATTGGAGAAATTTGATGGAATCAAAAGAAACATTGAGAATTCCCATTACTTTGGAATGAGGGATTTGCCAGTTTTAAGGGAGAAAAAGTATGGGTTCTGGCCCTGGAGGCTCCCAAGAAATAGAGATTTCTAATATTGATCAAGGACACATATATCCAAGAACAAGTTAGAGCTGATATTTTTTCTTTGTTTTTTGAGACTCTTCCTGTCAATAACTTGGAATGAGACAGAGTGAGAGGATGTTTTTAAAAATATTTTTAAAGATGTTTGATTTCTTTCTAAACCATTCCAATAGCTCAGAGCTAATCACCCAGATTAAAAGATGGTGTGGTGATGAAGCCATCTGTAAGCAGAAGGCCAGGGAAGTTAACAAAGGATGGAGACCCAAGTCACAAGATTCTACACTGACTATAGACTGTGAGGTACTCCTGAAAACAGAGACAACACAGTCTTTTATTTTCCCTAAACTTAAACCCAATAATATCTTACCCAACTTTTCAGCAAAGCAAGGAAAGATCTAGAACTTTCTATGTAAATATTAAGTCTTTCTGAACTTCCCGTACAGAGTATGAACACCAAGTGTGTGTGTGTGTGTGTGTGTGTGTGTGTGTGTGTATGCGCGCGCGTGCGTGTGCACATGCGTGTGTATCTGTCTCTCTGTCTGTGTTTGTCTGTATGTCTGTGTCACAGGTAGCAGTTATGTAGATTTAATCTTGCAAACTTAAACTACTTCATTGAAAGGACTGGTTTTTAAATATCATATCCCCAAATATATCAAGAAAGTAAATATCTACTTTATAATCCAGATAGTTGGGGTACCATCAGAAACATAAGAGTGACAGCTTAGCTGGGAATTGGACAACCTCTCCAAACCCCTTTAACAAACTGAGTGCTGGTGAATCTAGCCCCATATCATACCTCCTTCCTCCTTTCCTTCTTCCCTCTGCCCTCCATTCTTTCTTCCCTGCTCCCCTCCTACTTATCTTCCTACTTCCTCATCTCTCTCTGCCTCTCCTCTTTGTCTTCACCTTGCACTCACACATGCCCTTCATAGTAATTTTTATAATAGACTTCCCTTCTCCACAGCTCTACCTTCTGCTGTCCAGTTACCCATCATCTATAGTGGTGGAAACTTGTAGAAATAAACAGTTTGTAAGTTCTCAGGCACTTTTATAACATAATGTTGCTATAAATATTCAATTTTGTTTCTAGTTATTCTCCTTGTGAGCTTAGTTTATAAACTAAACATTATTGTGGGCAATGGTGTCCAGGTAAACACAGAGTCCACTTGGGGCTTGGTACTGTCTGAAGTCCTGGTCACCTATGGTGGCTTTTGACACTTAATCCCTGTGAGGAAGGGGACAGCTGTGAATTGATTGTTAAGTGAAAATTGCAGCCAGGATGTTGAAGGTCATGGAGTTGATGGGAATGACCATGGGAAGCCACCTCATTCACACTCACGGGGGAAGTCAGGCCAGGTGAAAAGTGAACAGGAGACACCCAACAAGGATCACAGTGGGGAGAGAGACTCAGGGGTCTCTGGCTCAAGAGCAGCACCTGGAAGAAATTGATGAAATTCTGTAATGTGTTTATGAAGGAAAAGAACAAAAGGCATCCTCTACGGGGACTTGCTATGGAAGTCAATTGAAAGCAAGGGTAGATCCTTGGGCACCTGATAGTTACATGTCAAAATGAACCCCAAGTTCATCAATACCTAATTGACTTTTATTGATATTCCCAGTTAATGCAGAGCTTGTGATTATAACCTCGATAGTGGATTTACTCTTATTTTCTCATTGTAGGCTCATCATCTTAGGTTTTGGTTTTGTGACTTTTTTCCTCCCCTGCTTTAGGCTTTACTGTTTTTCAGGACAACTTCTGAAAGTTGTTCCCCTCTACTTACACTGAGATCTTGGCCCCCATTGTTCATTAGTGTGTCTCGGGTGTTTTCTTGGTAGCCATGATCTTAGATTGGCCATGCCAGTGGCCTTCAGGTGCCTAATTCAGGTATGTCCTGTATCCTCTGAGCAAACACCTGAAGAAAGCCTCTTTACTGACCACTGAACATCATCTGATAGTTCAGTCAGAAGCCAGTTTCTAGGCCATCAAGACTGGGCAGGAAGGACTGCAATGTAGCCCAATGGAAGAGCCACTGCCTTGCTACAGTATGAGACTCTGGAGTGGATCATGGCACAACAATGACAGATTTTATATATATATGGATATATAGATAAACAGATAGATGGATAATAGGTGATAGACAGCTAGATATGAAGTCAAACCAGACATCATGGCATATGCCAGTAATCCCAGCTCTTGGTAGGTAGAGGTAATAGGATCAGGGTTCAAAAATCATCATCTTTGGCTATGTAGCCATGTTGAGGCCAGCCTGGGAGATCCTGCCTCCAATAAATAAATAATTAATAAGTAAATAAGATTGAATAAGAGCAAGCACAGGCTTGGGCATTTGGACATTTGTTTTCTGGTTGTGGTTTCAAGTTGTATCAATCATGGAAGAATCCTGACAGCAGGTGTCTAGTGTGGATGATAGGGAGAAGACCAGGATAATTCAATTTCACAGAGTCATAATCTTCAATCTTAGGACACATCAGCTGTCACCTCGTTTTTACAGATGGACCCTCTGGGGAGATGAAAGTAGCCAGTGGGAGCCTGTGAGCACCACTTTCACCCTCTTCAGTCCTTTCCCTCTTTGGAGTGGGGACCACAGTCTTGAAGGGTGGGCTTGTCTTTTCCACAGTCAGCCCCTAAAGCAGAAACAAATTACCCATGATGAAAATGATCTTTGAAAATTCTGAACAATCCATTTTTCAAAATCGGGCATAACTTGTGTGTACAAGTCAAAACAGAACTGTCCACAGACAGTGTGTTGGCGGACAAGCTAAAAGAAGAAAGGGAAAGGCCAGGAGGCCATCCACCCACCCAGGCCTCCCTGAAGATAGGCAGGAAATCCACCCACAGAAGACAGGGTGAGATCAGGTGTCTCTGCTTCTCTGCAAGGCATGGGCCTTCTGGTTTAGCCCTAAGCCTCAGAAAGGCCTGTGATGTCTTAATGGATTGATCTGCTGTGAGGAGGGCTAGGCAAGGAAATGGACTTGCAGTCTTCCCAGGTCAGAGGAGGGAGCCACAGGGGTCACAACATCATTTATATCCACATGTGATGGGCTTAGCCTTTCCCCTGCACACATGAGTCTTCTCTTACCAGCTTCGGGACAGGGGGCAATTTTCCACCAAGTGCCAGCTGGAGTCAGCTGGAGCCACCCGGAGCCCCCGCTAGCTCAAGACTGACCTTTCAAGTAAGTCCATGGGGTAAGTTCACCAACAATCTTTGTTCTGAAAGTGATTTGTCCACTGTGTTTCCCAAGTCAGGGTCTCACTTGAGAAGCACTTCAGATACAACTTGTGCGCTCATTCCAGGTTCTTGTGTCATATTCCCATTAGGAAAAACAACTGAGGGGGCTGGGGAGATGGCTCAGCACTAAAGAACTTGGACTGCTCTTGCAGAGGATCTGAGTTGGATTCCCAGCATGTACCTGAGGCAGCTCAGGGAATTTGGCACCCTCTCTGGCCTCTACAAGAGCCTGCACTCACATGCACATACCCTTACACACACACACACACACACACACACACACACACACTTTTTTTTTAAAGCTGTGTGTGATGGGGTGCACCTATAATTTCAGTGCTGGGGAGGCAGAGACAGGAAGATCTCAGGTGCTCACTGGCCAGCCAGCTTAACTAGGGTCCAATGAGTTGACCTTGTGTCAAAAAAACAGAATGGACAGTACCCAAGAAAGTACCCAAGGTTGATATCTGGCCTTCAAATGCATGGTAATATGTTTTGTTTTGTTTTTAAGTTTATTTATTACTTCAAGTTACACCTCCATCACAGCCCCCTCCCTCCACTCTTCCTGGGCCCACCCTTCCACTCTCTCCCCCTTCTCCCTCTATTCTATTCCTCTGATGTGGGGTGCCCCTACATATCAGCAGTCATATGAGAGCTAAGAGCTTCATCTTGCTCTGGGGGCCTACAGCATGCTAACATGTTAACTGCATACACATGCACCTGCACCTGTGTACACACACACACACACACACACACACACACACACACATGCACACACGAAAAAAGAAATAAAAAAAGCAACTTAAAACCCCATAAATCCAAGCAAAGGGCTGAACCCCCCAACACCAGCACCTGAGGAAAGCTTCTGAGGCATTGTATCATATCGGGTGACGGCATGCTCTGTCCTGTACCCTGGCTTTCCGAACACAATGAGGGGAGGTGGGACATGCGTGCCACATCCCCGGGACTTGTTTGTGTTTCCAGTTAGACATTCTCCTCTCAGTGAGCTTTCGGAAACGACGCTGCTTCCAGTCTCATTATCATTCATCTAATATGGAAGCTATTGACCCAGGGCTGCAGAAAGAATCTAGTAATTAGTTCAGCCCCATTGTTGTGTTTCTATGTGCATCTCTCTCGAAGAGATGACACACCCGCTTTGATTATTATTATTATTGAGATCCTTTGCAGAAAAAAAGGCCTTTTCCATTAAGTGAGCCCTGTCCTGTTTACTCGGAGCTGGGCTGGGGTACATTAGAACATTCTGTGGTAGAAAAAGTACTCTTATATACTTCCTTAGAAACGAGTTTTGCGGAAGCGAAGGGAGAACATTGGTCTAATGGGGGTTAATTATTTGGGTTTTCTCTGGGTGGATTGGAAGGTCCATTGTTCCTCTCAGAACAGAGACTAAAATTGGAACACTGAAGAGGAACCGAGCGTGGCCCTGTGCCCAATGACACGTCTGAAATCATATTGATTGAAGGAGATGTTTTATGAAATGATAAGAAGTACATTGGGTTTATGGTCTACAGTTTCCGGCAGTCAGAACAGCTTACAGCAGCAAACATAGTGATGTTCTCTCTGGGCCTGTAAAGGGAGTTTTAGAAAACTCTCAAAACGAAGCTCATGAAACAGCCTCTCCTGTCTAGAAGGCTCGTCTATGTTTATACCTCAAACTTGAGAGGAATGACTTTGTCCTCGTTGTACAGATAGGGAAACTGAGGACCAGAGAGGTGTGTGTCTAGTAACCTGCATGCAATCACTCAGATGAGAAGTCTAGAGGCCAGCATGCTAGTGGGCTTACTTCAGTTCAAGCCATTCATGGGTGCCCATGGGTGGTGGCATAGACCAGTAATTCCAGCCCCGGGGAAGCTGAGGCAGGAGGATTATTGTGAGTTTTAGATGAGCCTGGACTACAGACTAAGAAACTGTCTCAAAAAGAAACAAAACAAAAAAAAAAAAAAAAAAGAGAAGAGGATGGGGGGTTGAGGAGGAGGAGGGTGGGAGGGTGGGACTGGAGGGGGGATTAGGGAGGGGATTGTGATTGAGATGTAACTTGAAAAAATAAAAAATAAATTATTAAAAAAAAGAAACAAAACAAAACAAAGAGAAAGGGAAAAACAAACAAACAAAAACAAATACGGTTGCATCCACATGACTCCTACACAATTATTTACTCAAGTTCTCTTTCAAGATCACTCAAAAAAAAAAGATAAAAAAGAAAACAGAAAGGAAATAAGAAAAAACCCAAACCAAACCATACATGCAACCCCCCCACAAAACCAAACCAAACCAAAAAACAACTTAAATAGATTTAAACAGAAACTGTTCAACATTTCATCAAGGGGAAGACTGAGAAGTGCCCTAAGGCAGTGTAACAAAGACAAACAACACTACAATTTTTTTTTTTCCGTGAATACATTCTAGTCAGAGTCCCTCAAGCTAAGGTCGTGAGCTTAAGGTGTATCGCACCTCTGAAGAAATTTGCTAGTGTGAGGAGCGTCAGAGGCTGGTTGACACCTTTTTGTCTGATCTTAATGTTGAACGATCATAAGTCTGTGTGTCAGGAGAGGAGGTTCAGAGTGGGATCCAATTAGTATATGAAAACATTCCTGATGGCAGAAAACTGAGCTGTAACACTGAGCCCAAAGTGGGTCCCCATCTTTTCAACAGCATCTGCCATCAAGCCTCAGACAAGTCTCCCTTAATAAAACTCTGAGTCTTCCATGTGTGTGTCCCTGGTCCAACTGTGATCTGGACACAAGAATCTAAAAATGACAATGTGTGCCCCCTGCACCGCAATTTCTGCCTGTAACACTGGCAATGTTCACATGGTCTCCAGGCACACATTCTGATAGAGCTGGGGGAGCTAGTTAGAGTTGAGACTTTGCCTTCCAATTAAAAAAAAAAAAAAAAAGACTTGCGCAGTTGTGGGTACTCCTCCAGAATGTTGTGATACAATAAATGAGGCTAAGGCTTGGGCAGCCCACCAGCTCATCCAGCACCTCCTCTGGAGAAATGAGAGCTTGGAGACATCACATGGACCCTGATCTCTGAACTCCAGTTGCTGGTCTCTTTCCCAATTGTTTGCCACTTTACTTTTAAGACAGGATTAATGACCGAACCTGGAGCTTGAAGACTCAGCTAGGCTGGCTGGCCCTGGCCGTGGTTCTCCAGAGAGTTGCCTGCCCCTGCCTGCCCAGAGCTGGGATTATAGGTACAGGATACATTGTGCTTGATCTTTGTGGCTGTGTGCTAATCCCTGGGCCATCTCCTTAGCTTCCTAGTACACACTTTCAGCAGAGATTTCCAAATTGCTTGCTGATTTGTCTCTGCCAGTAGCATATTAGGAGGTCCCTCTTCCTCTTCATTCATCTCATCCAACTGTGTCCTCTGCTCCCACCCCCAGATGTGGTGCATGCTGCCTTTGAAACCCACAACCCCTAGGCTTCTCCCCCTGTTCACTTGCTTCTTCCAGGGTCTCCTCCCCACGTCTCAAAGTGAGCATCATGGCAGGTAGGAACCTGAGAGTGCTAAGAATCTTTTTCTGTTTAGACCTCAGAGAAGTTTCTCCTGAGCAAACTTGAAGTCCACTGGGCATAATTTGATGTTCCTTCCAAATATTAATTGATTTGTTCTCCAGCAGAGGCATGATGTCTCAGCCCTGCTCAGGGACAGTCCTGTCACTGCTAAGGACCCAGAGCCACGTAGGACTTCCTCTGTGCCTGGCCAATTCATTAGACCCGGTGAGCAATTTGCAAACGAGATTAATTGATTTGCAGGCTGCTGAGCCTGAGTGTTCATCAGCTCCCTCCTGGCAGCAAACTCAGAGAAGTACTGCCCACCCCTGGGAACCCAAGAGAGCCAACAGCAATATGGAGGGCTGTGTGCAAAGACTAGAAATAGGGATGCTTCCATCTTCCATCATAATTAGGAGCTCAGACATGGTTATCTCAGTCCCTTATGGTTCAGGGTGGTATATAGGGCCACAGTGGGGACTTCTGGGGTAAAATGAGAAGGCTGGCCACAGAGAAAGTAGATTTCTTAAAAGTGTGTGTGTGTGTGTGTGTGTGTGTGTGTCTGTCTGTATGTGTGTTTACCAGTATGTGCAAGTGCACATACACTCCACCTTTTGTTTTGTTTTGTTTTTTGAGAGACAGGGTCTCACTATGTAGTTCTTCTGTCATGTAACTCATAGTGTAGATCAGGCCGGCCCAATTCACAGAGATCCATCTACCTGCCTATGACCTTCCCAGTGCTGGGATTAAAACTGTATAACACCGTGCCCAACTCTAACACTTTCTTCTTTTTTTTTTTTTTCTTAAATTTTAATTTGTGATTGTGTGTGTGTGAAGGAGGAAGAGGTCAGAGGGCTCTCAGATCCCGAGAAGCTAAAGTTACAGGAAGTTGTCAGCGGCCTGATGTGGGTGCTGGGGATCGAACTCAGGTCCTCTGCAAGAGCAGCATGTGTTCCTAACCACTGAACTGTCTTTCCAGCCCTCTCCACCTTATTTTTTGAGAAAGTGTCACTAAGCTAACAGACCAGGAATTCCTCTCAAATTTTCCTCTCTCTTCCTTAACATTGACATCTTATGGGCTTCCTTAGGAGGGTGAGCACTTCATGAACTGAGCCATCTCTCAAGCCCCTTAAAGCTTTTAGTGTCCCCATTGTACACCATGTTGTCTTATTTTGAACACCATACATTGTATACCTATGTTAGGAACATTCTGTTGTGAGGAAAGTAGACTTTTATCTACACACACACACACACACACACGTACACAAACGCACTCATGCACACACATGCACACACACACATGTACACAAACGCACTCATGCACACACATGCACACACACATACGAGAAGGGGGTGGCAAGGGGAGGAAGGAAAGAGCCATTATCTCATGTAGAAAAAAAATAGGCTACATGTTTGTTGAGTCCAGCTTCTACTGATGTCTGCTGGACTCAGATACTTTGTCTCTAGGCAACCAGGATCCTATACAGCTTTCCCATGCTTCTGTGACTTCTGTTACTTGTCCCAGTCCAAGTCCCTAAACTAAATCTTTCAGGCCTAGTCTAGGTCATTGCCTGTTTTTAATCCAGCCACAGAGGTATTGCATGGCCAGGCCAGGTGAATCACCTCTGTGGATCTGTGGACAGTAAAGGAGAGATTACCTAAAAAAGAGTTACCTAAAAGAGGAAGGGATCAAGCAAGTGACAAGAGATGTTGCTGTCCATCCATTCAAACTTGGGGATGTGTCTCACCCCTGGGTTAATGCAGGTGCTTGCCTTGACTCCCCATGAGGAGGGAGAAGGGAGGAGGAGGGCAGATGATGTCCTGAGCTCTCCTCAAGGTGCTCAGGGACTAGCTAGAGGACCATGAAGCCTTTGTGAAGGAGATGAGTCCTGAGGTTTGCATTCAATTACCGGGCCCCGCTGTGTGCCAGGCAGTGTGTGGGAGCAGAAGACAGGCAAATGAGAACACGACGACGTGGCCCTTGTCCTTTGGGAGAACTGGGTCTGGCAAGGGGAGCTGGTAAACAAGTCATTACAGATGCAGCACGATGAGCTCTCTGATGTGATTAAGCTTCAGAAGGAGGGGTCCTGACAAGGCCGGCTGGAGGAGGAGAGCTTCGGCACAAACAGGAACTGGAGGAGGGCTGCACCTGTCCCCAAGGCCTCTCCACCCAGCCTCCACTGTAGATGGAGGGAGGGGGACCTGGGGGGTGGCTGTCATCTCCATCCTTCTTCCTTCCCTCCTTGAATCATAAAGATTAAAAAAAAAAACAAAAAGACATACGTGCTAAAACACTCAGTGGAGACATATAGCACTTCAGCACTATTTACTTGTTTATCTAAAATTCTAAGTGTTTCCTTAGCAATCATTAATAGAGTCTTGTTTACTGGAGTAACTTGTGCGCTGGCTTTCTCTCTTCTCTCTCTCTCTCTCTCTCTCTCTCTGTCAGGGTCTCATGTAACCCAGGCTGGCCTTGAACTCCCTGTGTAGACCAAGATAGCCTTGTTTATGCAGTGCTGGGCACTGAACCCAGGGCTTTGCATATGCCAGGCACTCTATCAGCTGAGCTACATTAACAACTTTTAGAAGTTTGACTGAGTCCCCCCACCCCCCAGAAAGTGGGAAGGCAAAAGTGCCATGGTGCTAATGACCAGATCAACTAGGGAGGTGGGAGTAGAGGGAGGGAGGGTGAAAAAGTGGCTGAGATGGGAGTACTTGAAAGAAATAAGTATGGGTCCATGGAGATGGGAGGGGGCTGGATCTTGGGGATGAGTCTTCTTCTGAAAGCCTTTCTGCAAACCACCCTTCCCAAAGGTACTACAAATGAAATCTGAATTTTGTTCTAGAATTTTCTCATGTGAAATGTTAGAAGAAACAACGACATGAAAGCAGAAGATGGAGTAGGATGAGAGATTAGTCTTCAGCAGCATTCTCATCCCTGTTGGGCTTTTCACTCTCATTGCCCCTACCTCCACCCCGCTGGTTTCCAACTGGCTCTTTTGGTTAGAACCATTAGGATTAATTCTAACTAAGGTGTTTATAGACAGATGAGACAGAATACATCCTCAACAGTGAGTCCTGGAGGAGACGTGTTAGGTGATATGCCACCAACCTTAGGTGACAGAATCACAAGGAGAAGGGAATTTGCAGTTCAGTCCCTTAAGCCCCCTGATGATGTCATGAGGAACCTTTGATTTTGATGCTAATAGCCCGTTACCACCTGCCTAACCTTTTCCTAATCCGTTTGCATCAAGAGGGGTTAGGTGTCCACATCTGGCTGGGAGCTGAGAGCAAGGTTGTTTTGATGGAACTTGTTTTTGCCGGAGCATCTGTTCTCATGCCTTGTACCCAGCTCACCTGTGAAGCCACTGTCCTCCATCTCCCGGCTTCCTGTGAAGCGGGGGTGGTACAAAGTCCGGTAATTTCATTTGTGGGCTTAGAATTCATTTGTTTCTGAATCAAAGGACATCTGTCTCTTTTTGCCCGAGGCCTTCATCTGTAAAATGGAGAACAGCTACTGCCTCTATGATTCATCTCTAATCTGGCTCCTATCTAGAAGGCCTGACTCACTCTAAGGGCCGAGGGACTGCTGAGAGGCCCACCTTACAGGAGTCCTTAAGGTCCAAGTGCTGTTAGCAAATTACTGCCCTCAATAGCTAGCGTGTGACCATGGTGGCAGACAATAGGGGGCGCACTACTGTTTTGACCCCACGTCTAGAGAAGGTGCCGTTAGATCATAGGAGTGAGCTAGGAGCCGTGGAATCTCACTCTGCTGCCAGGGAGTGGGTACCTAGCAAGACACGGGTATTTGTTTCATGAACACCTCGGATGGCTGTTCCAGACGGAGCCCAAGGCGTCCCTGGTGCTCTGCTTAAGGTCCCTAGCCTCCAGACAGACGCCCCGACTCCTGCTGGCCTTCACCCCAACCTTGGATGCTGGCCGGGAGGCCCGAGAATCAGCTCCAACAAGCAGCTTCCTGCTTCCCCATTTGAGGGTTTCCGCCAAATGTTTCCCCCTCATCTGATTTTCAATAAGGCCCATGGGTCACAGGTGGCTGTCAAGGCCACCCCCTCCCCATCCTCACTGGCAGGGAGTTGTGCCCAAATTCATAAGTGGAGGAAAAGATAGGTTCCTAGATACGCATCCCCCTTCTGCTAAAACTCTAAATGTTGGCTTATTTCTTTAACTTTTTATTTTATTTTTCATCCCAGCCTCAAAAGCATTAGCGTTTGATGGCTACGAGGCACCTGGCAAGCTGGAGACGGACAAAAGCCACCTCTAAGCACGAGAACGTTCGAAATTATTAAGTGTCCATTAAAGCACCCCCGAGTGCACAGAGCTCTTAGGGATGTTTGCTTCTCAATTTTCTATAATTTCCTTATTTTTCTCTTCTAGCTAAAGGCAGATGAAAAACGAACTCGGCGCATTTGAGTGTCTGAATCATAGTTAATGTGCAACGCCCCCTCCCTTAACTGCACTATTTCCCTCTGCCTCCTCCTGTCTCCTTTCTTATCGATTGGATAAACTTCTTATTCGTTTTAACCCCTACTCTGACTGCCACTCGGGAAATGCATGCAAAAGCCCAGACCAGCTCTCTCTACACCTCCCCACTCGCTTTGGGTAGGGGGCTGCCGGCTGGAAGCCTTGGAAAAAACGGAGAAGGCTGCGGCACTGCAGACCTGCGCAGGCAGGGACTCGGGGGCAGCTGTCTGGCAGGTGTCTGCAGGCTGGGGCGCAGAGCACACACTGGGCAGCCGCCCACGCCCCCCCAGCCCCACCGGCTGGGTTTCGGGGGGACTGAGAGCTGTAGCTGTGCTTAGACTGTTCTGGAAAAACACCAAGCTCCAAGCCCCCTCCCATCCGCTCTCTTGTGACTCTGGTCTTACATGATGAGCAGAGAGGGAACAACAGCAACTAAAAGCTGTTTTTCTCTTTCCCTTTCTTTTTATTTTTTTGAAAACAACCTCACATAACCTCAAAAAGTTACCCATGAATTTACCAAAAACTTTTTATGAAACTATTTTAACCTCTGGTGGGGGTTAAAAACAAGCTCTGTGGATTTATTACCCGGAAAAAAAAAAAAAATCGAAGCATGATTCTGTATTTGCTGGAAAATCGTCTTCCAAGCTTCAACGGCGCCCCCTACCGCTGCCTGTGAGGAATGGCAGGCGCCGAGTGCCGCAGTAACTGCGAATTGCAGAGGCTGCTCGGGACCTGGTCCCCAGCGGGTGTCTGGACCCCACCTCTGCATCCCTGGTCTGCTACGACCCCAGACCCCTTGTTAGACCTTAGCTTATATTTTTCGGAGCTCTAGTGGCTAAACCAGTAGCAGGGTGATCGCCAGCTGGACTTGTACTGCAAGCCTGGGCTGAACCCCTGCATCACAGAAGCTTACAGTCTGAGCACGCAAGCGACCCTTGCTTGTTTATTCCTCTTCGCAGCTTTCACGTAAATGCCACCCAGATGTACTAAAGGAAGAATGATGAGCCCCCAGAAAAAAGAAGGACAGGAGTATAGGCAGGGGGACTCATAGGAGGCCGAGACCCAAGGAAGTTGAGCAGGGCAGAGAACAGGATGAGAGATGGGCAAAGAGAGGACTCGGAAGGACTCTGGGGATGGAGTGAAGGTCTTTGCGAGGAGGAATGCTGGATGTGGTCAGGCCTCCTCAACTTTGAAACATACAGTTCTCACTCAAAATAGCCATGTTTTTACGAACCACACGGGGTGTGTGTGTGTGTGTGTACCAAAACCGTTCTGAAAGCAAATGTAGGTGCTGCAGCCTGCCCAGCAGAGGCAGTGGCAAACAGCACTCAAGGCATCTGGGGCCTCACAACTGGAGTCCTGTTGCTAAGGACTAAGCCTTGCGTCCGTGCCTTGGTGTCCTGCCTGTAAACGGTAATGACAGAACGACAAAAGGTTATCTCAGCTCCTATACGGGGAGAAAACCAACTCTGCCAGATCTGTATGGCAAAATCTAGAATTTAAAACTAAATAAATCCAGTGATCCAGTGATGGTAATGCAAACACACACACACACACACACACACACACACACACACACACACACACA
>CAJQZJ010032083.1:10883889-10922925 GCA_907164525.1 Lophiomys imhausi
ACACACACACACACACACACACACACACACACACACACACACACACACACTTGGACCTCAACACTGTCAGAGACCTTTATTATTGAGGCTGGGGGGGGGGGGGGGGGTCACTGCCATTTCTCCCTGTCATCTAACACCCACACATCCAGCATCTGGCTCAGGAGAGCCAAATGCCCAACCCAGTTTAGTTGTAGCTCTTTGGGGATTCATAGGCTGGATTTGAGGGGAAATGGCCCCTTTTTCTTCTTCCCTCTGGCCTGGGAGACTATAGGAAGACAGCTGCTTTTCTCCATCCCCACCTCTCTGAAGTCCCCTGGGGATTGTGATGGCACTTGGGGGAGGGTGGGCTTTTTCTTATCCCAGAAAAGTCTGTCCCCTCCCCTCCTGGGCATCCCTCCTTCCCAGCTTCTCATTGAACCAGGGTTCATTTCAAGTTTGGCACTTGGATCCAAAGGTACACTTGTGTTTTGGGGGCATCTTTCCCAAGATGGGCTTCCTGGGTATCCTGAAGGTCCTTGTGCTGAGGCGTCAGACAGCAGGGTTGTCTCTGTTGTCAAGACCCAGCCTAGACTCCCTCCATCTCTCCTGATGGTAGGACCTGGTGTTCTGATGCCCCTGCTGGTAGATTCCGGCATAGCACCCTGTTGCTTTAGCACCACAACAGGCAGTCCTGGTTTTGTCCAGTAGCTATTTCCTAGTTGGCAGCTGTGAGTTCTAATTGTTTCTTCCCTATTTTCCCTCTTGACATAAGATCTGGCTACATAGCCCAGGCTGCCTCAAACTTATGGTAATCCTCCCGCCTCAGAGTCGCCAGCCCACCAGGCTTTACATGTTCAAAGGGCAACCTAACGTCTCATTTTGTCCTCATTGTATCCTAAATCGTTGATACCATAAAGAACCAAAGACATGTATGCATCTACCTCTGTTCAAGCAAGTTAAATAGAATATTAAATTGGTGGTGTATGTTTTCATCTGAAAGCGATTATTTCCCTTTTACAACTGCTTCCAGGCGCTTCAGGGTTTTCATGTCTGTATTTCTGCCCCTCCCCTTGCACTCTGTAGAGTAAGATGCTGCCAAGTGGCAGAGGAAGGTCTTCATTTTCAGTTATTAATTTCTATCTGTTGTAATTTTAATTAATTGAAGTGACATTTCATTATAAATGCAATGCATAATTTAAAAAAACTGAAAAATGAGAAACCTTCCTAGTCCATTCTAAGTAACTCCATTGTGAAACTCAAAATGGGCTGGATCTGACATGTTCTGGAAACTTCTCTGAAGGGCAAGATTTGACTTCTCATTTTGTTTGGTTTTCTGCTAACTTTTCCTGTCACTTGATGCATTTTCCGTAGCTCGGTTAGCAAGACTCTCATTGTTTTTAACAGCTTGAGTTTCCAGAAGCTCATGGGGACATGGGACATACCTCTTCTTCTCTCCTCAGTTTGCCTCTCCATAAATTTAAGGATCTGCCACACAGTCATCTGAGGATGTAGATAAGGAAGGGATTGATGAGTTCTCTGTCTGTGTGCAGAGCAGAATGGGAGGCTGGAGGAATCGATGCAGGCTGGAAAAGACCAGCTTATTCCATCAATCTGTGATTTGTTTCTCAGATGCAGACCCATTAGATACTTCCTGGAGGGATAGAAGCTGATGGCTAAGCCTTGCATTTTAAGCCTGCCATTAGGTAATGTTAGGTAAATCTTTCAGTCCACCATTGATGTGAACAAGAAGGTGCTGGGGGTCAAGTGACATTCAGAGTGTGCACCTACCTCATCCTCTGGTGTCTAAGGAAACCTCAGTGTAGGTTAGGAGCATGTGTGAATAGCCATCACTACTCCTGGTACCAAAAGAAAGACTTAGGCATGAAAGCAAATCCACTTGTTTTGTTTTGGGGGTTATCCAGTTGCATGGGAGACTTAAGCAATGTCCTTATATGTCATTCCTAGGCTACCTCTGATGGGTTCCAGTGGCTGCTAGTGGCCCCATGTAAATCCTTCTCACTTAATAATGACGTTAGAGAGATTATTAGCCAAAGCCCCAGCATGTCTAATTTAGGGAGGTCTGGCTGTGTGTAGCCCCGGACCCAATCCTTGACCAGGTGGGAGGTGATAACTAAGTGGACACTCCGCCCTGCTGAGGAATGGTGTCTGCCAAGGGAGCACTGAGGTGAAGAAAGGCTGATAAACACAGGGAAGCAGATGTTGGGGTACTTTCACCTCCAAAGAGGTGGAGGAGAGTGAGAATTTTCGCAGCTAGTGAGTTCTGTTCTGCATACTATGCATCATACAATGCCAAGGGTCTTAGTAGATGCTGGATGTGCTGTGCACTGAGCCTCTTCCAGATGGTTCTTATTCCCAAATCCTGTCTACAGCTGTCTCCTCTCTGAAGGATTTCCAACAGAAGGCATCTCTCTCTAGCTTCTTCTTGACCTATACTTCTCCCAGGACATCTTTAGAACGCCATCTGTAGGAGAACCCAAGACACCGGTTATCTGTGAGTTCCAAGATGGAGTCATATACCACACAGGGTACCCAAACCTTCTCCCTCCTCAACACAAGGAAGGCAAAGAGTCTGGGGGACAACCTAAAACATAACCTAGGGAGATATAGGTGAAGCAGGCCAGCTTCCACTTCCGACACTTAATTGACTACTCTTGCGGTCAGGGCCCCTCTAAGTAACTGTTACATAAAGTGTTGCTTTGCTGACATGTGTTCTCTCGAGTTTCATGAGGCAGCCGAGCTGAACTTGCAGTGTGCGTCTTTAATAACGTCTTTGTCATCACCGGAGCTGCTGGCTTGAGTCACCTAATGTGGCTTTCAGAGCACAGCTCCCTGCTTTCATCTTGGCTCTTTGAGATTCAGTACCTTTAGAACCCGAGGACAATGCCATCATAGAGATTTATCCCCAGCCCTAAGAGCCCATTTTCACTCAACATTAGGACACAGTCACTTTCAGGTTTCCAGTAGATGCCTGTTCGCAATTTTCACAAAATATGTTCCATTTTGCTTTTCTAAGGCAGTCTTTAAGAGATTTGTTTACAGCAACATGTAGGGCTTATAATTGTATCCCAAATGTCTGGGACTAATGACTGTATTTGTGTTAAAATCACCTCCTATTACCTTTTTCCAAAACTAATTTTGTCAGACAATGTCTCTGAATAAACCAAACCAACATCCATTGGCGTCATATCAGGCTAATATGTTTTTCTGAGTAGCATTTTGTAATTCAAAGTGAAGGACTCGTGTTCCTAAGCTTAGGGTGGAGCCATGTCCTGATTACGCCCACAGCTAAAAGGAGGACATCCGGAGCCCCTACTACACTGAATTCCAACCTTGCCCACCACACATCCTGACACAGGACATTGTGGGGTGTCAGTTGTCCTTTATGGTGGTGGGGGCTGACAAGTGGTTACAGTCACTTGCAAGAGAGTGTAGGACCTCCCAGAGTCCTCAGTAAAACAGGTGATGTTCAGTTGCTACTGAATACATGTTACTTTCCCAGCAATGTGAACTATTTGGTAACTAATGATCCAGCTCCCTATAAAGTGGAAGAGTGTGTGGATTTTGCCATGCCCTTTTTTCTGAGGGTAGTGTTTTTTTTTTGGGGGGGGGGCAGTGATTTTTGTAGAGAGTCCTTGGTCTTAGTGCTCTGAGAGGTCCCATGGGACTGAAATGGGATGGGAGGCTCTTGCTAGACTAGAGTGCCATGTCTGGAGAGTCAGATGAAAGTCAGATGAGATTTTACTGGATGTGGGGGAAGAGTTCTTGCTTTATTCTAGCATAAACAGAAAGCCTACCACCTGGACAGTATCCTGTACATGGATGACTGTTTAGGGTCAATTTTACTTCTAAGTGCTATTTTACATATTCATTTAATTTTAAATGTCCATTTAAATATTAAAACTACATTTTAAGAAGGCATTGCTGGACATGGTGGCGCACGCCTTTAATCCCAGCACTCGGGAGGCAGAGGCAGGCGGATCTCTGTGAGTTTGAGGTCAACCTGGTCTACAAAGTGAGTCCTGGACAGCCAGTGCTGTTACACATAGAAACCCTGTGTCGAACCCCCCCCCAAAAAAAATGTGTATGTCAACAGGGCTGGAGCACATATGAACTCACAGAGACTGTGGCAGCTGGCACAGGGCCTGCACAGGTCTGGACTACACGGGATCCTGGAACTGAAAGGGGAGATGGATACACAACCCCATCCCTAACCCAGAAGCTATCTCCAACTGATAGCCACTTGCAAATGAAAAATTAGTTTACTGATGGAAGGCTCACAGACCACTCTTAAGGGTAGGTTCCTTGCCCAGCAATATATGGCCAACACAAAATGAACTCGATGTCATATTTTCAGGTTCTCTGTTTCATGTGTTAAATCAGGACATGTTTTTTTAAACCCCACAGGTCCTTGTGTATATCTTATGGTTTCTGATTTTGTGTTTTATGGGGCTCCTGCATGCAGGGGGGCCTCAGCCTATCTATATGTGTCTTGTGCTTTTTCTTTTTCTTTGGACCTTTATCTTGTTTGGTTGTTTTGTATGTTCTGATTTGATTGCTTTTTTTGTTTTATCTTATCTTATTTTATTATTATTCCTTAGCAACCTGCTTGTTTTCTAAAGAGATACAGAAGGGAGGTAGATCTGGGAAGAGAGGCAAAGTAGAGAGGAATTGAGAAGGGGAGGGGTAATAATAAACCATAATGTGTGAAAAAAAATCTATTTTCAATAGAAGAAAAAAATCAGAACATAATGTGTAAAAAATATAATCAATTGTCGGGCTGGAGAGATGGCTCAGTGGTTAAGAGCACTAACTGTTCTTCCAAAGGACCCAGGTTCAAATCCCAGCACCCACATGGCAGTTCACGGCTGTCTGTAACTCCTTTTCCAGGGAACTGACACCCTCACACAGACATACATGCAGCACCAATGTACATAAAATAAAAATAAAGAAATTTAAAAAAAAGATGATCTATTATCAATAAAACAAAGAAGAAAAGTGTATGTGTGCATGTGGAGGCCAGAGGTTGGCATCAGATGTCTTCTTCATAGTCTCCACCTTAATTTTTAGGATGGGGTTGCTCACTGAACCTTAAGCTTACTGATGCAGTTAGACTAGCTGATCAATGAGCCTTGGGGAGTGCCTGAGCCCCATCATTGCTTACCCATGGGTTCTGAAATTAAACCTAAATTCTCATGCTCCTACACTAAGAACTTCACTGACAGCCATGTCCCAGCCCTGTTATGAGTATCTTTACTTTAGCAGTTGGGTGCTGTTCACTTTTCAGTCATGATGTCATTAGTTTCTATTCTCTTATATGCCGTAAGAAAGGTCAGATCAAGGGTCCTCTTAGCTAATGTCCAGGGAGCATTTACTATCGACTGATATAGCAAGGAGCCCTATCAACATCACTTTTAAACTTTTTGTTTTCCAATTTTGTTTTTATTTTTATGAGTATGTGCTTGTGGGTATGTGCACAAGAGCACAGTTATTCACAGAAGCCAGATGAGGGCATCAGATCCCCAGGAGCTGTAATTATAGGTGGTTGGGAGCCTCTTGATGTGGGTGCTGGGAACCGAACTTGGGTCTTCTAGAAGGACAGTAACTGCTCTTAACCACTGAGCCATCTCTCCAGCTGCATTTTAAAGCTTTTTTCTTTTGGATATAAATACCAGTATTTTAATGAGACTCCTTCTAAAGATGAGAAGATGGTCAGTACAGCTATTGGCAATCTCACCAGTGTGCCAGCATCCCTCTGCTCACCTGTGACATGGTGAACTTCCTGGGGATAGCAAGGTCACTGCAGACCTGCGAAGCTACCATGCTTGTGTGTAAGATGGTAAAAGGACATGAGCCCGAGGATCTAGCTGGCCATACTTGGCCACAAGGAAAACTGGGAGACAACAATTTAGCCCCACAATGGCACACCACTGCAAGGAGATGGCTTTTTGTAGCACATCCAGCAATTCCCGCCTTGGCTGCTATCTAGGTCTAGTCTGGAGTCCACCTGGCTTCAGAGTCCAGAATAGTGTTCTTGGGGGTTCCAAATAACATTAGGCTGTTGTTGGCAAGAGAGAGGAGGGTAGGAGCAGAAAGGTAAGTCTGTCCCCAATCTCACACGTTTCATTTAAGGCGGGGATATATTGCT
This sequence comes from Lophiomys imhausi, assembly GCA_907164525.1. Lineage (NCBI taxonomy): Eukaryota > Metazoa > Chordata > Mammalia > Rodentia > Muridae > Lophiomys > Lophiomys imhausi. Next base: position 10,890,035 of record CAJQZJ010032083.1, read on the forward strand.
TCGTTGTAGATTGTCTCAGTTAGGGCCCAGAGTTAACTCTGTTGGTAAAGTGTTTGCTATGCAAGCATGAGGACCTGAATTTGAACCCCAGAAGCCATGGGGAAAAGTTGGGTGTGTTGGCACAGGACTGTGACCCCAGCAGTGGAGAGGTAGAGGCAGGCATACCTGGGGCTCCCTAGCCAGCCAGTCTTGTCTACTTGGTAAATTGTCATGATCTTGTGCATGTGTGCCACACTAAATGGGCTCAGTAGCTTGTCTAAAGGCATATCTATATATTTATACATAAGAGGTCATGTATTTGCAAAGGAGTGCATGGAAAGACACGGAGGAGAGAGGGACGAGTGGAGAGGGTGGAAATACAGCGCTCATGTACCAAGTTCTCAGAAAATAGACATTTGGAAGGTATATAGTTTCTGAGGAACGATACCTGAGGTTCACCTCTTGCCTTCATTCGCACTCACATACATACATGCATGTGTGCCCACACCCAAAAATGCACAAGTGTGCGCACACACACACACACACACACACAAATTTAAATGAAAAAGAGATTTCACTAAACCTTTGCATGTAATTACCTGGATCACGAGTTGGCAAACTTCTATGAATACCAAATCCCAATAATTTTTGGCTTTATAAGCCCCACAGTCTGTATGGCAGGCACTCAACCGCACTGCTGGAGGAAGCATCCAGCAGTGAGCAGATGTGGCTGTGTGCCACTGGAGTTTCATTTACAAAATCAAGCACAAGGTCAGATTTGGCCTTTAAACCATTGTTTACTGGTTGCTAGTCCAGATAATCTGCAGGAATGATGGAATGATAAGGGTTAGTATTAGAGGGATCATCTTGACAGGGCATATTTGCCATGGATATAGGGAGATCATGGTATTGGGGGAGCAAGCAAAAGGTGGAGCTCTTACTGATGCATTATCGTGGAATTAAGTATGACAAAGTTTGGGCTTCTCTCCTTCCAAAACCATAATGGGTTTAGGAAGTTTTTTTTTTTTTTTTTTTTTTCACAAATAACCACTGGGGTGCAAATGGTCTAGGCCTTGTACAGGCCTCCTTGGTGCACTGTGGCCCTGAATCCCCTCTTCTTAGCTCTCTAAACTCTTTACATAGGTTTTCTTTTTCACATGCTAGAATGGCCACCGCAGCTCCTGCTGGTGTTAGGCCTGCTTTCCAGTGAGCAGGAAGGAGAAGGGAGAGGCCATGCTCTGACCTCTAGGCTCAGCTCCAGAGAAAAGCTGAGAAAGCAGGTTTCAGCCCAGCTGTCCTGCACACCTTCTGGGAAGTGGCCCCCTCTTTACAGTGCCAAGAAAAGAGATGAGGAGGCCACTGAGAGGTCTGCCACACAAGTTAAGACTAAGCAAGAAGTTTAAAGAGTCTTCATTTGTTTCCTTAGAAGGAACTTGTTCAGCAATGCTTTCTAGATTAGAGTCAACTTACTTTCATGTCTACTTTTTTTTCCCATCTCTTTGGCCAAAACCATTAAGTCCCAAGTCTCTTGTCTTTCTGAGAACAGCAAGCTTTTATTCATTATGGCAGTCCTGGGGACAGTGAAGATCAAACTGGAGAGAGAGAGAAAGGGTATTGGCTTTGAATTTCTGGTGAGGAACATGGCTGTGTCTTTGACATCTCTTTAAGGGTTTTGGTATAAAATGCTCCATGCCGTTCATGAGCTTGGGGAACCTCTGCTTTTCCTACACCTGTTTCCCCTCCTGTACCCCAAGGAGTGAAGTCTCTCCTTTGTCTCCAAGCTGCCATACATGGTTGGTCTTGCCAGTTCCACAAAGTTGCTGCTGCTTCCCCACTACCAACCATTGAAGAACCCTCGGATCTTATGGTGAGGTTCAGTAATAAGGTGCAGCAGAGAAACACCTTGCTATTGTTTACATGGAACAAGGAGTGAGATTCCATCAAAACTCCAGGAAAGGGTCTTATTATTCTTCGCATTTGCTTCTCCTTCTCAGCACCCTTCACCCACCACTCAGGGAGAGCCCGCTGAAATGTCTACACAGGGAGGGAATTTGAGGAGAGAGATCCTCCCCCTCCACCATCAGCTAGGATGCCACAGGCCTGGGTGAGACCACACTTTCCATCCTAGCAGGGTGCCTGCTGTGGTAGGGCTGGTAATCATAGATGCTCTTCAAAATACCTTCAGATGTAAGGCCTGTTGCCTTTAAGTTTCATATTTATCCATGAAAGAAAGCTACTTCTCTAAAAGAAGGAAGAAAAACAACAACAACTCTTGATGAATGCACGCTGACATTAAGTGGAGTTTGGGGAAAAAATGATGAGGTTTACGATATGATTATAATCAGCAAGAAGAGAGCGACTTGGTCCATCATCATCGCTTTCACTCACAGATGGGAGGGGAAAGCGCCTGCACAGTAATCAGAAAACAAGATTTTCTGTAAATGTTGGTCTGACTATGGCTCCTCCCTGGAGCTCACTCAGCCCTGGGCTCTCTCAGAATCTGGACTCTTTTATATCCTGGGATGGGCCTCTTTCAGAATCTATAGGTCGTGATAAAGGGGCAGGGGTTGGCTTCATGAAAAGAGTGTATTTGGGATTCTAGAAATAAAATTTACATATTTATTTTTGTGTGCGGGTAGACTCATGTGCTACATACAGCTTACATGTGGGACTCAGGAGGCAACTTTAGGACTTGATTCTCTCTTTCCACCATGTGGGTTCCTGAGGATAAAATGACAGTCATCAGTCTTGGTGGCAAATGCCTCTACCCTCTGAGCCATACCCCCTCACCATTAACTGCTTTTGGATTAGAACCTATATGGGGAACTGAGACCAAGTACTCCAGCCTATTGTTGATGAGTTAGAAGGAAAGGACTTCATGTTATCAGCAATGAGGGAGGATCACACTTGAAGAATGATGAAGAAAATGCCACAATGTCAGCTCTGTGCTCTCCATCTTGGGTTTGGATGTGAGAGTTACTATCAATCAGCAACCCCACAGGATCTAGAATCACTTAGGAGACAAATCCCTGTGTGTGTGTGTGTGTGTGTGTGTGTGTGTGTGTGTGTGTGTGTGTGTGTGTGTGTTTGCAGACTGGGTTAATTGAGACGGAACACCTTAAATGTGGGTGAATGGAGACAAATTGAAGAAAAAGGAGTCAGCAACTGAGCACCAGCATTCACATTCTCAGTTTCTTGATTGTGGGTGCAACGTGACCAACTGCCTCACACTCCTGATGCTGTACCGTATCTGCCATGGTGGACTGGACCCTTGAACTGTGAGCCAAGACAAACCCTTTGTTAAGCTGTGTGTGTCAGATATTTTGTTGAAGCAAGCAACAAGGCCAGTAATGAGTACATGTACCCAAGAACCTACAACTTCATGTAGAAAGTGGTCTTCTCATACCTACTTCTGCTAAATTCTGAATGGGTCAAGGGAAGACCCATTAAAGGATGATGTCCTGGAGCCTTTTCAATCTTGTGAATTAGAAACTACAACTGTACTCATTTGTGTCTGTCTGTTGGTGATCATCCAATTTAGGGCAGACGTTTGTGGGCTACAATCCCCATCTTCTGAAAAAGAGTAGTGGAAAATTGAGCTCCCCGTGGTATTTGATAGTGGCTGGAGGGCATGTCCTGCCTGTATGCCATGTGCTCTCAAGACATTTCTTGCACCTTCTGTTTTGTTGATTGACATTGCTGGCATTGGATCTTTTTCAAAAATAACTAATGCCTTCTACCTTAGCTGTCTCATAAGGGTAGGCCCAAGGCTTTCACTAGGTTTTCTGGATTGTTGCTGACTCTGTGTGTGTGTCTGTGTATGTGTGTCTGCTTGTGTGTGTGTGTCTGTGTGTGTCTCTGTGTCTCTGTGTGGGTGTGTGAGTGTGAAGGCACACTTGTATGAGTGTGGAAGCCAGAGATCACATTAGATCTTGCTCTTCAGAAACTGCCACCCTGTTTTTTGAGACTGGGTCTTCTACTGGCCTGAAGATGTCCAAGTAGGCTAGACTGGTTCCCACCACGCCCAGGGATCTTGCTGTCTCCTTCATCCCAGTGATGGGATTAAGCACTTGTCATCCTGGCCATTTTTTTTACATGGGTTGTGAAGCTCCATCTTAGGTCCTCCTGTGCGCAAGGCAAGCACTTCACCAGTGAAGCCATCTTCCCAGCCCTGAAAGCTGCTTTTGAGTAAAGGCCCCAATGTGTTTGCTTGTGGGAGCCTTACCAGCTAGTTGGTCCAAATAGTATAGGTCCCTGAACTTGGTAAAGAAGATGGCTAAAAATGAAGACAAAAGCAAATGTGTGATTATATCAAAGAGCATCAGGGAAGGATTAACACTCGACCATCACATCTTAGAAGAGAACAAGGAGGAAGTGTGGGCTTCTGGAAGGTTCTTACAGTCTGTGTTCTGAGATGTTCAAATTCCTTACTTTAAGCTTCTCCCCCAAGAAAAAAGTTTGCACAGTCCTTCAAAGAATGTTTAGGGCCTTGGGTTATTTTTCATCTTTAAACACACATTTAGAGAGAAGCTGTGGCCGTGACTAAGCTCTATTTGTTTAGTTTCCCCTGTTGTAAACTTCAACTGGGATAGTTAGTGGCATTCTGTTAACCCACAATCGTTAAGAACCTTCACAGACTTTTGTCACAGAGTTCTGTCTGGAATACCACATGACATAAAGGTCTCTCTCTAGGTTCCTCTTGGCTAGAACCATTCTCAGAATGTCTGTAATGATGACCGGAGGAGAACTGGAGAAGTTGTTGGATGATCCTCCAGTCATGTTTATCTGATGTTTGCCTCATGATTAGTCGGGGCCTGTGGGTGCTAGGAAAGGGGCCCACAGAGAAAAAAGCCATGTCTGACTTTTTCTTTCCTCCTAGAAACATCCAATGTCAGGTGCACTCCCTTTCCTCCACAGTTGTCCCTCAGAGTTACATGCTGCTCTCCCTCCTTAGGGGTCCACCATGCACCCCATTCCTGTTTCCTCTGCCATGAGATCTACTTGGTATTCCTGTAGAGGAGTCAGCTCTCACTTTTTCAGAGCTGTGATGTGGAGCTGAGGTTGCCACAGTCTTTACCAATCCAAACTGTGACTGGAGAAGTAAATTACTCACATTTTCCCTGAAAATATTTGATATGAACCACATTAAAATCCTCACTGAGAAAATATACCCCCAAACCCATAATCAGAGAAGAGATGATGTCTATAAAACATAAAAAACCATAGGGTATATTTCTGTGCAAAAACCTACTTTAAAATTTTATTATTTGCCCTGGACTATTTCCTCAGCTCCTGTCTCCCCACTCCTTATTTATTAGAAGGTGGGTACCACTTTCTCCTTCAAATAAAACCCTAATAGCAGCTCATGAGCAGATTCTCTCTCAGCAAGAAGGGGCTAGTAGTATTTACTTCAGAAAGATGGATAGCCTTGGATCTTCATAAAGAGGGAAAGATACATTTCAGAAGTAAATAGACTAATACTTTTTAAAGATAGGGCTTTTGAAGGTTGAATTTGTATACAGAAGTTTCAAACGACCCAGACAGACACCAGGATTAGGTTACTGAATACAAAATACCAACTTTTCCCATCTGGCCATTGGTCAATTCTTACCTATCACCTATCACCAACCTATTATGGCTTCCTGAGTCTGTTTGGTATCTTTATAGGGATTTATCCCTCTTCCTGGGCCTACCCAGGTTCCCTCTAAAGAAGTTTCCATGGCTTGGTCATACCCTTTTCTGTATATATGCAATCACAAGATGTATACATCCAAGTCTTTCTGCCCCTGGCCCAACCATACTCCACTTCATATTACAACTTTCCTCTCCCTTGTGCCTTCTCGGGGTGAGGAAGAAGAACTGACTACCATTGGGTCTTGATTTGTTCTGAGAAGTGATCTCATTCTGAGCCCTGACTGTCCTGGAAGTCAGTATTCAGAGCAGGCTGGTCTAGAACTCACAGCAATCCTTTTGCCTCAGCCTCCTGAGTGCTGGGTTACCCATGTGTGCCACCAGGCCCAGCTGGCAGAAAACTCTTGACTTATCCCTACAAAGACCTTTCTCCTTGAGAGCCAATCCTTTTTCTCCCTGTGAGTGTGGGGGGTTTCTTATGAGTCCCTTGACGTCAGGTGATGAGCAAAGATGTTTATGTCTGGTGGGAAAAGTCTGCTCTTGTCTTTCTCTGAAGTGACAGTGTGGGCTTTTTTTTTTTTTTCTATCCTGTTGTTTTTGTTTGTTTGTTTTGTTTTTTGAGACAGAGTTTCTCTGTGTAATAGCCCTGGCTGCCCTGTTCTATGCTGGTTTAAGAGAAGGCTCTTTGCTTCTTTTTGCTTTTTCTCTTCCATTTTAAAGAAGAAGGGGAAAGTTAGGAGTGTAACAAAACTCTCATGTAGAAAATGTCCTCGAACCTACAATTGCTGGAGCTTGGCTGCCTTGTTCCAAACCTGCCGGCCGTTTCTCCCTAATGTGAGTTTTAAAGGTTATTATTCCCATCCTGCTGCTGCAGCTCTCTCATCCTTTCCCTGGAGTTTAGGGTAGGCTGGTTCGGGATCTCTCCCCAAAAGAACCTTCAAAGTAATAGACTCTAATAGTTTCTCCTAGTGGTTAGGGGCCATCTGGGAAGAAACTTAACAGCCTTGGGTTCTCCAATAACAGGGAGAACAGAAATGTTTTTTGAGATCAGATGTACTAATAATTTTTAAAATGGGCTTTTTGGTGGTTGGTTTTCATGCTGGTCTTAAGTACACACACATATACATGTACACATGCACATAGACACACTCATGCACACGTGTGCACACACACACACACACACAAACCACCCTGAGAAAGGATGTAAGGACTGTGCTGGCCATGCACTGTTCCAACTTGATTTTGCCTGCCAACATGTGCCTTAAGTTCTTGGTGCTCTCTCCATAAGCTGTTTTCTTTTGAGGAGCATCAAGGACTTCCCTACTTAGGGGTATTTGTAAAGTGCCCCCTTCAATAAAGGTGTATTTATTGATAATTGCTGCTCATTCCAAAATAACAGGGTACCTCACAGCCAGCCCCAGGTTAACAATTTCTTAATGATACAGAGCCTAGAGCAAGGCTGGGAGCAATGGTTGGCTGTCCAATTCAGTTTTCAAATAGACTTCCTTTGACCTGTGTCCCTGCCCTCCATCCTAATGTAGGGTGGTCAGAACTAGCAAATGAAATACCAGACACCAGTTAAAATTGATTTCTAGCTGTTAAATTGAATTCTACGTGGACAACAGCATGTATATATTTCTTTAAAAATTTTTAGAGTTCTTTATTTTATATGTGTGAATGTTTTGCCTGTGTGTGTCTATGCACACATTCACACCTTCTGCTTATGGAGGTCAGAAGAAGGCATTGGTTGTCCGGGAAGTGGGGTTATAGATGGTTGTGAGCTACCACGTGGGTGCTGGGAACCAAGTCCAGGTCCTCTTCAAAAACAGCAAGTGCTCTTTACCATGGCACCAACTCTCTACCCTGGCATATGTATTTCTAAGCACAAATATGTTCCAAATATTACATAAAATATACCCATGTTCACAATGAACTGTTACATGCTTTGGATTCTCATGGACCTGTCATCCATATTTTGTTGGCAACCCTTCCCTACAGCAACACAGCAGGGACAGAGCACCTCTCATTCTCTTTGGCCCTGCATTCCCTGTCAGGAGTTTCAAATCTGATTTCTCATCCCCATGCTGGTCAGTTGGAGACTTCTTGCTCATGCCTGCCCAGGCTCCTTGGGGGCCTTCTTCCAGCTAGGTGGATTTTGAGACTGTTATTCCAACACTGATTACCTCTTAGGAGACAGGAAACTGGTTCCCACCTGCCAGGCATCCTGATCCCCTGGGGTCTCTTAAATCAGTACTTCTGATTTGTCTGTCTCTTCTGTCCACCTGGAGGGCTGGGCTCTGATGAGCTCATTGCCAGCTCAGGATGTGGCCACCTCATCAGGGCACCGCAGCTGGCCTAGGGATGGAAGATGTCCACCTTGAAAGGCCACATCCCTTTTCCTTCTTCTTAAAAGCTAGTGTGCTAAAAGGAAAGGTTTACTTGCCTGTTCTCTTTGAAATGGATGAGGAGGAAATCAAAGGTGTGCCTTCTGGCTGAAAAAGACTTTCAGAAACTGCCATAGGGGACTGTGTTCATGCAGGAGGCAGGTGTATCTCTGCAGAAAAGCCTACTCCACGTTCTAATACCCACCTTATGCTCTTTCATCTCCTCCCTCACACCCTCTCCACCTTGTATTTATCAGAGCGTGGGTACGGATTTCTTTCCTTCTGCAATAATGAAGTATGCTTGACAGTATTCACAGCTCACATGGTGCTGAGGGATATTCTCGTGAGAAAGTGCTTATCCCTGTATTCCTCTGTAGGGGACAAGTAGTTTGGGTAGCCTAGGCTTTGAAAGAAGTTAAAACTTCTTGAAGTGACAAGGAGGCATGGAGGGGCAAAGCCTTTTTACCACGCTGCTCCCAGAAGGCCTTGGAGTGCCTCTTTCCCTCCATACCTCACTTTCCCAATCCCCTCATGGGCTGTTCTCATGTTCAAAGGGGCCCAAGTGAAGAAACTCAAACGAGCCCCCTCTCTGAGTTGCCAGACCACATTCCTTGATAGACCCTCCTGCAACTTTCTCATTAGGCTTATGTCAGCATCCATGCAAACAGTGTAAAAGCCATTTTATCTCACGCCATTGTGCTAGTTACAACCCCTAAGCTGTGTATTCATTTTCTGGGTTGAATTTATGACTCACATGTTTTAAAAACCAGGACAAGTCCCTCAGTAAAACCTCACCAGCTATGTCTGACTTATGGGTCTCCTTTCACTGCCTTTATGTGATCTTGTAAGAGTCCCTTTGGTTGTCGGTGTTCTCTACAAGTGTTGTAAGAAGGACTCTCTGACCTCCGGTCGGGAGGCAGTTTGAGGAGGGTCATTTTATGTATGTGATTGTCTCTACTTTATACGTCCAAGTAGACAGGTGTTTGGGGGTTCAGGTGAGCCATAGTGCCTCACCCCTGCCCAAGACCACCCATATGAATGGAATCTGGGAGCAGCATAAAGTTCCTCCTAGTTGTCTTCTCTTTCTCTGAGAAGGCCTGAGTATTGGATATTTTTTCCCATATGCCTAGAGTTTCTCTATACAGTCTTCAAGATCCAGCTTCCCCTCACCTGCCAGCTCCTCCCCAAGGGGAATATTCAATGATGTCTACATTCTTCCTCCAAGGAGAAGGCCCCTTCCACATTTTTTTTCTTCTATACCTCTCCAGTCACAGAAAGAACTCCGTTGGTGAGTGTTGGAGTAAAATCTTTTGGGAAAGAGCAGACTTTTTTTTTAAAAAATCATATTTATTTATTTGTAGAAGTGTGGTGGGATATGGCTGCTGCCACAGTGCACACGTGGAGGTCAGAGGGCAACTCCTCGGAGTCAGTTCTCTCCTTCCACCATGTGGGTTCCAGGATTTGAAGTCAGGTGGGGCTTGGTGGCAAGCTCCTTTACGCAACGAACCACTTTGCTGTCCTAGAGTCTCTAATGCCATTGCAATACTTCTAGGTGGTTCTCGCATGTCAGTCGCTGCTCTTTAAAAAAAGGAAGAGGAAAGATCCAGAAATAAGTTTATAATTTTGCTTGTTAGGTCTGACTGTGTGTGTGTGTGTGTGTGTGTGTGTGTGTGTGTGTACCTTGTTTGTTTTGACAGGGTAGGTCACTGGCCAATGGGCTCTGAAGATCAGATCTGTTTATCTTAACCCCCTGCCCATCCCACCCTAGTTCTGGGAGTACAAGCAGTTATTATCATGTTAGACTTTTTTCTTTTTTCTTCGTTTTTCAATTAACGTGGTTGGGGAACCAAATTTAGGTTCCTTGGCTTGCAGGGTGAGTACCTTACCCAACAGGCTGCCTCCCCAGCCTGGCTAAAGATTCTTTCTGAGCTGTACTTCACTTTTGACTCTGTCTTAACTTTGCATCTCTTGTCCCACTTTATTTTTGGGTTCACTTGCAAACTGGTGAGCTATTGAATCTTTGGATTGAAAGTACTGTTTAACCAGACTGATTGCATTTAGGTGAGTCTAACAAAGAACTCCCGGGGTTAGAAAGCATTCTGCCTCCAGTTTCAGATCACAAAAGAGAGCTTTTCTAAAGTTAGTATGAAGTTGCAAAGTGACTTTGTAGGATTCTTTAAGAGTTGGTCCGTCTACCCCATTGTCACAATTGATTGGCGAATCCTGCCTCAGCTTTTAAGGAACACACACAACATCCAAGTTCAAGACCGTGTGATCCACTCTTAGCTCAGCAGACTCGGATACTCTGTTCTCCACTTTGGTTTGAAAGAACTCATGACTTCTCCCTTTATTTTTTATGGGACTCCATGGCAACCACACCAAGCTTCTGAGGAGAAAACACTACTTCAGTGGGTTGCTGTGCAGCTGTATTGCAAGATAAAGCCAAGTTGAAAACACTTCAACAGCCCTTGTCCGGCCACTTAGGTTTTTCTTTCTTTCTTTTCTTTCTTTTTTTTTTTTTTTTTTTTAGATACACGTAGATCAGAAAGTGTTTGCTCTTGATTGAGTCCTGGCATAAGTATTTCTTCTTTTTTGAAGAAAAATTTGGTCTACTTTTATTCTTCTACCTTTATCTCAGTCCCCTCACTTTTAAGAATGTGGCCCCCAACTTTCCACTAAATACTGTTTGGAAGAAGTTTCTGTGGAGGACTTTCCCTTACAGCCCAGAAAGAAGGGACAACAAGGGCCAGTGCCATACATAAGTGAGGCAAGGAAGATCACCAAAGCTCTACACTCTGAACAAATGAAAACACGGCACTCCCACCCTCCTCACTTTTCTGGAATTTCAGATTGATCGAAGACTGTGGTACTCTCTGAGCCTCTATCTTCTCACAGACTCTGCATCTAATTTTGTTTCTCCCTAAAGTGATTGGAAAACCAAAATTGATGGGGCCAGCTCCCATATTTTCTTTCTTGTCTCTGCTTTTCCTTTAACATAGCATGTTCCCCCACCCCGTCCTTTCAGGATTAATGGAGGAGCCAAAGGAAGACATTTCTCCCCGGCTATTAGCATTGAAATGGATCAATTTCTCCTTTGTAACGATGCAAGGAAAAAATGAGCTTTCCCAAATAACTCAGTCATATTTTGAGAAGTGGACTGCCTTTGACAGCCTCATTTGGTTGTAAGAAACATTGAAAAGCAATGATTCAGAGTTAGCGTGTGTCGTGTGTCTGTACACGGCCATGTGTATGTGGGCATGTGCACTTGGAGTTGAGAGGTCACCTCAGGTGTCATTCATCAGTAGCCATTCACCTTGTGTTTTGAAGTAGGATCTCTCCCTGGGACCTGGGGCCCAGCCATAAGGGTAGACCATCAGACTGCCTGCCTCTGCCTCCCCGACAAGGAGATTACAGATGCACACTGCCATGGTCAACTTTTTACATGGTGCTGGGGATCCTAACTCAGGTCCACATGTTTGCAAGGCAATCACTTCAGCTCAGGAGCTATCTCTTCAGCTCAGGAGCTATCTCTTCAGCTCAGGAGCTATCTCTTCGGCTGGGGGGTGGGTCACTAGAAATTATTGCGGATCTCCAAGAGTTATTTAAGTCATGGTATTTCTACTTCCTCATCTTTTTTTCTTCTTCTCCTCCTTCTATTTCTCCTCCTCCTTCTCTCCTTCTTCCCTATTCCTTCTCTTCCACCCTCTTCTTCTTATATTTTAACGTGCAGGCTGAATTTGGGCAAAAACTTGAATTTAAGGACTTATTTTGAATATGACTCTACATATATTGGCATGCCTTTCAGAAAAAGAGAAAAATAACCTTCAAAAGAGAAATGTTAGATTAATTGGGCTTCACCAAAGAAATAGCAAGGAATGGAGCGATACTAAGAAAGGCAATCTTGGAAGTAAAATGTCTGATTACTTCAGAGACAAACTTTTGGAAACTCGCAGTAGAAGAAGGAAATGCCCTACTACATCGTGAGGCTCTGACAAATGTGTGTTTCTGTTCCTTTGACTTCATCTTTCAGGGGAGCTGGGGTTGAGGCTCCATGGCCACAGTGGCTCTCCTTGAAAGTTTTGGGGAAGTGACATTTTCGTGATTCCTTAGGCTGTCCACTTCTGACTTTGGAACCAGATGAGGTGCCCTAACGGCATAATTTGTATCCCATCTCTTTGTGGCATTTACCATGGCAGCAATCATTGTATAATTAGGCTCTAATTCCTTCTCTTCAGCCAAGTGAACACTACATCAACTGTGCTGAACTTAATTCCTTCAATTATTATCAACGAACCTGCATTTAACTCCAGGGCAGAGTGGGGTGAGGGGTGTCATCTGTTCTTACTCCTTGATTGCATATCTTCTTTGGAATCTTCACATAACTGAAGTATTTTAACTGGATGCTTGCATGCACACATACACACACACACACACACACACACACACACACACACATCCCTATGTAGGTGTCCTTCAGTTAAAAACCTAAAGAAGCAAACTGCTCTGACAGGGACATTCAGAGATAAAAAATGTTTACCTAATTGTACGTAAGAGGCAGAAGAACTGTGTGTGTGTGTGTGTGTGTGCGTGTGTGTGTGTGTGTGTGTGTGTGTGTGTGTGTGTGTGTTACCATTCTGTGTGTACCATGAAGAGATGGGGGTTATACGTAGAGGCCTCCACTCTGTCACACACCACCCCCGGAATGTTTTCTCTAGCAGAATCAAGATGGCAGCCTGAGCTGCAGAGTTCACTCATCCACAGACTCTCTCCCTTTTCTCTGACAAGAACTAATGGGTCTGCAACATTATTTTTCCTGTCAGAATTAATAGGAGATATTCTTTCCCCAAAGCCATTATTTAAGTAATATTGCTTACAGAATTGCTGAAGCAGGATAACACCTCCTTCTGCAGGGTGTAAATCTTCAGAAATGATGAAGCAATGGCTTAAACACATCAATTATATTCTAAAGCCTGAACTTTTCTCTCTACCATTTTCATTTAGAGTTAAGAAAGTTTGAAATTAATGACCCATAAAGTAGATTCTCTTGGATTAATTTTGGCACTAAAGAATTCAAATAATACCCCCCCCCATTTAGTTTCCTTTCTTCTCCACAAATTGTCCTTTCTTTATTCTAGAGCATTCTCTTATTGTCTGACCATGATTAAAGTTTTGAGTGACCAAAAGATATTAAGTATATGTCCCCACTCAAATATGTTTTTTTGTTTTGTTTTGGTTGGGTTTTTTTTGTTTTTTGGGTTTTTTTTTGGCAGAGTAGGGGATGGATGGTAGGTAGAGGGTTCTCACACTTATTGCCTCTCATCAAAGAAGAGAACAGAAATAAGAGAGACTCAAATGGTGGTTCAGGAGAGGCAAGGTTGAAAAAAAAGTACAAAAATACCACAGATTTGGTTAGAGATGAAGAAAACGCCCCTTTCCCTCTTCTTTTCATGAGCCCCTCAGTTCTGCTAGAGAAAACTAAACCTTCGTCACTAGCCTATGATGGTCCATCTCTGCTCTCAGCAACCTTCTGGTTACAGGTATGGCGTGATTTGCGTCTTAACACACATGCATACCTGGTGGGATGTATCATCATTTTTCAGCCCAAATTTTAGAGGCAACCTCATAATTTGCTGTTTAGTTTTCTTTATAACAGATAGCAACAGCAAGTGACAACGGAAAGTGCCACAGCTCACCCCCACGAATTCCTACATAGTTGGTTGATGCATATCCCTCCGCAGCTGTCTCCATATGATCAGAAACATGAGTGGACATTGCAGACCCATTGAACACAGAAAGATCACATCGTAGGTAGTCATAAGCAGTGGGATGGTTAGTGTGAATTGTCAACTTGACAAAACCTTTTAAATCAATTGTTTAGTGGGGGTAGGGGGTGGAGGTGCTTGTGTTTGGGGGTGTAGATGTACGTGTTACAGAGTATGTGTAGAGGTCAGATTTGTGGGAGTCAGTTCTCTTTTCTGTTATGTGTATTCCATGGATTAAGTCATGTGGTTTTTACTGGCTCAATATCACGTGTGCATGCACATATATACACACAACACACATGCACACACGCGTGTGTGCAAAAGGTCATGTCTTGATCACCTTATTGAGGTAGGAAGACCACTGTGAGCCACACCATTGCCTCAACAGGGGATTGTGGACTGTACACATGGAGAAAAATGAGATGGTTACCAGCATGAGCTCATCACTCTCTGCTCCCTGCATCACTGTGAGATGAGCTGCTTCAAGTTCCCGCTGCCTCGGCTTCTGCCATGTAGGACTGGACCCTTGAACCGTGAGCCAGTATGAGCCAGAATCAGCCCTTTCTCCTTTACGTTGCCCTTGTCACAGGGACAGGGAGGAACCAAAGATGAGAAACAGCTAGCGATTCTTTCCTTTGACATCTTATGTAAAATTCTCTGTATACATATGAGATACACAGTGTTATAGTGGCATCTTTCATGAGGGGCAATTGCCTGTTACCCAACTTCTCTACTCTGTTGATAGCGATTTTTAATACTAATTCCTACTGTCTCCCTACTGATTGCTCTAACCAACATTTTTACTCCAAGAGCCACTGCCTCGAGATGGTGTTATGAGTTTTGTTTCACTTTATGAAGCTACCAAATTACATTCCCAAATCAGTTCTCTGGAAAATATTTTTGACACTACTTTATATTTTCTGATTTTTTTTTTTTTGACAAAGCCTTGTGTAGCCTAGGCTGGCTCTGAACTCACCATAGAACAGAGGACGCATGACACTAAACTTGTGACTCTTCTGTCTCTGCCTTACAAGTCCTTGAAGACCACCATGCCGGTTAAATAGTATTTTTGAAAAGGAAATCCAAGGTTAAGTTTACCCTCATGGTCCTTGTATTTCAGTGTCCTAAATAGTAGGTGGAAGGAATCCAGGCCAGAGATGTGGTTAAACACAGCTGATGTTTGGAAAATAACAATGATAAAAAGCACATAAAATACCAATTTCTAGGGTTTTTTTTCCTTGCAAGCTCTTGGCATATGTGCTGAGCAAGAGCCCATATCCTCTCCTGTGTCTCTCGGCTGGACCAGAGCGAGGGTCAGGATTGCACCTCCAGGGTCTGGTCCTGATGTCCTTGCATTCAAGCAGCTTTTTGAATGTGCCATTTGTTAGGGGTTTACCAGTGAGGACACCTCTCTGGCGCCCCACTCCATCACTTTCTGGTTGAGAACCACTGTTTTATGCCAGCCACGGAGAAAAATCGTCCACACTAAATGGGAGATAACATACCCAGTGATAGTGCCTGGGAAGTGTTTTGTTATTTCACTGGCAGGGTTGAATTCGATCCCACAACCAGGTTTTAAAACATCTCAAAACAGCTTCATCCATAGCACTGAAATGAACTGTGATGGTCACATGATCTAGACACGTTAGTTCTAATCCTGGGAAGGAGATTTCTGGATGATGGCAATGACAGGTAGTTCCAAAGTAAACTTTTCCTAATGATATACACATGAAAGGCACACTTTTCTAAATATTGTAAACAGAGAGCTACATTGACCCTGGTAAAACACTGTACCCTACCTTTGTTGACTGCTGTTTTGTTTTTGGATGGTTTCCTTCATGGCCTGTTCCCTCCTTGGGCATCTCACCTGCCCTGGGGCCTGGCTTCTGGTTTGGGCCTGGGGTTCTTTGTAGTTGTCCCTCAAAAGGAGTTTCTAAGGTATTAAGGGCCTTCCCTCTCTGACAAGCCCTCCTACATCTCGTCTACCAACCTCCTTTCACCTTTAAAAAATTATTATTATTAGGATTATTGGAGGAGTATTAATTCTTTCTCTAAAACTGTTAGTTAAATCACAGTTCTTTGAAATTGCTGAGACAGAATAATGTCTCCCCATTCCTGGGTGTATAAATCTTCAGGAACGATGAGCCTCTGTTGCAGGCATGCTGATTGCACCCCAGGAAGAGACACACACACAGTTTTCACTTGGCAACAAGAGACTTTAAAAATGAAGACTATGAAAGTGTCAGTTCAGGTTCAGCCTCAGCATTTAATGGTCTCTGTGACATTTCTTTAATCATCTTCCATTTCTTTCCTTCCCTGATTTCAGAATCTTATTTTGACTCCATATTTGAAGGGTGCACTTCTATAGAATGGACATGTTAAAAAAAATTTTTTTAAAGACTCAAGCCAAGATTTTTAAGCCCCATTTCTGTCCTAAACATAGTCAAAGTACAGGATGTCCAGGAGGGGAGAGTACTTGGCTTGATTGCCTTTCATCAGGGCACCTGAAGGAATGAGAACCACTGAGAAAATGACAGCTGAAAGAAGAGAGCCCCTGATGACCCTGAGGAGAACTGTTCCAAAGATCGCATTAGAACAGAAATACCAAGCCTCCCCTTGATAAACACTCTTCTCCGGTCCTCTCTTGGGTCCCTCCTGCTGGTAGAGCTGGAGGCTGAAGCTGCTTCTGCCAGCTCTCTAACCGCCCACCAGCTTCTGGACTTCCCATTACTTCCTGGCTGCCTTCAGCAGCCAACATTGCCCATCTTCTCTGCCTGAGAGGACCGACGGCCCTCTGCCATCAATTTGCACCATACTGTTTTCCTAAAAAGATTACATAAACAGTAAGATGTCAGTAACAAATAAAGGTACCCTCAGACAATGCACCAGCTATGCAAGAGGGACTCCAAGAAAATCGGATAATTATTACATGGCTGAATAATTCAGATTTATTAGTGACAGAGCCCTGGGGACAGGCACTTGGATGGTTTCAACTCTTTCTGTGAAGAGAGGTGGAGTTGGAACATCACCTTGCTGTCTGAGCATCTTCTTGCGGTATCTTTCACAGCACTGATGACATCTGCTTGGAGATGTTTTTTATGTGTGTGATTATGGCTCAGTGGGTAAAGGCATGTGTTGTCAAGCCTGCCGACCTGAATTGAATCTTTGGGACCCACATGGTAGAGGACAGAACTGACTTGTCCAGGACTGAGTTGTCCCCTGAGTTTCACATGTACACTGCAGTATGGTATCTGTGCCCCCAAAATGATAACAACAAATTAAGAATAAAATAAACCTCTCTCCCCGATAGATAGTAATTTCCATGAGAGGGTATAAGTTTCCCTTACTGCTGAACAGACCTTAGCTCTTGACACATATTGGCTGCACTCAGTGCTTGATCAATATTCAAGCTCAACAATATGGGCTCAAAAATATAGACTTAAAATGAATTCGATAAATACTTAAATAAATGAGCAAATAACCATTCACAACATGATTAGTTTTAAAGATCTGCCCTGCTTTCTTGTAAGGGATTGCTTGTTTTAATTGCCAGCACATTGTGTGTTCTTTAATGGCAGAGACACTTTTGAACAATTTAATCTCAAATCAATTACAGGTTGCTGAGACGAACCCACCTTCCTGTTTATAATTTCCGGTTGCTTAGAATGGTGACGAGGCTGATCCTGGAGGCTCCGTTTCCTACCTCATATTTCTGAGTTTGCGGACTCCACCTGAATGAAGTTTGGGGAGCTATTGGAACAAACCAACAGAAATTATTCAAATTACTCACATTTTGAAATAATGATATTTGAGTAATACATTTATTAGCATTTTAATAAGGGCTGGAAATGAGACAACCCCAAGCAGATTTGACATTAAAGAGGCCAATAATTCCACTGTCAGTTTGTCATGTAGTCCCTGCCTGCGTTCTCTTTTTAATTATTTTACAGTTTCTTATAGCCTTTTCAAGAGGGCTAAATTTGCAATTGCTGTAACCACTTAAGCAGTCTCTTCCTTCTGACGTGGCATGGCAATTATTTCTGAGAGAAATTATTAAGAGTACGGGCTTTAATCAGGGGAAGAGCACAGCAGAGAGCCTTGGTGAGAGACAATTCTCTAATAAGATTCCTGTAATTGAGTGTGGGCAGGCGGGTTCTGAAGATGCGTGGAGATGGCGGAATCTATAATTCTGAAGGTGGGGGAATGATTCATAGGGTGTGCAGCTGAAGCCTAAACAGGATGGCATTTTACACTTTAAAATTTGACCAGGGCACGATTTACTTTTTGAAAGGGGCCATCCATTTCAAAGCAAGTTAGTGTCCTGCTTCAATAATCCAAATTAGTTTAACACACTTCGGTGACATTTTTTGGACATTTTTCACAATCATTAGAGATAATTCACTTTTCTCTGTAGACTGTAGGGTTGAAACCAAATTAAATCAATAGATTTTCTTCCTTCCCTCTCTCTGATGAGCCAGAAGTTATCGGTCAAATGTGCACACGACCTTTCTGCTTAAGCGTAAAAACCCAAACAACCTGTTGGGAAGACATTTGGCCAATCTGATTACTTTCTCTATACTAATTGGTTTTATTTCTTCATTGAATTGAGAGAATTGCCTGGTCATTTTGTCACTGTGAGGATGAAGCTTGATCTACTTAGACTGAGCATCTGTCCTTGGCACACCATGAAGCCATAGATGTGTTGACCATTGCAGCAGCTCCCTGGTGACCACTTTACCACTGAGAACGAAGGCTGATCCTGAGTGGACCCACCTTCTCCACTCTCACTGCCCTGGGTGAGACATGGAATCTGTGTTCCTAAACAGCCCTAGGAACTTGGAAATTGGCTTCCTGCGTCTACTGCTTTCTCCTTCCAAGTCAATCTTCAGGTGGCATCAACATTTATATTTAGGAAAAAAGATGTTGAGCCACACTGGAAACATTAGCTTCTTCCCAAGAGACATTTACACTTGATAAAAATCCCTGTTGACACCCTACCTTCATTTTACCCCTGCCTTTGTTTATAACTTCCTTCTACACTGGCCTCACTGGCCTAGCTCCAGTCTCCAGTCCCAGTGGGACTTCTGCATTTGTTCTTCTGTCTTCTAGACTAGCTTTTGCATGTGGACAAGGCCCTCACCCTTAGCTTCATATTTCCCCACCTTTATGGCCAGGCTCCCAGTTGCCTCACCTGTCTTGTTCTGTCTACAACAGTCCCTAATTGTCACTCTCTTCAATACGTCTGCCCTCTGTCTAATTGCTTCATGAGCCCAGCACCATCTGAAACTCTCTTCTGGGTCCCTGTGCTTTTCATAGATCCCCTGTCCCATTAGAGCAGAATCGCTTGGTGACAAGGCTCCTCTCAGCCATGTTTGTCACCGGGTCCTCAGGAAGTGCAGTGCCTGCTTTGCTAAAGGAGCTCAGGGTACATTTGATGAACTGATGAGATGTCCCAGCAGCTGGCTGCTTCGTAATTGACAGCACCCTTCCATAGGTGCTCACTGAGGTGATGTTGAAAAGAAACTCAAAACTTTCTAAACCTTTGTGCTTCCATGTTCACTTTCAAAGCTGGCTTGTTCTGTGTACACAGAAAACCTAGCAGCTGACCTGTGGAGACAGAAGATCTTTTTAGGTATTTATGCTTAAATATAAGGGATGGCATGTTTCTATACATCTTGTTTTCCCTTAGAAGCCCAGGAGAATTTAGGTGTCTAATAGGTTTATGATACCCATGCCCACAGGAGATGATTCAGGGACATGATACCATGTGTGGAGACCAGAGGAGACGTTAGGTGCCATCTACGTTGTTTATTTTGAGGAGGGCTTCTCATTGGCATGGAACTCATTCATTGGCTAGGATGGCTGGCCAGCAAGGCCCAGGGACCCTCCCACCGAGATTACAAGTGCATAACATTGCATCTAACATTGGTTTTAGGTCTCTAATTTAGATGCTGTAATAGTGAGGCCTATAAGGGAAAACTACCTGCAAAGACCATTAAATTGGTTTTTAAACTACATTTCTTTTCTGTTTTTTTTCCTCCTTCATTCTTTTCACCTTCAAATTTCTTGTTCTCCCTCCCCTACCTTCTCTCCTACTCCCTCTTTCCCTCCTTCCTCCCTTCCTTCAACTTTTTTTTGAATGGGAAAGAAAAGACCAAAATTTATTACATTTTTAAAGTGTTGGTTTTAGCCTGTTCAGAGAGAAATCAAACAGTAGACAGCTTGGGAGTCTGGGGAGTGATTTTAATATGTTCCTAGAAAGGTAAACAGAGGAAGTGGTAAGGACCTCAAAATTTATTAACACGAGAAAGCAATTTTGTTTAAAATAGGCAATGCAATCTTAGCCTTCAACACAGCCCAGTGGAGACAGGTGTGTACCTAAATATGATGTAGGCTTAGGACAGTCACCTAACCAAGGTGTGGAATCAGGGAAAGGAACATGAGGTTGAGAGGGTGGACAAGTGTGACAAGTGTTCTGTGTGCCAGGGAGCTAAACCTTGGAAGGAGGAACACCTGCTTGCTCTCCTTGGGATTAAGGGAGGTCACAGATCAACCTGTAGGCATGAAAGTGTGATTAAGAGAGATAAATCTCAGAGGACTCTAAAATGGAGAAAGATGGCTGTGTGGGCAGAGGTCACTAGCTTTCCCAATAAGCAGAAAGTTTTGAGGTCTTCAAACTCTGTGCTTGAACAACTTCAATCACGATGAAAGCAGATTGGACAGTGCCCATGCGTCATCTGCCAGGGATCCAAGCATTCTGGAATTTCTTTTCAGCTTATCTCGTAATGCAGTCTAACCTGTTGGAAAGGACAACCTTATGCTTCTTTTGGCCTGATTGTGGGCCCTTGTGGGGAAATGAAGGAGAGAGTAATAGGGAACAAGGGGGAGCAGGTGTGAGAGAGGCTGTTCTGTCTCTCCCTTTCCCACTTGGAGACAGTGGCCACAGTAAATGGCAATGTTCCAGGTACCCACCTCACCCCCTTCAGCTGGGCACTCTGGTGGAGACCAAGACCTGTTATCACCAAGGGTCTCTCCCTCGTGGTCTAGTGGGTTCTCTAATCTTGCCACCTGGCTCCAGGACCAGGGGACTCAAAGTGATCTAAAATTAACTCAAAGAAACCAGAGTGGAAGATGATTTTGGGACAAGAATGTGGAACATTATTTACAACATATGCGGCTACAGAGTCATCAACGTAGGGCCTTAGTCTGATATTTCTTTCCTTGGAGGAAGTGAGGACAGTGGATCTGGCTGAGTGTAATTTGATTGGAGGTGATCAGAGGGTCGTGCACACTGTGTGAGCTGACGCTCATGGAGCCAAGGATGATCGTGAAGACTCAGCCCCCTTGTCATTCTTGCTTTACTTCGTGTCCCCTCTTTCAGGTCTAAGTCTGCAAGGAGAGCCATCTTGTACCAACATAGACTTGTCTGTTGGTCATAGGAACAAAGTGAACAAAGGCGACTGCAGACAGACGTCAGGACCCATCTCTCCTGGAACAAGCTCAAAACTCTTGGAAATAGACAAATCAGCTGTGAAGGTGGGGCCATCATTCTGAGGCACTGACATCTGTCACTTAGGCATATGCCATTTTTTTCCCATGTCACTGTCCATGTGGTAAAATATACCCTGGTCTCCTCCTGGGGCTTCCCAGAACCCTAAAACCAGACAAAAACATCCCCAAACATTCTACACTGAAAAATTAGCCAACTCTGGAGATGGGGAGATGGTCCTGTAAGTAAAGTCACCTGCTGTGCAAGCACGAGGATCTTAGTTCAAATCCCAGATGAGTACACATCTTGAGAGTTTATAACCTCAGCACTCCTACAGGGCGATGAGAGGTAGAGACAAGAAAACCCCTAAAAGTTCTGGTGTGTGCAATAAAAAAACAACAGAGACAGCCTGTTGTGAGCAACGTGTCAACTGGCACCAGATGCTATCCTCTGCTTTTCATATGTCCATCACACATAAAATTGACTGACTTTAGTTGTGAAACTGTTGGGATGTTCTCTTGAAAACCTCAAGTTTGGTGATTATCCATACAGAAGGAAATGCTGCCATATTTCAGATGTCCCTGCAGTGTGAAACCTTCCCAGGCAGATCTGTGTCGGAACCATAAGCCTGCTTTACCCGCCCTGCTGGCTGGAGATAGGGAGTGTGGGACCAGCTGAGTAATGGACTTGTTTGCCTTTGCACAGAGCCATTTCAGAATACACAGTAACCTATTTTGTATCAATCAGGGGCTTTGCTGGGGTCAGTGTGCTGATTAGTTATTAATGGAAATTTATTGAGGGACCCTATTGAGGTCCACGCTCAGGAAAGAACCATCAAGACCTCAAGACCCTGCTTTCTTTGCCGACCATGTTTCTGATCACAGTTTTCTTTATACCAATTGACCCTCCCCCTGTTTCTTTCCCTTTGCACTTTGTTGTAGGATATTTCTCCAATGGCTGGTGAGCATAATGACCTTTCTCAGGAGAAGGAGAATGCTGATGGGTCAGGACTATCTCTGCAATCTAATATGTACTTGGCAGCATTTCAGGAAGATCTTCTGCCCCAGGGAAAGGGTCTTGATGTTAGATCCCCAGGGACTCAGCTGGCGCCTTCCCAGGAGCAAGTCTCTATAGTTCCCGACTTATGTATCTCCCCAGATGTTCCAGAGTTGCAATCTTCCTTTACATCCAAAGGAACATTTCCCCACCATGACACTGCTACCTCTGTGGTTGCCATTTGTGTTTCTGCGGGGATAACAGCAGGACACAAAGCACTGGGGGTTCACAGTCCAGAGCCCCATGGAGAGGAGACCCCGGCACAAAGCTCCTCAGACAGAAGAGCCACACCAGACAGCACACGGCAGGTGC
Organism: Lophiomys imhausi; assembly: GCA_907164525.1. Classification (NCBI taxonomy): domain Eukaryota; kingdom Metazoa; phylum Chordata; class Mammalia; order Rodentia; family Muridae; genus Lophiomys; species Lophiomys imhausi. The sequence goes on from CAJQZJ010032083.1 coordinate 10,912,648, forward strand.
TTCTGCCAGGGAGGCCTTCACCTGGTAAAAGATCACCTGGAAAAACTCATCTAGAAATACCACCTTCAGGACTGAGTTTAATCAGTTCACAGCAGGAAGAAGCAAAATCCCAGGCAGATGTTCTTACCTGGGGCCAATATGAATGTGAGGAAGTGGCCATCCAGTGTGCTACTTTAGGAAGTGAGAGTGTGACTTGTGGAGCTGAGGAATTAATTATCCCCACGAGTGTCACGGCTCCTGAGCAAGGACATCCCTTAGAAGTCCCCGAACCCCCCTTGAGATCCATCAGAAAGAGGAGTTTGGAAGGAATGAGAAAGCAGACTCGGGTGGAGCTCAGTGATACCAGCAGCGATGATGAAGACAGGCTGGTCATAGAGATATGACATGCTTCTGGAGAAAGACAGTAATGATGGCCAAGGACCGGGGTTGGGGGGGGATCTTCTGAGGTGAGCCATCACCACGTGTAATAGGCAGTGAACTCTATTTACCAAACATGTATAGACTAGGAAAGCCATCTGAGATTTCTTTAAGCCAACTCTAACCAATACCATGCCCAGATCCAGCCATACCTTTCTTTAGCTTCTGTCAGACAGACCTTGAATTCTTCCACATTCATCTGGAAGAATCAAGATGGCCAAGAAGTGCCGTCTCAAGAGGCTCTGTGTACACAGTTCCAACTTGATGCCGTAATCCCCACTGCCTCATCCACTAAAATGACACTAACCAGAAGAGCCATATGTGACATTGTTCCTGACCAGTGAGACCCAATGGGGCCAAAACAACTGACATTGCCATCACTAAGTTAACAGTGTCAAACACATCTGAGGTCATTGGGGTAGCTTCAGAAAAGGATGGGACATGAACTGGGTACCAAGACGGTTCCACACACTTCAGAGGCTAACTCTAGATGCGCTCAAACACTGGTCAGGGCCAGCCATCTTCTTAAAGGACACTGTAAATACACATTACAATGCCTAAGGCCCTTTTATATGTTGCACAAATGGTTAATACTTGTTTTTGGTCCAATTACATAAGCATGTATGGCCCTTGTACTTGGTGCCTTTTCTGTGAGATCTCCCCCCCCCCCACACTAAAAAGAAAAAAAGCCTTGTGTGTGTTTTTTTTTTAGATCTTTCGAAAGAACATTGCATTAAGTCAGTAAAACAGTCACTGTAATGAGTCACTTTTTTTTTTGAGGAGGAAATTCACTTATTTTCCTCTGATTCTTTTTGTCATTGGGCTTTGAGCAATTTCAATTAGAAGGTTACATTTAGTGCACTTTGAATTGATGCCTGTTCCTCATCACGGAACCTTTCAAACTTCCTCCAGAAACTTCTACGACATAAAACTAATTGGGGTTTTTGACGCTGTTTTACATCTTGGTAATTTTATTTTGGGTGCTTGGTGTTACTTTGCTGTCAAATTAAATCAGCTTTTGTATTGTGCGTCTCAGAGCAGCACAGATGAAATCCCCCGGCATCCCAAGTCGGTGTGCCGCTGTGCAAGGTCTGTGTCAGCCATCCCACTACACAGGCCTCAAGCTCCCAGAGAGGAAACTTCCAGAAGTTTACACTGCTCATTCCTCTACGATTTTCTACTTGCCTTGGTATGATTTTGTACCATTTGTGATTTCTAGCTGAACTTTTGGCTTAACTCTGAGGTAATGATGTTCACGTGCGATCTTGAGCCCCCAGGCAGCCATGGGAAATACCCGCCTCACACTTGCGAACATTCTTTCCTAAGTCCTTGCTTGTGAAGAAATGTGGTCCAATTTCAAATATTTTCACGTGGCCTTCCCAGCTTTGCTGTTACTCACAGAGAACTTCAGCCCAAGAGCAGCTTCCCCTTATTGTCTAGCCGATGTCTGCGGTCATCACATTTGTGATCAGAGATATCTCGGCGATCTAATCCCAGCCAACCACACCACAGAGGAGTTGAAAAGAACTAGACGGTGCTTCTGTATGCTTCTTAAACTAAATGAAAGCGAGGTGCTGATTGGATAGCCCGAGAAAGGCTGCACAAGAGCGACACTGACTGGGACTTTGGCCGAGACAACTCGGCCCATGGATGTCTGGACAGAGATGCTGAGTGCGTCTTGGGGCTGGATCTTGGTGGGAGAAGCTGACAGAAAGACCATGATCCCCTCGCTGTCTATGTCTGTGTCTCCAATGGAAATCATTGCCCAAGAATTGTCGTGCAAGATGCTGAAGAACATTTTGGGAAATCGATACACAAATACTGTTAGGATACTACTGCTGTGTAGTATGTGAGCGGAGGGAAGGGTCATCTAATTCTCTCCTGCCCCCGAACTCCTGATTTGGGGGTGCAGCAATCAGCCATCTTATAAATCAAAAAAAATTTTTTTTAGATTTTATTTCCATTTATTTATTTATTTATTTTGGTTTCTTGAGACAAGGTTTCTCTGTGTAGCCCTGGCTGTCTTAGAACTCTCTCTGTAGACCAGGATGGCCTTGAACTCACAGAGATCCACCTGCTTTTACTTCCCAAGGGCTAGGACTAAACGGGTGTGCCAGCATAGCTCTGAATGGAAGAGATGATGTGTGTAGGTGGAACTGACTCCTTTATCCCAGGAAGTACTGTGCAGAAAGGCAAAACAGCATTCTAGATCAGTGGTTCTCAACCTGTGGGTCATTTTGGGGGCCAAATGACCTTTTCACAGGGGTCATCTAAGACCATTAGAAAACATAGGTATTTACATTAAGATTCATAACAGTATCGAATTACAGTTATGAAGTAGCAATGAAAATAATCTTACAGTTGGAGGTCACCACAGCATCTGGAAAACTGTATTAAAAGGTGGCAGCATTAGGAAGGTTGAGAACCACTGCACCAGATCCTTATCTCCGGGTTTGATGGGATATAAGAGGGTCACCAGGCCCATGTCACAATCACAGCTCCAGCACAGTGGGAGCTCTGCTTCCTCTGAGCCAGCACAGCTTGCCGCCACCCACAAGCCTGGATCCTGCAGAGTGGGGTATTGATTCCATCTCTTACCCCCCACCCCCACCCGGACCCCTTCTTCACCTGGTCACTTAGCACCAGTCTTCCCAGGGGTAATTTACTTTGAATCACCATCAATTTGTGAACTCTGTATTTCAATAGATTTTTTTTTTTGATCAGTTATTTTAAATGACCTTGGGGAGGAGCTAGCTACTAAAAACATCCTAAAGTTTTTTTTGGTATCCTAAGGCATTTTTTTGATTTGGTTTGGTTTGCTTTTAATTGGGAGTCCTTTTTATAATAGTCAATGATTTTTGTAAATCTAATTTTCTTAGGGCAAAATACAAATACAAGAAAATCATAAGAAAACTTTTACCCAGAAAACCCAAAACTCATCTTGGGTTATTAAAATATAATTCTAGTATCACCAGTTGATCATTGCTGCAGTTTCACAATACTACAATGCACATCACATGACATACATGAGACCCTAGGTTCAATCCCCAGCACCACCCTTTAAGATATTTTACACCAAGGTCAGTACATTGTTTGCCAATCCTGTTACTCTTATGTACCTTCATGTAGGAGTCTTAAGCAATTGATGCCTCAACTTCTTCCATGAAGATGAGCTCCAGGGGTGCTGGCACAGATTGTGAGAAAGAGGGCTTTGGATTCTTTGCCATACAAGTGCCACTGCTCACGGTGTCTGACACTGGCCATGGGCTGTCCTCCTTAACCGCTGTGCCTGGCCACATTTTGAGGTGCCTGGCCACATTTTGAGCTGCATGGAGAAACAAGGTCTCACCTCTCCACCTGGCCAACTCTTGAAGCTTTTGAGTTTTGGTGGCCAGTCTGACCCTCCTTGTTTTAAGGTGTCCTGGGAGCCACTCTCTTCTCTCCAATCAGGACTAACCTTGGCCTCCCAGAGGAAGCTAAGACCCAAGACCCATGGCTCACAGCTCCCAACATGTGGTTTGTTTGCAGAGTGGTAGGGGAGGGTGAGAGAGAGCTGGGAGAGGGGAAGGAGGTAGAGAGGGAGGAAAGATAGATAGATTGATCTTCTGGATTATGATAAAATCATAGCTGTCACTTGGTGAGTAACTGAGAACCAACTGGAACTTCCCTTTCCTAATTGCTGCCTTCTAAGGCTGGGATATACAGCAGTTTAGCCTTGCAACACCACTGTCCTCAGCATAAAAGATAAATGATTCTCAATCTCATGCCAAAAAAAAAAATATTTCCTTGAATTCACATCCATTACTTAGAATGATCACATTATTCATTTCTCCCCCATAGGAATTTGCATTTTGCACAAAATTTACCTGGTGCAGCAGATTTTTATAGTTACGGGAATGTGCCGCGATGGCTCAGCTCCCTGCCTAGATGTCATTTAATAAGGCAGAGGGAGAAAATGGCCCACCTGGCTCCGGTGATCCCATCCCTACAACTGTGACAAGAGGGGAAGGCATGTTTTTCTTGACTCCAGTTGCTCATTTCCGCTTCAAGAAGCGTTGGCTTTTGAAACACTGCACTTGTCCATCTCTTTCAAAACTCATTAAATGTAGGTGTCAAGATCTAAAACAGTCCCGAGTGCTAAATTTCAACCCTTGTGTGTGTCTTCTCCATACATTGCATTGATGTGGTAATATGCATAATTTAGTCTGATTTAGTCTTTGAGCACATTGCATCACCACGGGGGGCGGGGTTGGGGGAGGAGCCAGGAAAAATCAGTCATGGCCACTGGGAGCTAGACAGTGACTCACTACTCTTGCTTACATTCACTGACAACTCTGTGGGGGGGCTCACTGCTCTCTACTCCTTGTTTGTAATGGGGAAGTGCTTCTCTTCCTGGTTGATGAATGCCCCCCTTCTTTATATGGTTAAATTATTATGTTTTGATATAAATAAAACATGAAAATGTCTTGTGTGACTTATTAATTTTAACCCAAAACACCCACTGTAAACAATAACTTCCTGTAAGACTTCACTTCTAATGATTCCCAACTTGTTAACCAGATACTCTGTCTGCCATATTGGAATTCCATTCCAGTCAAAGAAAGGATGAGAGAATAGCAAATTTCCCTATCTTCTTAGTCACTCCCGAGTGCCTCATTTGTCACACTACCTGCCTTAATTTATAGTTTTTAACTTAGAAATGCTTTTTAAAATTCTTAAGTGTAGTTAAATTTTGAAACCACATGAGAGTGCTTTCTATCCACAATGCAATAATCCAAAACTTTCCCCCCATGGAATTGATGTTTCTTGAAAGTTTAATGTTATTCATCAACAAAGAAAACATCTGTACGTCAAACTCATACCTCTTTATGAAGATTGCTTATGTGTTCATTGCAAGAAGAAGGCAACACCTTCCACCCCAGCAGTGTTATCCTTCTGCACATACAGCCTCATGAAGTCAATGGGTCCAATGCTTTCAAGGAAACATCGTGAGTGGGGACTTGGAACACATGTGCTAATTGGTGGCTCTTAAATGCCTATTTCCTAACTCCTAAAACTCTGGCTGTAAGAAATTAGTATGTTAATTTTAAACTTAGGTCATTTGAAAACCATCTCAATGTTTATTTCTTCTTTTTGGCCATATGTTTCAATACGATACTCACAGGTATATTATTTACTTAATCTTCTTATTTAAAAGTCTCTGCAATACAGGAAAGATTATTGCTCTAAGCAACAATACCTGTGATATATCTCAAGTTTGGATGTGCTAGGTAAGTATCTTTTCTAATATACATTTAAACACAAAATCATCAAAATCATTCATCCATGTACCACTTAAATATCATTCTTATGCCACAAATACTGTGCTCGGTGCACTTGAGGAAATTCAGAGATAATTCAAAAGGTGTGTGTTCTCATACAGTTTCCAATTATTCTAGATCCCATTAAGCATAGTTTCTGCCCTCATTTTGTTTTCTTCCAAGATACTGAAATTGATGACCACACACATACATAAGTAAGTTTTCTCCATCAAAATTTGCAGCTGAGAGGCTGGAGAGATGGATCAGGAGTTAAGAGCTGTATTGGTTTTGTAAAGGACCTGAGTTCAATTCCCAGCACCCACATTAGATGGCCCACTATATGGAGTTATGACTCTATAACTCCAGGGAGGAAATAATGCCCTCTTCTGGCCTCCATTGGTATCTGCACTCACATGCACATACCCATACATATACACAGCCTTACATGTATGCATGTAGTTCAAAATAAAGAATTAAATGGGTATGATAGTGCATGTCTTTAATCCCACCACCCAGAAGGCAGAGGCGGATAGATCTACATGAGTTCCAGACAGCCAAATGGGGTATATAGTGATGCTCTATCTCCAAAAACAACAACAAAAAAAAACCCCTAAAAAGTTAATTTCCCCATGGCCCATTATTATCTTTTGGTTGTATGTGTGGCTAAGGGATAACCTACTGTTATTATCCTGCTAAATGAACAGAGAAGTAAAACAACTCACAATAACATATTGCTGTACCCACAGAGGAGTACATCTCCCAATCCCCATCAAAGAAGCTTCTTCTTTCAGTAGATGATAATTAACATAGGGCCCCACAATTGGATAATGTCTAGAGACTGAGAGACTTTGGAGTATTCAACCCTAAATGGAATGTCTTTATTGAGCCCTTCCCTTTGAGGTTCAGAAACCGATGCTGAAGAGGGTTAGAAGATTGGAAGATCCAGAGGTGATGGGTGACCCCAAGAAAACAGCATCTCTAAACACAAGAGGGCCAACACACATATAAACTCATGGAGACTGACAGCACACACAAGACCTATACAGGCTCAAACCAGACAAAATGTCAGCATGGATATGGGGAAGTGGGGAAACAGTCCCTCTTAGAGGTTATTTGCAATTGATAGCTGCGGGAGAGAAGAAATCAGTTTTCTCCAATGGAGTATGTGGTGGTTTGAGTAAACATGGCTCCCATAAGCTTAATTATTTGAATGCTTAGTCACCAGGGGTTTTTGTTTGAAAGGATTAGGAGGTGTGGCCGTGTGGGAGGAAGTATGCCACTGGGGGTGGGCTTTGAGGTTTCAGAAGCCCGTGCCAGAACCAGTCCTGTGCTCTCTCTTGACCTATGAGTGAAGATGTAGCTTTGAACTCCTTCTCCAGTACCACACCTGCCTGCTGCCTAGCTCCCATGACACTAATGGACTAAACCTCTGAGACTGTAAGCAAGGCCCTAATTAAATGCTTGTCTTTATAAGAGTTGCTGTGGTCATGGTGTCTCTTCACAACAGTAGAACCCTGACTTTTTCTATATGGTTAGGTTTCTATTGCTCCAATAATATACCATGACCAGAAAGCAAGTTAGGGAGGAAAGGGTTTATTTATCTTACACTTCCTTATCACTGTTCATCATGGAAGGAGGTTAAGACAAGAACTCAAATAGGGCAGGAACCTGGAGGCAGGAGCTGACACAGAGGCCATGGAGGAGTGCTGCTTTCTGGCTTGCTCCTCATGGTTTGCTCAGTCTGCCTTCTTAAAGAACTCAGGACTACCAGTCCAGTGACAGCACCACCTACAATGGGCTGGGCTCCCCCCATCAATGAGGAATTAAGAAAATACCCTACAGGCTTGCCTGCAGCCTGCTCTTATGGAAGTATTTTCTTAAGTGAGGTCCCCTTCTCTCAGATGACTTTAGCCTGTATCAAGTTGACATAAACCCGTCTGGACAGGAGTAAGGCAGAATGTCTCTGGGTCTACTGAGCACACTCTAGGGCAGGCACAATGCTCAGGAACAGTTGGCCAACACAAAATGGACTCCATGTTTTTTGTGTAACTTTTGCTTAGTTTGGGTATTTTTTTTTAATCTTTTGGGATATGAGGTTTTGATTTTTTTGTTTGTTTTAGGTGGGTAGGGAAGTGGGGCGGATCTGGGAGGAGTTGGGAGAAAGGAAAGGATATTATCAAAATATATTACATAACAAATTATTTAAAAAGCCAACATGTGAAGTGCAGGTCTCCATCTCTCCCTCCATTCCTCCAAATCCAAACCCTCACTCCCATCTCCAGTTCCATAGCAGGCCATCTCCCTTCCTCCTCTCCCCCATCTCCAGTGGGTCACACGGGTCCTCCCCTCTTCACTCACCCTCCATTTCCATCCCTACCACTCATTGCTTTATCCCATCCCCCATCTCCTGCAGGTACTTCCTAGGAACCCACAGTCCATTCTGGCCAGGGGAGCAGGTTGGTTAATTGCTGATCTTCACCTTTTCCTTCTCTCCTCCAAATTCAATCCTCTATTCTTACTCCCATCTTGGTAGCAGACCACCTGCTTCAGCCTCCCCTCTTCCTTGTCCGCACCTCCAGTGGGCTGTGCAGATTCTCCCCCAACCTTCCTGCACACTCATCCTGATCACAGGCCCATTCTCTGGGAACCCACCAAACAAGCCTGCCAGAGATGAGTAGGCCAGCAAAGCAGGCAAGTAATCTTCAGATCTTCACTCTCCCTCCTCTCCTCCATATCCCTGAGCCTCCTCCCCAGCTCACCAGCAGGCTACTTGTTGTGACCTCTCCTCACTCTCTGTCCCCTTTCCCAGGGAACTAAGCATGGAACACCCTGATTTCTCTCTCCTGTGGACTCCCGCAGCCCCACTCCCAGCCTGTTTCCATTCCTATAAGTGTGTTTACAAACACACTTTACTGGGAACCCTCCCAGTGGCTACACCTATCAGGATCCAAAAGAATTCACCACCAGGCAACACACACCCATTGTGTGTTGAACCAATGAGAAGTCAACAAAAAACAAGGAACAAAACTCCTACCCAACAAAGACCAGATATCAGCACCTAGAATTGCAATATTCTCAAACCCAGATGCCTAGACACCAGCATCAAAAACAATGACAGCCAGGACAATATGTCTCTGTAAGACTCCTACAACAGTAGGCCTTTAGAAATGTAACACAGCTGAAGCGCAAGACTAGAACTTCAAAACAGCCTTTATGAATATGATAGATGTCATTAAAAAGGAAATAAATAAATTTCTTAAAAAATTATGAAAACACAAACAAGGAAATGAATAAAATACTTCAGGACCTGAGAGTGAAAATAGAATCAATAAAGAAAACATAAACTGAGGGGAAGCCTGGAAATGAAAAAGTTAGGAACTCAAACAGGAACCTCAGAGGAAAGCTTCACCAACAGAATATGAGAGATGGAAGAGAGAACCTTAAGCATTGAAGACACAGTAGAAGAAATGAATACCCTAGTTGAAGAAAATATTAAATCTAAAAAAAAATATTCTGGCAAAAAACATCCAAGAAACCTGGGACACTATGAAAGACCAAATTTAAGAATATATAGGAATAGAAAGAGAAGAAATCCAGGTCAAACGCACAGAAAATATTCTCAACAAAATCATTGAAGAAAATTTCCATAACCTAAAGAAGGAGACGACTATTAAGGTACATGAAATATAAACCAAATAGACTGGGCCAGAAAAAGGAAGTCCCTCAGTATATAGCAATCAAAACACTAAACAACCTATAGAAAAATATTAAAAGCTGCAAGGGAAAGAAACCTAGTAACATAAAGGCAGACCTACTAGAACAACACCTGAATTATCAATGGAGATTCTAAAAGCCAGAAAGGCCTGAACAAATGTTCTACAGAATCTAAGAGACCACAGATGCCAGCCCAGACTACTATACCCAGCAAAACTTTCAATACAATAGATGGAGAAAATAAGACATTCAATGATAAAACTAAATTTAAGCAATATATATTTACAGAAGATACTAGAAGGAAAACAACCTAAAGAGGTTAACCAGACCCAAGAAAACACAATGAATAAATAATCCCAGACCAGCAAATCAAAAGAGGGGACACATATACCACACACACACACACACACACACACACACACACACACACACACACGCACACTATACACACCATACACACCACACAAACACACACACCACACAGACACATACATACATACACCACACACCACACAGAGACACAGACACACACACACATACCACACACACCACTTACATACACCACATACATACACCACACAGACATACACACACACCACACAGACACACACACATGCAACAAAAAAAAAAATGAGATTAAGAGGAATAAGCAAATACTGATCATTGATATTTCTCCACACCAATGGTTTCGATTCCCCCAATAAAAAGACACAGGCTGACAGAACAGATGTGAAAACAGGACTCATCCTTATGCTGCAGAAAAGAAACACCTCAACATCAAGGATAGCTATCACCTCAGGGTAAAAGGTTGGAAAAAGATATTCTAAGTAAACGGAACTAAGAAACA
>CAJQZJ010032083.1:10922935-10936127 GCA_907164525.1 Lophiomys imhausi
TCAAGCCAAAACTAATTAAAAGACATAGGAAAGGACACTACATATTCATCAAAGAAAAACTCCACCAAGAGGATATTGTAATTCTAAACATGAATGCATACAACACAGGGACACTCAACTTCATAAAAGAAACTAGTACAGTTTAAATCATATATTGGTCTTCACACACTGATAGTGGGAGACTTCAATATTCCACTCTTGTCATCCAGACAAAAATTAGAGAGATAGTAGTGCTAACTGATATCATAAATCAAATGATTATAACAGATATTTACAAAACATCTCACACAAATACAAAAAAATATACCTTCTTCTCAGTACCTCATGGAATGTTCTCCAAAACTGACCACATACTTGGATTCAAATCAAGTCTCAATGTATAAAAGAAAATTGAAATAATACATTGCATCCTATCTGACCATTGCAGATTAAAACTAGATATCAACAACAACAGAAACAACAGAAGGCCTACAAAATCATGGAAACTAAACAACTCCCTGCTGAATGAAAAATGGGTCAAGACAGAAATTAAGGAAGAAGTTAAAGACTGTCTAGAATTGAACGAAATGAAAACACAACATACCCAAACTTATCAGACACAATGAAAGCAGTTATAAGAGGCAAGCTCACAGCACTAAGTGCCTATATTAAAAAAAATGGAGAGATCTCATACTATTAACCCAGCAACATACCTGGAAGACCCAGAACAAGAGAAGAAATCACAAACAAAAGTAGATGACAAGAAATAATCAAGCTCAGGGGAGAAATCAGTAAAACAGAAACAACAACCACAAGACTGCAAAAGAACCTATGAATCTGAGGTTGGTTTTGATGACTCAATAATATTGACAAAACCTTATCCAAATTGACAAAATTAGAAGCCTATACTCCACCAAATTGGAAAATATAAAGAAATGGATAATTTTCTTGATGGATTCCACTTATCAAAGTTAAGTCAAGATCAGATAAGCAATTTCAACAGACCTATAATCCCTCTTGGAATAGAAGCAGTAATTAAAGATCTATAAACCAAGCAAAACCAGACCAAACCAAACTAAATGAAACAAAAAAATCCAGGGCCAGAAAGTCTTATTGCAGAATTCTACCAAACTGTCAAAAACTACATAAAGACCTAACAAAGAAAGAGAATTACAGATCAATTTCCCTAATGAACATAGACATAAAAATTCTCAAAAAAAAAAAATGCTTGCAAACTGAACCTAAGAACACACAAAAAGTTCATGCTCCTAATTTTTGATTAAAAAAAAAAAAAGTCAGAAAGACACACTGGAAAAAAAGACAGCATCTTCAAAAAATGGTGCTGGTCAGATGTGATGGCTGCATGTAGAAGAATCCAAATAGATCCATACCTATCACCCTGCACAAAACTCAAGTCTTAGTGGATCAGACACTTCAACATAAAACCAGATACACTGACCTTGATACAGGAGAAAGTGGGAAATGCCTTCAATGCATTGGCACAGAAAAAGACTTTCTGAACAGAATACCATTGGCACAGGTGCTAAGATCACCTCATGAATAGGACCTCATGAAACTGAAAAGCTTCTGCATAGCAAAGGACACTGTCATTCAGACAAAGCAGCAGCCTACAGAATGGGAAAAATGTGTTTATTAACTACACATTCAATAGAGGGCTACTATCCAAAATATATAAAGAACTTAAAAAAAAACAAATATTAAGAAAACAAATAACTAATTTGAAAATGGGGTACAGATTTAAGCAGAGATTTCTCAAAAAAGAAAACACAAATGACTGAAAAACATTTAAAGAAATGTTCAGCATCCTTAGTCATCCTTAGGAAATGCAAATCAAAAGTACTTCGATGTTTCATCTTACACCATCAGAATGGCTGAGATGAATAAAGCAAGCAACAGCTCATGCTGGGGAAGACGTGGAGTAAGAGGAACACTCCTCCGTTGCTGGTGGGAGTGCAAAGTTGTACAGCCACTTTGGAAATCAGTGTGGCAGTTCCTCAGGAATTTAAGAATGGATCTACCTCAAAATCCAGCTGTATAATTCTTGGTCATAAACAAAAAGAACCCTTCATCCTAGCACAGAGATACTTGCTCAACCATGTTCATTGCTGCTCCGTTTATAATAGCCAGAAATTGGAAACAACCTAGATTTCTCTCAACAGAAGGATGGATAAACAAAATTTTGCATATTTACTCAATGGAGTACTACTTAGCATTAAAACAACAACAACAACAAAATCATAAAGTTCGCAGATAAATAGGTGGAATTAGAAAAAATCAACATGAGTGAGATAATCCAGACCCAGAAAGACTAATATGATATGTATTCACTTATATGTGAATATTAGCTTTTAAGTCAATGATAAACAAACTACTCTGTAAAACCACATAGGTTAGGTATAGAGTAAGGGATTGGGGGAGCAGATGGATCTCCCTAGGAAATGGAAATAGAATAGATAGTTATGGATGTTTGGGGGGTGGAGGCTGGAAGGGGAGGATCAAGGGGGGAGGGGGAGAGAAGAGGAGGATGAGGGTTCCATGAGGCCTGAGGGGAGGGATTTGATGGAGACATTCCCTTCAGAGCAGTGCTTTCTAAGGTCCCTCACTCTCTGTATATTGACTGGGTGGGGCTCTCTGTATTTGTTCCCATCTGATGCAGAGGATGCTATATATGAAGGTGATCTAAATGAAATAGACAAATAATAGGACAGACTGAACCCCAATTGGCCATCTCTTGTCACCAAATGAAGTTTCCAGTACTGGGATTGGGTTGTATCTAATTGAGTTGTTGGTCAAAGGGGTCCCATGGGAATCCTCAAACAGGCTGTTGTCCAAACTATAGGTTGCTTTCCACAAACTGACTGCAAGCCACCATTGCTGAAGACATCTATACAACTTATTGAACATGGAGAAGACAAGCTGGTGCATACAGAGTCTTCACCCTTATGCACTAGTATCTTTGGTACAAGAAGGTATTCTGTTAGATACCAAAAGTAATGTAAACACCAACCCAGCTATAAACCCTTTGATCTACAGGGTGCCCTGCTTGCAAGATATGCTAGGGAAATGGTGGCACAAAGTTTGTGGGAGTAACCAACCAATATCTAATTTGACTTAAGCCCCACTCCAAGAGATGGAACCTGACACTGCTTGAGTGACCAAGAACCTGAGGCTAAATAGCCCAGGGACCTAGGGTAAAACCAAATATTACTGTTCAAAAAACAAAACAAATACAAATACAAACAAAATAAAACCACGTAGCAATAAAAGGGCCCCTAATGACAGTCTGCTATTCTCAAAGGTCAGTGTCTTGCTCAGCCATCATCAGAGAAGCATCCTCTGCATCAGATGGGAACAAATACAGAGAGCCCCACCCAGTCAATATACAGAGAGTGAGGGACCTTAGAAAACACTGCTCAGAAGGGAATGTCTCCATCAAATCCCTCCCCTCAGGCCTCATGGAACCCTGCAGAAGAGGAGGCAGAGAGAGTGTAAGAGCCAACGGAGAAGAAGGAGGAAACCAAGAAAACAAGGTCCTCTAAATCAGCATGATTGACACACCTATGAACTTCCAGAGACCAAGGAACCATACACTGGGCCCACAAAGGTCTTCACCAGATGGGGCCTGAGAGCTGAAAGGAGAAGTGGACACATGTCCCCGTCCTTAACCCAGAAATAATTTCTAACTGACAACCACTCACAAATGAAAATTTAGTTTTCTCCAAGGGAGTCACATTGGGGAAAGTGCTCTCCCAGCAGTAGACAAACAACAGAAAACAAGATCAGTGGCATCTTTGTAGCTTCCTTATCTCATAATGCAGTGTCAGGTTTTTTTTTTAAACTTTATCTTATCATACTATATATCTTTTCTCTTTTCCCCCTACAGGTTCTTTGGGTGCATACTATGGCTTCCAGTTTAGTGTTTTTATGGAATCCTTTAGTTTACAAAGTGGCGGGTCTCTGTTTCTTGTGCCTTCTCATGGGTTCTTCCCCTTCTGTTTGTTTTGTCCAATTTTGATGTGTTAGTTTTTGTTTTATCTTAGTATATTTTATTAAATTTAATTATATTATTATCCCTTAGAAGCCTTATGCTTTCTAATGAAAGACAGAAAGTGGGGGGCGTGTCTGGATGGGAGGTGAGGTGGGGAGGAACCCGGAGGAGTAGAGGGAGGGGAAACCATAATCAAGATATATTATGTGAGGGGAAAAAAAGCTTATTTTCAATAAAAGAGGAAAAGACAATAAGTAAAATAAATAAATAAGCAAATAAATAAAAGCTTACATCTGGATAACTACTATTCCAAATCAGAGTGATATGACATTAGTATCAAAGGAATTATCATATATTATCTTATTGCTTGAAATTGTTTTTTTTGTGGTGAGTACTAGTAGTCTGGTTGGTGAGTACAAAGGAGCCCTAAGGGCAACATAATTAGGCGTTCATGGTCACACAGTATAAGGCGCTAGTGTAGATAGGCCTGTCTCCATACTTCCTTTGCTTCTAAACGTGAAGCAAATGGATTTGGCCACACTGACAACTGTGGAGAGCAACCTTGGATCCTCCTGCTTGGTGAGGGCTTGGTGATCTTTGGGCAGCAACTGCAGAAAGACTCGCTCTGTGGCATCTGGGTCTTTTATCTCCTTTTGGGGCAGACTTCTATTCAGTTTCCCCCAATTTCTGCCACAGTCAAAATCAATGTCCTTTATCACTGGGCATCCCAGGGTTAGTTCATGGCTATCTCAGCTCAGGAGTTGATAGATTATTGTTCTGGACCCATGTGTGAGTGAGTGGTTCTTCAAGGAGATCATTCTCATCTTGTCTCCAAGGAGAGACCTGGCCTTGCCCACCCTCTTGTATATATTGTGTGCAGCAGGATAGTAACTTAATAGGACTAAGCCTTGTTACCTCCATTGTAAACAGCTTCATCCTTGTTTTTCTGGCCAGTAGATATCAAGTGCTTAGGTTTGTAGCAGGCATGAGAATTCAAGAATGAAAAAGATATATGAGAATGAGAGGAAATATGGGTGTGTCTTTAGCCTAATTAAAACATTTAAGGCAAATATACATTATCTCAGCTAAAAAGGAGCTATTACCCCAAGCTCTCAGACTCACTCCTCCTCTGCTTCATGCCAACTTTCTCAGCTATCCTCCAGAGGAGCTGAGAAGATGGCAAATGGCCTCTGGTGCTTAGAGTCTTAATGATCCTCCTGGGAGCGTCAATTTGTCCCAGTGATCAAGGTGAGCTCCTGTATGGTGACCCAGGATTACTTTGGTCCACGTGCTGATTCCCTGTACCAGCCTGCAGGCCACCCACAAATCCTGGAAGCCCTCAGCAGTACCATGCTAGGCCCAACTAATTATTTTACCTAGGGAAAACTGTTATCAACCTTGCAGGTCACGCTTGTCAAGAGGGAAATACTGGGTCACTCAGAGGATACTGGATGATGTCTGGACACAGTGTTGATATCCCAAAGTCGGGGAGAAGGTCTTTCGGCACTGGAAGCTAAAGGTGTAGAGTGTGCGTTAGCATCCTTCGGTTCACAGAAAACACGGTTCTATAACAAGGAAGAGCCTGGATTGTAGTGCCCATGGGGATGAGCAAAGGCGTCCTGGTATAACAAGACAATCTTACAGTCTGCCGAACACAGCCAAACAGCTCATTCCATATGCTCTGAAGTGTCCAGGCAACTTGTCCAGATGTAGGCCCAACTCTCATGTACAGATTCCCCAGTTTCTACTCTCCATTGAGGAGAAAAGAGTCGGGAGAAAGGAACGCAACTCAATGGCTGTTTGCTGTTTTCCTGTCACTGAATATAAGTGACAATTGCTCATTAGCTACCTGTTTCCATGACAACACACCTGACAAAAGCAACTTAACGAAGGGGTTATTTGGATCATGATTTGAAGGCGTGGTCCATTACCAATGGATGGTCCAGGCAGCAGGAATATGAGGCAGTGGGGTCACATTGCATGTGCTGTCAAGAAGCAGAGAGGGAGGGAGGGAGGGAGGGAATCAGTGCTCGCCTGTCTTTCTTCTCTTTACTAAGCTCAGGGTTCCAGCTTGTGGAATGGTGCTGTCCACATTCAGGATGTGGTTTCACACTTCCACTGTCCAATCTAGAAACTCCCTCCTAGACATGTGTAGAGGTTTGCTTCCTATGAGATGACTCTAGACCCTGTTAGGTTGACAAACAGTGGTAACCACCAAACATCAAGTAAACATGCCTGACACGTCAGAGGACCGAGTGTCCCTGAAAAACACTGTGCAACTCAAACCCTACAAATCTATTTGGCCAAACGCACAAAGGCAAGTTCTGGTCCTGAGCACCGGTGGGTTCTTTGGTTTGGTTGTGATGACCCATGTCTTTGGTTGGTACCTTCCTCCTTTTAGGGGAGACTGAACACAAGAGAGGATTTCTGTGTCCTGAATATAAGGTATAGTTGCTGCAGACACCAGGGTACGAGCCTTGTGTCTACCATTTCTCCAAAGGCTATATACACACTCCCAGGTTTTCAACTGTGTCCTGCCATCCTTGCAAGGAATGGAAAGAATGACATATTTTTAAAAGAGATGTTCTACTTTGAAGTTTGAAAATATCGATGAATTTCTGGTTAACAGGAAATTGCCCAGAAAATTAAATTATTCAGTCTCTCCCCTGCCCCCAAGTGTTCCAGTTCATCAAGATTCCATTGTGTTTGCTTCTGCAAAAATAAAAGTTTTCTGAAGACATTCAGACTCAAGGAGATGCCCATGGCTTCTATACAGCCTCATAATTTGCGTGCTTCATTTGCCACTCCTTGGGCACTTTGGCAGAGACTGCAAGAACAGACAAAGGGAGAAGATGTGAGTGGTAGGGAGATGACACCAGAAAGCCTTCGGAAGACAGATGCTCACATCTTCAATTGTGAGACAACCTGATGCTGAAAAATCATAAATTAACATAAAAACCTTCCACACAAAGAAAATAATGAAAAAATACATCTCAAGTAGTTATCTCTTTTGTGGTAAAAACAAGTGATTTGGAGAAAGTAACCACCCAAGTCTCGATAGGGTCATCTTATTATCTTTTTCTGGCTTTACATTTTTAAGGTTAGAACAGAGAACAAGAAAAGAAGCCTCCATTGTTTCAGCATTGATTGGATATTTAGTATGTTGCCAGGCACCAGGCTACACTTTTTGTGACTTTTTCTACTCTTGAAATTGCTTTCAATCATGAGAAAGAAACTTCTAGGTATCTCATTATTGATTCCAAAAGTGGTCCCAGAAAGGCCATTTCTTCTCAGGTTTTTTTTTTTTTTTTCAAAATCATTATGATTCTACTTGGGCATGCAGTTTGGGTATAATACATTCTGTTTTTCCCACCTGAAGCCCAAGTCTGTGTGTGTGTGTGTGTGTGTGTGTGTGTGTGTGTGTGTGTGTATGTGTGTTGTGGGAGGGCAAGGTTGGTTTATCCTGGGCTTTGGGGCACATCCATTTGTAAAACAGAAGTGCCCTGGACTACTTATGAGGATTTATGATGATGTCTGGTCGAGTTCCTAGGGATCAGGCTAAAGTGTATGTGAGTTTTAGTGGGGCGTTCACTGGTACATACACCTTACAAAGGAGGTTGGGGAAGCAGGGTGAACTGAAAGAGACACTGATACAAATAATCATGCTTTTGGCCAACCAAGGATGCTCCAGAACCTAATAGCTCTTTAACTTGGCCAAGCTTCGACTTTAGACCTCTGTATCTGAGAAGATCTGTGACCCTGGGGAGGCAGCCTTCTGTATTTGAAGAAGCCAGTGACTGAAGGCAGGCTGTGGACAGCATCCCACCAGATGGGGCCCACGGTCTGTCACTAAGGGGGCTCTAGGTGGGATTTCACCCATTCCTTCTTTCCTTCCTTCCCTCCTTCCTTCCTTCCTTTCACCCTCGCTTCCTTTCTGATGGAGGCATTAAGCAGAATGTCAGACTTGATTTACTTACAGCATGTGATAAATTCTAGAAAGAGACCATACCACATGAGAGCAGAGGCGACAATTAGAGTCTCCGAGAGCATAAGGACTCCTTCAGGACTAACTCTGGGCAAGGATTTAGGATGAAGAAAATGGGTTTCCCAGGTGGACTGAGCTTGGAGTTGGAAGAACTTAGAGAGCAACATGGTCCAGGTGTAGTGCAAGGGAGAGAAGCTGGAGGCAGGTCTATAGGGACAGAACCAGGTCTGGAGGATTTCAAGGGCAGAGCTGAAGACAGTTTATCCTAAACATCATGCCCAAGACCATGTTTGGGAGAGTTGAAACAAAGGTTTTCCTGAAAATCGAAAAGCTTTAAATTCATTGTCATTGGTCGTGCCACCAGGGCATTGCGCATGACCAGCAATTACTCTGCTGAGGTCAGCTCCAGTCCTGGCTTGAATGGAAATGGCTGTTAACCTAGAGGGATAGCAATGTTCCTGATAACAGATGGAGCTGAGCCAAAAGCACCTTCATTCAGTGTCACTGGAGGAACTGAGCAGAGTTCCCCACAGACCCCTTTGGGTTTTTTTTTTTTTTTTTGGTCTTGCCATCTCTTTTATGCTGATGGGTGTAATTTTCACAGGAATGCATTTAAATGGAACACTCTAGACGATGAGATGAAGTTCAGAAAGGGTCACCCAAGCACAAGATTTGAAAACCGCAGTTCATAAGCCGCCAAGTAGAGGCGTAGATGGTTTGTACGGCCTTGAAATAATTTTCACCTCTGTGTATTGAGCAGATGAAGGGGCTCCTCTGACACCAGAAGATTCCAAACAGCCCCTCAACTGTTGTGTCCTAAGGGACTCCTAAAATAAGAAAGGACTCTGGGAACTTGGGGACAGAGCCGAGGTGAGCTGAGATCTAAGAATATTCCAGAAGCTTAGACTCATTTTGAGTCTCCGTGCCCTCTGTTGCACTTTCTTCGGAGAATGGCAGGAGATAGTTTTGAAAACACCTGTGTGTTGTGGGAGAAAGCAGACAGTGAGGGTCTGTGGTCCTGCTTGGGCTTCACTCAGCGCCTTCGCCGGCCTGCTTCATTTTGTTCAGTTCAGACTTTATTTAACATAGATTTAGGCTTTGAGAAGCTTCATCTTTTCAATTAGTAGCTGAGCTCTCCCCTGTGGAGAGCATCCAATTAAAAAATCCAATTCATAGGTCAGTGTCTCTGGCTAGTCTTTTATTTGGTGCTTATCAAAAATGGCCCACATCCACCAAGGGGCTCACGGAGAGAAGCACGTTAAAATGTGCTAGCTTTGGGCAGGTGAGATAGCTCATCAGATGAAGAGGATTCACGTTGCCAAGACTCACAACCTGAGTTTGAGCCCTAAGACTCACATGGTGAGAGAACAGATGCTCACGAGCTGTCCTCTGACCTACACACTCACACTCACACACACACACACACACACACACACACACATACTTCTTCAAAATATATTCTGTCTTTGATGTGTTAGGGCTAGGAGCCCAGGAGAGTCAGATTGTTTAATATCTTAAACCACCAGTGACCCTTAGGCTGCTGAGCTCACTGTCCCAGCCTCCAGGGCTCTGCCTGAGCTAGAGCAGCTGACCCAAGCTAGATGCTCCCTGGTGGGAGCTCTTAAATGATCAGCAAGCTCTTGCTTGAGGTAACTTAGTTCTCTCAAGTGGCAATGAAAATAAAGCTGAGGTCACTTGCATAGGACCCATCTGCCACAGTGCGTTAACAGCCAGAGAACTGCGGTAGCCTTCAACCAGGGCAGGCCCATAGACAGGGGCGCAGGTGAGACCCCTGAAGCACCAGAACCTCACTAGGTGGTTCTCATCATCATTCCATTGGGGAAAACAGAGCTTGCAGGGTGGGGGTACACTACAGATTATGGTCTGGCTTTATAATCAGTCCTTTGGAAATTACAGACAGATTGAATGAAATGACCCACTTTGGAGCATCAGGTAGCCTAAAGGTGGAAATTGAATTGACTGCTACCCCAAACCAAGAAGCTGGGGTGGGGGGTGGCAGCTATATTATTAATATCCACGGTGGGCTCTCTTTTCGGTTTCCTACACAGCAAGAGGAAACGCAGCTTTCCATTACAGACAAATGAATTTCAAATGCACACAGCCCTGAGCTTTGGCCATGTGAACATGGATGAACACAGCTATCTGCCTTGTAAAAGGTGCAGCCGGATACAAAGGCAGGTGCCCCTGGGCCATGTATCGCTCACCATTGTGAGGGTTCCAGTTTGCTAGGGCGCTGCAAAGCATGTGGAGTTTCCTGTCCTTCCTACAAACTCTTGCAGTAGCTCTGGCCTGAAGATATTTCATATCTGCCCTGAGTGCGGGCACCACAGGTTGCTCTCAGCTATTTTCTGCCCTGGAAGTCACAGGGACAAAGGGTAAATTGTGTCTGGCTTTCAATGATATTCAGGAGGTCTCTAAATGTCAAGATAAGTGTAGCGTGCAAGAGTTTTTTCTAACTATGAGTTCTTCAGCATCAAATGTCACTGGAACCTTCTCTGTTAAGCTTCCAGAATTTTTCTTGTGTTCATGCAGATTTCTGCAACAGAGTTAATTTTAAGAATGAATGCTGGTTTTCTTTACCAAGAGCTCTTGGTGGACTGGTAGAGGATATCTGGTTTTCTTTACCAAGATGGGTGCTGTTTTCTTTGTTTTTGTTTTACCAACAAAGACTTTTGCTTTCAGAGAAAACTGGGGGCCTCCCTTTAAAATCTAATTTGAATTTCACCATACCTCTCCTGGACTTGCTGTCTAGCACCATAGGTCCATGCTGGATTGAGACTGGCTCTGAGTCTCCTCTATGCCTCAGTTTCTCCTCTAGTGAAAAAGGAACCATAAGAAACACCTCCCTAGTTGGGGATATTCCTGTGGAAACGGTTGTGGTCCTTGCCACCCTAAAAAAACAACCAAGAACCCCCAAAGAGTGTCAGTTTTAAAATTCTATATTGTAGAACCACTGCAAACTATAAATGGTAAAAAATAATTTCTGAAATCTCTACTGTAAAATAGCCATCCATGTTTATTAGGTTATAAATTAAAATGGGAAATATGTAAGCCTGTTTGTTAATTCATTTTGTACTAACAATGGATATTTTAAATAAAAAACAACACTTTTCAAAACAATTCCATGAAAAGACAAGCACTGTGTTTGTACATCTCTTTAATTTTTCTTTTTGGATGTATTTATTTTATTTTATTTTATGTGTGAGTGTTTTGCATGCATGTATGTCTATGTTGTGTGTATGCAGAACCCACAGAGGCCAGGAGAGGATGTCAAATCCACTCATGTTGTGAGCAGCCGTGTGGGTGCTGGGAATTGAACCTAGGCCCTCTAGAAGAGCAGCCTGTGCTCTTAAGAACTGAGCCACCTCTCCAGCTCCTGTACTTCTCTTTAATGTCTGTTGTAATTTCCCATTCCATGTTGACTCTGGAAAGGCTCCACTCTGTGCATAGATTAGACACTGGTTACTTTTCTGGACAAGTGGTAAGCCCACTTCCAGAAGGGGTCTGGGGTGGGGAGCCCACAACACCCCTTTAAGAATTCTTGGACTGTTCCTTGAGGAGAAGCGGGCTGTGTGACTGAAAGGTTTAGGTTCAGGTCTTGGGAGGAGGGGTTGCAGCAGAACTGGCCTTTGGATCCAGCTGTTGGCTTCTTGGGTCTATGTTCTTGTATAATGCTGACAGCTGGGTTCCTGTAAACAGCTGGGACAACCATGAAGCATCATGGCATCTTTCTGCTGTGGAGATGGAGATGTACCCTACCCAAGAGCCCTTCATGACCCAGCAGAGTCACTGCTATGGCACCTCAGACTTGGGTTTCTTTGAAGACCTAAACCCCTGCCTGAGCACACCTCCAAGGACTAGAAGCCACTCACAGTGGACACGTGTACCCACCTGCCCAGCGTGAGAGCTGCAGAGCTCCCCTGGCCAGTACATAGTTTCTTCCTTGGCTTGCCTTGTGGAGGAGTCAGACCGGATGTGCCCACAGCAAACAAAAGAAGCAAGTACGGTAGAAGTCAAATGAAATGGCCATTCTAGCAAGGAGTGTGGGTCTCTCTCTTGCCTGGCTTTATTTGACAAAATGGTGGGTAGTTTAAAATGACTTGCACCTGGGGGTACATTTGGAGGACAAAAACAGTCGTTCTGCCCTTCTCTTCCTCTTCCTTACTCCCACTTCTTTCTTTCACTCCCTCTTCCCTCACACCCATCCTCCTCCTCTCCTCTCCTTCCCCTCCCTCTCCCTTCTTCCTCCCATCCCTCTCCAATGGACCATTTGTTCTTCAGGCTCAAAGTACTTCACAGTCTTTGCACCTTACATGTTTGCATTTGCCAATCAAAAAGAAAAATAGGAAAAGAGGGGGGAAAAAGTCACATTAGAATTCATAGAAGAAGTGAGATTGTTTTTGAAACACCAGCAACTGCATTTCTTTGTTTTATTAGCATAGGAAAATTATTAATTCTGCCCAGAAAAGGCATAGATCTTTGTCACATAAGACACTATCCATCCCCACCAGAGACGTTCACATACCGGGGTGATGACAATATCTCCCTCCATTTGCATAATGTTTTGCAATTTACGAGGCCCTCTCATTTACTCCACAGATTTAACTTAGGTGACTATGTGGAGTAGAGTTTTTGCCCTAGGTGAAACCCACAAGAAAGCACACGGATTGTACCTCATTACCACCATGCCCAAAACACAAGTAAACACTCCAGATTCCATCAAAAGCACCTGCAGGAAAAACACCATTAATATTTAACATGTAACTTTTTTTTATTGCATTCCCAGACACAATCAAACTTTTTTTTTTCCTTTCAGAACTGGCCTTGGAGAATGCAGAGATCTGGGCCTAACTTTGGGGCATGACCCTGCCAGTACTCTTCCTGGTTAATGAGACTGCTGTGGACTAGGTTCCCACCACACAAGCACACACACCTGGTCTGTACTTCTGCTGTTGCTGTGCATATGCAGATGGATGGACGTGCATGCGGGCAGATCTTGGTGTATCCTGTGTTGGATTTCACCTGCCTACAGGTACAGACCTACTCAGGTCAAGATACAACAAACCTCCAGCTTCTACAATGTTCCCTCATGGCCCTTTCAGTCCCTTACTCAGAAACAGACACTTTCTGGCTGTCATTGATGCCACAGATACACACACACACACACACACACACACACACACACACACACACACACA
>CAJQZJ010032083.1:10944205-10960309 GCA_907164525.1 Lophiomys imhausi
ACACACACACACACACACACACACACACACACACACACACACACACATAAGAAGGAGAGGGAGAGAAAAAAAACCAGTGGATTGGACTCCATCACAGAAAATAAAATAAAATCAGATGAGAGGCCATACAATGGGAGGGACAGATCTTGTTCCCTCCCACTGTTACTTAATGGCTTTGAAGATTGTTGCAATTGTCATATACGGAGGCTGGTGCTGACCCAGCCACTTGCCCTCCTGAAGTTTCTGGGAGACATATTGGCTTCATGCTTCACATGCCTCATCACCATTTCCCTGCCGATCCACGTGGACTCATTTCCTCTTACCCAAACCCTTCCCACCATACTCATTTACACCCTGTCTGTCTCCCGGTAATGAAGACTTTTGAAGCCAGTAGAAGTTGACTTATCATCTTAATGGCGCTTATTTATTTGGAATGCCAAATTCCTCTTGAGATGACAAATTCGCTCTGTGTTGAAGGTATGTGACAGGATGTTTATAAGGGATCCTATAATTAATTGGCCCCTGTCACTGGACGCATGTCCTCCATTGTCTGATTGGCTCGTGTGAAAATCTCAGAAGGGGCCTCGAAAGATGGATGTTCCACATCGTGTTCACCTGAAGAGAGCAGACCTTTCAGGCCAAATCTTCACCACCTCCGTGTTTTAATTGGTTTCTGGCACAGGTGTTGCTCTCCCCATACAGCCCCATCTCCTCACTCCAATCTGGATGCTTCTGAAGGTCCATTGCTCCCCAGAGCTGGTTCCAGTGAATTCGAGAATTACTGTTTCCCAAAGTTTATTTAGACAACCTCTGGCCTGCTTTCTGCTTTATGTAAGCGTTTTTCTCCTGAGCCCTAGGCCTTGTTTTCCCAAGTGTCTAAGGCTACTGCTCAACATGAAGTCTTATGCGGGATTCCATTGTGAGACAGAACAAAGGCCCTGAGTCAGCACAGCCTCAGCTGAGGCAAAAAGTGGCTCCAGGCCCACCCAATCCTTTCCCACAATGCTTTTCTGTTTCTCCGACAACTATTGTGGACATGGACACTTGGCGAAAGACCACCTAAACATCTCATGGCTGATGGAGCTTGTTCTGGGTTGTCTCATCACATCCACTTTGCTGAGACTCTTCCTGGATCTGCCAACTTTCCAGTCATTTGAGCTGTGTCCTCTTCACCAGAAGCACAAAGTGTGGGTGAAGGAGCAGAAGAGCAGCAGTCAAAAGGAAATGTCACAGCCGGTCCTGTGTGCCCCAGTGACAAGCCAAAAGGTTGACTTTAAATTAATTGAATCAGGTAACTCGGGAAGACAGAAGCTCCGCAAGAGCAATTGCGCAGTGTGCCAGCTCTGTAAAGAGATTTGATTAAATCAGTGGTGGGTGAGCCCAGGTCCTGCCTGGAGGAACCCATGCAAACATCTATTTTATAAAAACTGATTTATTTTTCAAGGAAATCTGAGGGACTGATACGGAGCAGTTAAGTTTTAAAAAAATGTGTAAATAGCACAGAATCCTTCCCCCTGCCTCTGCCAACTCTCTGGAACAATTTGTCATTTAATTTCTTTGAACATCAAAAGAATTCCTTAACTTGAGTTATTTTCCAAAAAAAAGTTATTAAATGACATATTTATGCCAAACAAACATTGAGCTGGAGGGAGATCTTCCATTATATATGTACCAACTAGGATGTGAAACCAAAGTTCCCCAAGAGCCCAAGGTTTCTCTTCTTGTCTCCCCTTGCCTCCTCCTCCCTAGCTACTACCTTAAGATAATTACAGCCGTCTTAATGCTTACAAAAGAGTGTTTCATAGTGGCTCCTGCCCTCATTGTTCTGACTTATATTTCTCTAGTGCTCAGTGATAGCCACATTTTCCCCCATGTGCTTATCGGCCAATTGTATATTTTGTTAGGGGAAAAGCACATCTCTGTAAGTTGTCTGCCACTTTTGAATTCTTGTTGCTACTGAGTTTCAGAATTGACTGGCACCTTGTGGCTGTCAGCCGTGCTGACTCCTGTCCTGGGTCTCTGCCTTCACTCTGTTGCTGGTGCCTCCCAGGGCATAGAAAGGCTTGGGGTCATGCGGGGTCAAGTTAGCCATTTCCGCTTTTGCTGCCTGCATGCTTTGTTCTAAGAGATTTATGGTTTTAGTTTTATAGTTTTGTAGTATGTCTTCAGACCTTTGACACATTTTGAACTAATTTTTAGTATAATATTTTATTATTTTGAGAACTCTATACACAAATACGATGTACTTTAATCATATTCACCCCCTACTTCTCCCAGAGCCACTCCTACCCCCAAGCCCCACTCCTTCCTAACTTCCTGTCCTCCTTTTTTTCCTTATCAGCCCACTGATTCCAATTTATACTGCCCATATACTCTTGGGTGTGGGATCAGGGTTGATCCCCAGGGTCATACCCTCAAAGAAAACTGATTCTCCCTCTGCAGAAGCCATTAACTGCTAAAAGCTCCTCGGCTAGGGGTGGAGGCTTGGAGCACCTTCTACCTCTGTTATGAAGTGGTGACTGGCTTAATCTTTCACAGATCTTTTTCAGCAATCACAGTCTCGCTGAGTTCATGAGTCTAAGAGCTCTGTCATATCCTGAAGTCTTCTCTTTGGTCCTCTCCAAGCTCTGACTCCTACAATCCTCTAACTCCCCTTTCCTGGATGGTCTTTGAACACTGTGGGGAGGGGCACGACACAGATGTTCCATCTATGACTGAGTACTCTGTTAGTATGTACTCTGCCCTTTGACCAGGTGTGAGTTTCTGCATTAACCATCATTCAGTGCATGAAGAAGCTTCTCCGATGAGGTCTGAGGCTCTATAGATGTGAATTTAAAGTACAGTTTGATTATATCTCCACTTAGCAAAATTAAAAGTGGTAGATTCTTCCCTGGAGCTTGTAAGATCCCCAACCATGAGTTCTTGGCCAGATATACAGTATCCGGCATGGGTTTCCTCCCATGGAAAGCTCTGAAATCTAATCAGAAAGTGGTTGGTTGCTGTAATGGTAGGCTAATATATTTAAATGTTTCAGTTGGTGGAACTGTTTGGGAAGAGTTGAGGGAGGTGTGGCTTTGTTGAGGAAGGTAAAGGTCCAATTTCATTGTCATGCACATAGATACCGAGGTCTCTCACTACAATCTGTTGAAAAGATTGTCCTTTTCCAGTGAAAGTTCTTCGCACTTTTGTGAATTTTATAATTTACTCATCTATCTCCTCAGGGCTTTCTTCCTTGGTTGTTCCCTACGAACTCCTGCTAACTTGGGACTTCATTTGAATTCTGTTTCATGGATTCCAGAACATCTATATGTCCATCTAACTATACCACTCTATTACAGACACTGAGAACAGTGCATGGTTTTCTTGTTATTCGGTACCTTGGTGTTACTGAACATTTTTCCTTTTTGTTTGCTAGAGTTAATTTGGTTAGTGTTGCCAGGCCTTGTCAGCCAATGTTACCTGTTGACTGTGCTACAGTAATCAGTTCTTGATACTTGGCATGCTGTAGGCAGATAATGAGCCATTCCTCAGCATCCCTGAGGATCATAAGGATTTATCTGATGATGCCTTTCACTCCCAAGGCCAGTAAGATGCTCAAGCTTTCATACACAATGTCACAGTGATTGGACATAACTGATGTACATCCTCTTGCAAACCTTAAATGATCTAGATTATGCTAATGTCTCACACAATGTCAATGCTGCGTAAATTGTCATTACACTTATTGATTATAAAGTAATGACAAGAAAAAAATCTGTCCATATTCAAGATAGTTGCATTTGGACCCCAAACACTTTCCATCCATGCTCCTTTGGACCCATGGATGTGGAAGCCACAAGGAACTGTGATGACTACTTTCCTCCAGCTAGGGAGTAGCAGAAGGGTGACTGCCCAGGACTTGTTCCCCTAACAAATTGAACAAAAAATGAGCCAAGGACAAGTGGCTATTAGTTCAGCAGAAGCAGCCACTGGTGTGAGGATATGTCACCTCGCAAACTGTAACCTGGTAAGGTTGGATCACAACTGGGTTCCCCTCTTCAGCCTCATTTTTCTGAGTCTCTTTCCTGTTCCTCGGGTTTCTGCCTCCAGATGTCATCATGTTCTGAGTTGTTGCCAACTGAGCTTGTCCCAGAGCCTCAAGTGAAATCTGTTTGCACACAGGCCCCTAGTTGGCATGTCCAACCCAGCCTCTCCCTTCCTCCTCTGTGGTGATTCTGCTGAGCTTTGCTGAGCCTTTAGTTTCCTTATCCATAAAAGAGTAAAAGTGATTGACCATGCTGCTGTGTACAGCAGAAGCTGGTCTGAGTGCTGGGCACCCCAGAAGTGGCTCAGCTGAGGCACCCCTTCAAGACCACTGGTGTCAAGACCATTGGTTAATGAAGGACATAGGAGAGCAAGAATCTTTCTGATCCTCTCCTTGCAGCAGCAGCCAGCATCCTTTGAACATTGTGTGCAGAGTAGGCAGCTTCCAGGTATCTCACAATGTGAAATGTGTCTTAACACTCGTGTACATTCCTCTATCCAGTGGTTTCATTTGCCACTTTCTTTTGTGTCCAGCAATGTTAGGTGACATTAAGATGGTTTCACAATGGTGATGACAGTATTGTGTAACCGAACTTTTAAATTATTATTTAACACTTATTTATTTATTACTAAATTCACTTATAACAAACACCAACAATTTCTTAACTATTAATCCTATAAATTCCTACAACCCCTTTAACCTATCCACTAAACCTATTGATAATCATAACAACTACTTTCATAACCTTTTAGAATGATACAGTCTCTGGGGCAGGTCCTCAGTCGTCAGGAACACAGTCTTTGTTGTAGATTCTTTAACACACTTAGCAGTCCTTTTTCTGGATCTCTCAGATGCAGGTTCGTCAGGGTAAGTTGGTTATTGCAGTCTCACCTTAAATAAGGCTTCATGCTTTCTTCTCTGTGGGAGACCCCAGCCGTCTGCAGGCCAACTTACTTCTTTTGAATCAGGAACTCAGCTGCTCTGCCTCAGTCCTTAAAGCCAGGCACCGTTTCCTTTAGGCCACTGTTTGGACAGATCAAACCCCTCTAGGCAAAAGCTGAGCCACAGGGTCCAGTCCTTGGCCTTTTGGTGTCTTGCTCAGGCTTTCTTTGCTCACCGGCTTCTTTCTGCTTCAGGGAGAGAGCTGGCCATCAATGGCCAGCCCTTTTTTCAGCAGGACTCTTGGAGCTCTCTAGCATCAGGGGCCTCTTCTCCTCAGGGCTCCAAGCACTGTCCTCAAATAGGAGGAACTCTGTTTCAGCTTAATTTGGGCTCCGCCCACTTAGCAGCTGAAAACAATGTCAGGCCAGATACTTTGTTTCTTCAAGTCTTGAGTCTTTCCTGTTTTTCCTGACTTCAAACTTGTTTTTCAGTCTATTGAGTCTTTCCTGTTTTTGCTGACTTCATGCTGATAATGCTCTTCAGGCCCCGAATTAAGAGACAGTATCAGAAACTCCTATATATTTCCTAAATCTAATTTATCTAACTCCTACAGAGACAGTATCAGAAACTCCTATATATTTCCTAAATCTAATTTATCTAACTCCTACAGTATTGTGAGAGTAGGCAGGCTGGTCAGAGCCATTGGGTTCCTGGGCTAAACTTGGGCCTGTTCTATAAGGAGCTCCACGGGTGTGAAGAGGGAGCAAAGAGATGCAGAAGCTGGGGCAGGTTCTCTCAGCAAGCTGGGCTATGTTGCTGGCCTTCAAGAACTCTTTCACTCTTTCTTACAAAATCTCTCCTCTGTGTGGTGTGTTCAAATCTGAAATGAAGGCCAGAGGGGCCCACTTTAGTTTCAGCTCCTGTGTGTGTGGGATCCCCTCTACTCACACAGCTCACATTCCCACATTTTTCAGCAGTCCCTCCTCCAAATGGTCCTCCAGTCCCAGAAGCCTTTCTGATCCTCTCCGCAGAATCTTTTCTGCCTTCCAACTTCAACCCATGTGAAAATCCAGCTGTCTCTGCCTGTAAACCTGTTCCTGATCTGACCTGTACTCTGGCCACTAATGACTCCAGAAAAAGCCACCAATAGCTACTGTTTTAGCTATACCAGCATCTCAAATGGCTTCCTGTCTGTTTCTTCCATCAATACAGTCCATTCTCTTACATAACCCTAGAACAGCGGTTCTCAACCTGTGGGTCACAACCCCTTCACCGGGGTCACCTAAGACTATTGGAAACCATAGAGATTTCCATTACAATTCATAACAGTAGCAAAATTGCAGTTATGAAGTAGCAACAAAATAATTTTATGGTTGGGGGTTACCACAACATAACTGTGTTAAAGGGTAGCAGTGTTAGGAAGGGTGAGAACCACCACCCTACAGGATTCAGAGAGTTTCTGAAAGCTACCAAGTACGGGGTCTGAGAAATAGCCTTAACCAAGACTAAGGAGCCAAGATTAAGACAGTAGTCCCTAGCTTTACAAGATGGACTCTTTGACCATGAAAGGTGTCTGCAAACTTTCAAGCTGATGGGCCTGCTCTTCTACATGTCTAATTTGCTGAGGGCCAGGGTCTCCTCTATTTCAAAACCTCCCTCTTGAGTAGGATTGTCATTCCTGCACTGATCCCACCACAGCAGTTTGGAAACATAACTTGATTTCTAGTTCCAGGATCCATAGC
Source organism: Lophiomys imhausi (assembly GCA_907164525.1). Taxonomy (NCBI): domain Eukaryota; kingdom Metazoa; phylum Chordata; class Mammalia; order Rodentia; family Muridae; genus Lophiomys; species Lophiomys imhausi. The sequence goes on from CAJQZJ010032083.1 coordinate 10,950,854, forward strand.
TGGAGACCCATTTTCCAAGGACAGGCCATCCAGTGTCTCACCTTTGTCTTTGTTAGACCATGAGCTTTGGGATTGTTGAGCTGATGGTATCTAGAGGAAAGTTTAAATGCAGGGTCGATGCCGTCTGGCTTTAGACCTTAGGTGTTGGGAAAGGGTGAATGTAGTTTGCATTTGTGATGAATTTGCATTTTGAGTAGCCAGAGAGAAGTCCATAGAGAGTGAAACGGTGGTTCCCCCAAAAGATCTGCCCTATGTAAAAAAAATTAATTAAATTGTTCAACCAGTATTTATATTATCATTAATTGGTTTGGCGGCTAATCCTTAACCAATCCATCATAAAAGAGCACACAGAGACCACATGGATTTTAACAAGCCTTGGCCTAAATTGTGCAACCCTAGCCCATCTAAGCTGGCTCTTAATTCTATTACCCAAATATGACTCCATATATACATATGTCCCCTTGGACTGCTATTCTCCATGATATGCCAATGTTCCTGGCCATGTGGAATGAGGTTCTTTTTCCTAACCCATGGTGTATGCCTTCTTCTTCCTGCTTCAGGCTGGAATGAATTAATCCTCTGCACAGGCTTCCTGTTCTAATCTCAGGAAGTCCTGCCTTTCTCTGTCTTTGCCCAATCTCAGGCCTCGGCATTTTATTTAACCAATAAGAGTCAATATAAGTAACAGACAGCAAACAGAACCAATTAATTAACATTTAGAATGCTTAACACTACCCCACCACAGAACCTGTGAATGTAGACTTACTTGAAGGAAGGATCTTTTATGGATATAATTAAGTACTTAGATGCAATCATTCTACATTAGTGTGGGGCTTAAGTCCAGAGACAGTTGTTCTTACATCAGGGAGGAGGAAGCCAGGCAAGGAAGAGGACAGAGATTGGGGTGGGTGGTCCTGGAGCCCCAGAAAGTGAGTATGAGACAGGAAGACTGTCCTAGAACCACTGCATCAGGCTCAGTTATGGAGACCGTAGATTTCTGCCCATGGGAGAAGCACCCTGCTTTCAGGCACCAACTGTGTGCCAGAGCTGCTAACATGTTCCTTCCTCTCTTCCTTCTGCTAAGCCAGACTCCATCAACCAGGCTCTCCACACTCGCCTTTACCTTTGCAGATAACACATTTGGCACATATGCAAATTACTAGCTCCTCCATATTTAGGATGAGCTCAATATCTATCACTAGGAAGGTCTTTGCAGATCATGTGTGGGTCAGTGGCCTCCCTCAGATACTCCACCTTCAGTTTGTGTTTCCCTCCCATGTTACTTACCTTCCTATTGCCTGCTTTCTCGCCACCATCACCATAAGCACCCAGAGGGCTGCAGCCTCGCTTCCTTGTGCAGTGTACAGGGCCTGGTGAATGAGAATCAGAGGAGACTTTTGTCCCATCCTCAGCTTTTGCAGAGGAAGAATGGTGCTCAAGGCCTTCCACAAGGCTGTGGCAGAACTATTGGTGCTCCTGGTGGACCATGGAGCCTACAGAGCCTCCAGCTTCTCACTGGGCTCGGTTCTTTCTAATATTTCTTCTCTTGGCTATGGACCCTTTCTCAGGGATCCATCTGTCCCGCTCTCCCACACTCCTGTCACTCACGGCTCCCTGAATTCTGCCTGTAAGTTTGGTGAGGTCACATAACATGTTGTTTGCTCTTCATCTGTGTGCTGGGTAATGTTATGTTAACTTGGCATAAGCTACAGACATGTAAGAGAAGGGAGCCTCAGTTAACAAAATGCCTCCATAAGACTGAGTGCGGGCAAGCCTGTAGAGCATTCCCTCAATTACTGATGGGTGGGGAGTACCCGGCCCCTGTAGGTGGTGCTGCCCCTGTACTGGTGTCCTGGGTTCTATAGAAGCAGGCTGAGCAAGCCATGATGAGGAATCTAGTAAGCAGCTCCCCTCCATGGCCTCTGCATTAGCTCCTGCTTCCAGATTCCTGCCCTGCTTGAGTTCCTGTCCTGACTTCCATCAACAATGAAAAGTGATGAGGACGTGTTAGTAAAATAAACTTTTTCCTCCACAACTTGCTTTTGAGAAACTCTAACTAGGAAATCCTGTCTTGCCTTGGTCATCTATTCATTTCTTCCTTTCTCCAGGCACAGGATTCTGCAAGGTCCAGATCATCTTATTCAGAGTAACAAGTTAATGGCCACCAACCTCCATTTTGTCCAAGACTGTATACTCCATGTTGACAGGCCTTTGCCAATTACCTGAATGAGCTGGGTACCACCAGAAAGAGACCATCAAATGCCACAGATGTTTATGCAGGTGTGAGCATGCTTTCAAGTTGTCTAACGTCATGACTTACCTGCCTCTTATCTCTGGGATAAACCTAGACTAGTTAGGAGTGGGAGGGGCACTCTAACTATCATTGAAGCCAGTAGGTGGGTGGTCAATCTTAAAAGCAAGCGAAACTGGTAGGGCAGTGGTTGGGGAGTCCCTGGCATTCTCTGGTAGCCTTGCAGGTCCTCAGCCTCTGCACCCAGAACAGTGCTTGTAATGAGTCAGTTCCAAGTGGAGAAAGGGGCAAGGTTCAAGCCCAGGAGAGTCTTGTGGAGTCTTCAGGGAGGCACTAGGTTCACCTCAGATGTTAGAGCATATCTTACCCATGAGTCCTCCTCATTCACATTTCAGATGGAGGTTCAGCTCTGCAAAAGCATTTGATGGGCTACGAATACTGACAGGTGTTGAGATCATAAAGATGACTACAGTACACACCTGACCCTCAAAGAGGTCCTGTCCCATCAGAGGGCCATGCTAGGGCAGGGAGATGTGACCACTGAGAGGGAGAAGGTGAGAAATCATGGGAATCAGGAAGCAGACAGAACAGAGCTCTGCCCCTAGTGTCTCATCTCTTAGCTTTAAGCCCAAGTCCAGTTACTTAATCTTTTAGTGGTGAACAAGCTCATGAACATCTGCTCTGTGTAGACATTAGAAGGGAAAGGATGACTCAACAGGTGGAGTCTTCTAAAAAGCTTCCTCCAGTTCCATCGCTGGTCAGGGGACAAGAAATGCACCCTTTCCTACCTGCACTTCTCTCAATGGTCCTGTGACGAAGAGCTTCCCTCAGGTGTCTGATAGGTGCTAACCTGCAGCTCGTAGTTTGAAGTAGACTGCCTACAGGCTCACATGTCCTCCTGAAGCGATTCATTCCATCCACATTTTCAACGTTGTAGCTAATTCTAAGATTTTTGAAAAAGGAGTGATTCCTCCCCACCCCTGTAAGCTAGGGTTTCTTTGGAGGCCTTGTCTAGTAGCACCTGACCTCAGATCCTATCACCTTTGGTGGTCATCTACTCAATAGGGAGCTCTCTGTGGGCAGTCCTTGGGTGATGGGAGCAGAGGCTGTGGCAGCACTTTGCCAGGCGACTGAGAGACACACCCCAGCAGCCCTTTGGAACTAGCAGCAAGCAGGCCTGTGTGAACACACCCTCACCTGAGAGGCCCCTCTGGCCTTCACCCAGAGTGGAGGGCACTAGGCAGAGGTCCCCAGGACTCAAGTTGAGAGTTGTCCACAGGCAACCACGCTGGGAAGTCAGGTTGTTAGAGCTGCTCTCCTATTGGCTGCCCGTGTCTGCTCATTTGCATGCTGGATGTTTCTTCTTCCTGGTTCTTCCTGGTTCTCAGCCCCAAGGCATGTCTCTGCTTCCACCACAGAAGACACTAAATGGCTGGGGTCTAACACTTTGGACTTGGCCTTCCAGCCATTGTCACCTCTACCCCTGGACTTTGTAATCTCTTAGAAGGAAGGCTTAAGCATTTGCTAGATGCGCAAAGACTGCTGCCAGAGCTAGATAAGTAAGGAATGTTGTTGGAGCTAAATGGCACCGCGCCAGCTTCAAGCAAAGGCAGGAAGTCTCCAAAGATTATTAGGGACAGTGGCCTTGTAGCAGAAAAGATGATGTCATCCGTATGTGTAGTTATTTGGAGGAGCATACTACACACATGAAATTTCAGTTAGCTTCTTCCCAACAACACCATGAGCCACCAAGGCATTGTTATTGCTGCCATGTTTCTCCCAAGGAGGACGCTAAGGCTTGCAGAACTGAGCCGCAAGCTCACAACCCATGTTCAGAGCGGCACCTGAATGAACTCAAGCTGGAGCACCGAAGCCTTCACCCACACTATCTCGAAAAACAGGTTGAAAAGGCCTGCTAAAACCTTAATCTTTAGTACACAATAATATCCGGTTAGATTGTTGGTGGTCACGGCTTGGGCTTTTATTATATTTAATTTTATAATTCCTTTCTGTTTATAACATGTGAGACTGGTATCCATTTATGTAACTGATACCATCTCTTCCGAAAGCAAACATGCTGAGGGGATTTTTTTTTGTCAAGTAAAAGACAAATGCAAAATGAGCCAGGGTCAGGAGACCATTCAGTTGCAGCAAAACTCTGCATGGATTGTAGAAAACCGCCAAGTCCCAAGACCACCAAGGCAGGGCCTTATCCTCACTTTGAATGCCTCTTTTGCAGCTGGAGACCCCACTGCCTTCCAACTGTGTCTGTCTACCATCGTCCCTCAGCAATTCCCAGCCTTTTCCTTTAGTTCCCTGGGAAATCACAGGCATTCAAAGTGCAGAATATGTCACACCTCTACGAGCTGCGAGGCACCAAGCACAATGCTCTGGATCCCTGCTGATAGATGGACTCATCTCTGGTGGGCTTATCTGTAGTCATGGACGGCACCTTGACTTATGCATCTGGTTTCAATTAATCATTTATTCACAGCATGGAGAAAAAGACAAGTGCAGGCCTGGAACTTGTCACAGGAGTCACCAGGCATCCCTTTCTTTAAAGGCTTGACTTAAGCCATGGCGGACAGGGTAGAAGTGGAAATGACCAACCAACCAGGGGTTCTGGGCTCTGAGGGAGCAAGAGCGACGAAGGGTAAGAACCAGGGTTATTCCTTCTAGAACACATAGTGTGCAAGCAGCTTTGGTAAAATACATATCTAATGTCTTAGCCCACTTTGTATGTTAATTTCTTCTGTAAAAGTAACCCTGTGTTGAGGACAGTGGTAATGACCAACACCAGTAAGACACAGAAAGTGGAAAATATAAATGCTTTAGTGTGTTCATAGACTGAAGGTGGCTCAGAATACAAAGACAGGAGTGTCTAGATGCATGCTTCAATAAGGCTTGATGTGGGTCCTTCAGCCATGCCACTGTGGACCAAGTCTCCCATCTTTCCATTCTGTTGTCTATGCTATGCTGTCACATTCAAACCTAGGTCCCAGGTAGAGAGCTGTGTCTTTCCTGAGCATCCAGCTAATGCCTCCCAGAATGTCCAGGGCTCCTACTGAGTGGTGTGCCTATACAGAGAGCGAGGTATGTTAGATGGCATTGGAATCCATACTCCATAGCTTAGAATGGTACCCGAAGCCTGCCCTCCCCTACCACCACCTTTCTAGTAAACTCATCCCCTCCTGAGGCTCACTCAGTCTTCTTATCTGAGAAATGAGAGGGTGGTGGCACCCACTTGGCATATGGATGTGAGCAAACTGAGAAGTATTCACTAAGTGTCTTGTTTAGAGGTTCAGGGGGGATCAGGTAGATGTGATCTACAGCCCCTAATGGTGCCATATGGAACCATTCTCCCTAATCATCACACAAAATAGCATTTTGTAACAACTCTAAAGAATACTGTATCAGTTACTTTTCTTGTCCCTGTAACTATTTGACAAGAGCAAGTTAAGGGAGGTAGCATTTTTTTTTTTTTTTGGCTCACAGTTTGAGGGATTCACCTATTATGGTGAGTAGGGATTGGTGGAGAAATGTTTATTTTGGCTCACTGTTTGAGGAGTTCACCCAGTATGGTGGGAGGGATTCGTGAGGAAGCATTTATTTTGGCTCATGGTTGGAGAGGTTCACCTGATACGGTGGGGAGGGATTGGTGGCAAAATTGTGAGGAAGCTGATCACATCATATCTGCAATCAGGAAGCAGACAGGGAACACACCTTCTCTTTCCTGAACATCCAGTCAATCCCTTCTAGCCACTGTGGTGGGGGGTGAGTGTTGAGGTTTTATGATATTATCCCACTCAAGTCCCTTGGGGCACATGCTCCCCAGTGGTACTTGCCTTGGTCTTCACTTCCCTTCCTTTTCATTAAAATGGGACTCCTTACTTCACTACACTGATATCTCTCCACCCATTCTATGCCCATTCCTTTTTTCTTTAGCACTCATCCAAATGTTCTGGTTAGAATATGAGGTATCCTTCCCAAGGCTCATGGGCTGAAGGCCTGTGGTCCCTGGATCAGCAGAACTCTCTTCCAGTAAGAGGGTTAATATACTGGTGATTTCCCAGTTGGTAACATTGTTGGGAGATGTTAGAAACTACAGTCTGGCTGACTGGAAATCACTGTAGACACAGTTTTGAAAGGAGTGTTGTGTCTTCAGTTCTCTTCTGGTTGGATACTGCCATGACGGAGGTCACTTTGCTGGGTCCTGTACTCCCTGTCATGATGTTTGGCTTACAGCAGTGGGCCCAGGAACATCGGAGTCAAGGGCCCATACCCTGAAACCTCAGAAAGTATGAACAAAACAAAATCTTTACTGTCTTAACATTTCTTTTCAGCTCCCCAGCACAGCAAGGCACAGCCAAGATGCCAGCCCTGGCATCTTGTTAATTAAGTATTTGTTTTTGTCTCCTTGTGTCTCTTGAGCAGAGGTACTTTTTGTTCTAGCATGGTGCCAGCTCCCTTTAGGTACTTAATGAAGAGTTGAATGAATAAAGGAACAAACACAGAAGATGCTTTTCCAGTACATATGTTTTCATGGTGACTCCAGTTGACAGCTCTGTAAACTAAGAGTTTAATCCTAAGGTTTGAAGAAAAATAAAGCCAAACTCTTTCTATTTCCTCCCTGATCCTTCCCAGGGTCTGGCAGGCTCCCAGGCTCCGAGAAGGTAGCAAGGCAAACCCTGCCTTCTCTGGATTTCTGAGCTTGAGTTATGACTTCCAGACTGAACAGCATCGTTCCTTTGTTTAACTGCTGTCCTGCTGAGACCACTGCTCTGGTCTTTTGGAAGGAAACAGTTTTCACACGAGAAAATGTGGAGCTCATTAAAAACACAATTGTGAAATTTCTTTCAGAGGAAAACTTGTCAAGCCTATAGTTTGAGACATTTTCAGGAGGAACTTGGTCTGAGTTTCAGGAGCGCCAAAGCCAGCTGCCATGTAGGATCCTGTCTTGCCTTCAACCATCACCTTCCTGCCAATGGTTTCTTCCAAAGCCCTGAACTGTCTGTCAGGTGTGAGGGAGATCACAGCAGGCAAATGTGATATTGCTCTCTCTCTCTTCTAATTAAAAGCCTTTGTTACATCTTTGAGAAGTTTATGCAATGTATTTTGATCATATTCACCCCTTTCCACACTCCTCCTAGATCCACCCGCTTCCCTCCCCACACAATAGTGTCCTTTCAATCTCCCCATCAAGTTCAATTTGTGGTACCCATCTACGTTTGGGAGTGTGGCCACCCACTGGAGCCTGGTTGAACTACCAGGGCCCACATCCTTAACAAAAATTGCCCTTTTGTCTCCCAGCAGCCATCAGTTGTCCATAACTCTTCAGCTAGCAGTGGGACTTCCTGCCCACCTCAGCTTTCCATGCTGGAATTTTTGCCTGGCTTGGGCTTCCATGGGTCTTGTGCACTGTTGCAACAGCTCTGAGTTTATATGTGCAGCTGCCCTGCTGTGTCCAGAAAACACTGTTTCCTTGTCACCTATGGCTTCCATTCTTACACTCTTTCTGCCCCCTCTTCCTCAATTATCCCAGAGCCTCAGGAGGAGGGGGTATGTTGTGGGTGCCCCACTTGGTGATGAGCATTCCAGTCTCTCATTTTTGTTACCTTGGAAACAGAAAACCTTTAGTAGTGTCATATAAATAAATAAAGCTAGCCGTGGCAGGAGGCACCAAACATACATTTCAATGGTAATGAGGCATCTACACCCTATACATTCCTCTATTTTTAGTCACTGATCTTTAACATTGGTGACTTAGTTGTGGGTGGCTCCCAAACTCTCGTTTGACTCATCCAACATTTATTTGCAGGTGGATTTCCAAAGCTCATTATCAGTTGTAGGATTTCATTTCCTGGTATGGTAGGTCAGAGGTGGCCCCAATTCTTTGTAATACCTCCCTTATCATGAGACCGTTTCCCATGTGTGTCTTCTTGGGTCACCAGGGGTTGGGTATAGAATGTTCATGACATGGCAGCCAGAGGAGCTTGCCAATAGCTCGTTCACTGGGCCTTTTGTTCTTATTGCCTAGTAAGGGCACTGTTGGGGAGTCTGCCAACAATGAGGGATGCATGCAATGGAGCTGGGCCACTCTTGCTCTTTCAAGGACTCCATGGGTCCTTCAGCAGCTGATATCCAGACAGTGGGCTTAGATGTGTCACTGGTCCAGCCAGCCAAAAAATGCCTTGCTGAACATCACTACTACATTAGAGGGCATTTAAAATATCCCTTATTGTGTCAAGAGACAAGTGTGGCCAGGTGTAGCGGTGCACACCTGTCATCCCAGCACTCAAGTGATAGAGGAAGAAGAATAACAAAGCTTGAGGTCAGCCTGGTGTGTACATTAGGACCAGTCAATCAAATGAACGAGAAACAACTAATGTACCACCTTAAAGGGCTTCTAATCTAGTGGAAAAACACATCCCCTTAACTACAGATGCTGTAGCTGCTGGCACTGCTGGGTAATGCTTATTAACTGCTTTAAAAATTTGTTCTAGGTGTAAATTAAAAACTTTACCCATATATACTCATTTGATCTTTACAGCCCTCCTAGGTCCATCTCACAGATGAGGAAACAGACTGGGAGAGGTTCCACTTCTGGGCAAAGGGGACCACAAGAACCTAGGTTTGAAGTGGCTTTGGGTAGGGTTTCACTCAATGAGGTGAAAAGGAAGAATCATGTGCATGAACAGTTTTATTCTGCAAAACAGATCAGAGTATCTGACAGCTGCTGGAATTGAATTTCCAAAATTCAGTGACTATTCTCATTCAGGAGACACAGGAATTTGCCAGTATATTAACATCAGAAAAATGAAGTTTGTGAAAAAAAAAAAAACCTCCCATGATGAAAGCCAATGTTGCTCCAAGGTGGGGGAGCAGGCAGGCGTGTTTGTGTCCTGTTGACTTAACATACTCAGAAGCAGCCTCTCAATAATCTGCTGAATGCCTGAAATTCCCACCTTTAGCTGAGGTGCCAAAGGCGCCACCAAGAATGTACAAGTGTTTGAGGTAAGTGGAGGAGTGGTGTCTGTGTGTGTGTGCCCTGTGTGTGTGTGTGTGTGTGTGTGTGGTGTGTGTGTGTGTGTGTGTGGTGTGTGTGTGGTGTGTGTGGTGTGTGTGTGTGTGTGTGTGTGTGGTGTGTGTGTGTAGTGTGTGGTGTGTATGGTGTGTGTGTGGTGTGTGTGTGTGTGTGTGTAGTG